>VXAB01003634.1:0-10542 GCA_013399175.1 Odontophorus gujanensis
TGCACAGCATAGCATGGCACTGCTCGTGTTCTACAAGATTGGTCTGTCCAGTTCACCCAGAGGAATGCACTCCCTCTCTCTCATAGGTACTGTAATAGAAATAACTGATGATCATTTTTTTATATATATATATACACGTGTCCGCTTTGGGAGTGGGACAGTCAGTAAAACTTATTTTAGAGTTAAAATTCCCTGTGTAGGTTTAGCAAAAGTAGAACAAAATGAAAGAGAAACTTTGTGGTGTTTTCACAGGGGAAGGTGGGGTCTAATTGTGTGTGCGACTCCATATGTGGGACACTTCCCTCTGGGAAGGAACAAGTACAATAGCGTGGAGTTAAAAGCCAAAAAATCCTCCATTTACTGCAGGATGGGAACTTCAGGACACATTAAAACCCAGCGATGGTTTATGGAGGAACGTTCTGCAGAAGTGTGAAAGTGCAGAACTGTTTGCTGAAAAGTATTGCAGAAATGTGACCTCGGTGATACCACCACCACTGAGCTTAAGGGAAGAAGTTCTGAGAGCCCTCCATCTCAAGCTCTCTGCAATGATGAGTTTATTTCTTTCCAAAATAATTGATAAAGTCCAAAGGAACAAACTTAGCACTGTGTTCAAGCACACACACCACGTTTGTGTTCACATGGAAAACAACAGAATAGTGAAGAACCAGGAGGATATTGTCTGTTCAAGGTAAGTAACAGGCAGACACCTTTCCAGCACACGGATTTAAACGTTGCTATTTACACTGGATTTCCAGGAGTTATCTCATTTGGAGAGTTTCATGTGTTGAAAGGAAAAGAGATAATTGGTGAGTAATCAAAGACTTCTGGCTGGTAATTTACAGTCAGTTTGGGGCAGGCTTCCTGCAGAGAGGAAAACCAGATAGCAGTAGGATGCTAAATGATAAAAAGCCCCTCTGGAGGCGGATTTACATCCAGCCACAGCTTCTGTAAAAATGCAGCATGACATAATCCCACCTCCTGGGAAGGAGTGCTGGTGTCAGCACTGTGAGCCCTTTGTGGCCGCCGCAGAGCACTGCCGACGGTTTTTCTCTCCGTGCCATCTCTGGCAGCCAGCCGTGGTGCTGCTCTGGGCTCTCATGTTTTAAAAACTCCACATGTTTGCAACAGGCGACCAACAATGGTGAGAATCATGTGAATAAAGCTACGTGCACATGGAAATGTGGAGTGCACATGGCCAGCAGCGCTGGGGACACGCGGCTCTGACCGACTGCGACGGAGGCAAACTGACCAGAAACAAGGTCTTCTGAGGAACAGCTTTTAACTCCAATTTTCTGTTGGAAGAGATTCACAAGGGCAGATTTCTCACCACCACGTGCCTCCCTACAAGGCTCCACACCCAACACTGCACAGCCAGGAGCTGCAACTGCACATCCTCCCCATGCAGCCACACAAAGCGCCTCGAGATGAAGGACTCAGGAAAGGCAATCACCAAACGTCTTTATAATGCTAAGAACTAAAAATAAATGCTTCCTGGCAATGGAAAGCACACTGTGCTAGTGTTTTCAACTGGTTTTAATAACTCTAGATCAACTTTTTTTTCTCTCACCTCCAGATTTGAAAGCTCAATTAATTTTGTGCTGTAGCTCTGTCTATCACTTCATCCACCTGTGGCAGAGTGAGAATTCATGCAAGACAATGGCTAATTTTTGGTATCTTCTGCTGCCTCATGACAGGTGTGCTGTCCTAAATAATTAGCTTTCAAAAAGGGATCCCCTTAACCCTTCTCTGAAACTGGTTAGTGATCTCAGTTTTACCTCATTAAACTCCTGACAGCTCAATGTACCCACATCTGTTACCGTTTGGTAGTTTGATGCCGAGAACACAAATTGCTTCAGGAATTGCCAGTTCATGCAGGCTCGTGATGCAGATAAAAATCCATCTGTTTACTAATCAAAAGCCGTATTTTAACCACAGTACGATAGCGGTGTCAGCAATAACTTCAGGGTTTCTTTCTGCCCTAAATGTGATAGGGAGTACTCTTAATTTAAGATACATTTATTTGTGTTATATCTCGTAATGCAAGTACTCTGCTATTCAGGCAACTCTATACAGGAGTTAATCAATCTGTTTGCATTGCATTGAGTCCTCAGCCATCTTTTACCTACAGGTTTAACCTGGAGGTTTGTTAATTTCTTTTGCCCCTTCAATTCCAGGTAAAACTTTGGCCTTTATTATCCCACCTTCTTGTCGTTTAACTCTAGCAATGAACTCCACTCCATGCTTTCTGCAGATTCACAGTTGCTTTTTCCTGGTGCCTGGGATATAAACAGAAGTTGAATATAATCAAAAAGTGATTCCACATGCTCTGCACACTTCATTTGTTTTCATTTGAATACAGAAGGATGCCCATGAAAAAATATCACAAATGATAATTTGCTGAGTGAAGGACAGCAGACTCTCTCCAAGAATTCCCTTACACGAGGAAACGCAGTCTGCTCAGGTTTGAGGTCTGCCAAGATAAGAAACAGCACTTTGCTCTGCGAGGGCACTCACTGCTGATGGCAGCGGGTGCGTAACACACGGATCTGACATTGCAGCAATCTGAGCTGTGGAATGGGCTGCAGCTGCAGCAGAACCACATCAGGTTCACAGCATCTGAAACAAAGTCCTGCTGAGATGGACAACTGCATGCAACTAGGAAAGCTTGTGAGAAATACAAGCCCAGAGCTCTCAGTGGGAGCTGAGATTGCAAGGGGTGTGAGCTCTCCACTGCTCTACTCTGACAGGGAACAGAGTGCAGAAGATCTGCTGAGTCCATCCTTTCCTTTGGGATATGAGTGTACTGCAGGGCAGTGGCTCTTCATCCTCTCAGAATGCACAGAGGAGCAGACCACCAAGACTGAGCTGGTGCAGCACAGAGAACAAATGGCAGAAAAGCGAGCCGTACTGCAGGCACATCACTGACTTGTACAGTTTCTCTGCGAGAGCCAGGCAGGTTTATACATCCAGTCATTGTGGAGATCCTTGTATTTATTTTCCAAAATGCGAATCTGAAAGCAGGAATTACGTTGCACTATGTGATAAATGAGTGCGTGGCTGTGTGTGTCAGCCTCCAGCTGCACAAAGCATTTCGTTTTGAAGGAGAGGGTGAGATTGTAAAATTATGCCATATAATTTGCTGTGCTGTTAGCTGTGATTCCTACAGCACTGCTGAGGGATGGCAAATGTCGAGTTGTCAGAGGCTATTACAGGATAATCACATCTCCAAATGAGAATATCTACAGACATTAGGGAGCATAATTCCCCATGGCATTCACCCTTGTAGGAGGGCTACAGCCTCGCAGCACCTCACTACAACAGGAGGTGAGAGCTGCCCATGTGGTTCTCTGCAAAGATGTACCAAACAGCAACGGGAAAGGAGCAGTCCTGGACTGAAAGGAAGCTAGGTCATGCAGAAGGCCAGAAGACAAAATCTGAGCTGATTTCTGGAGACACAAGACAAATGAAGGAAGGATCTACATTCAGCTTTCTGCTATCTGGACAATTGCTGTTTCTATTTGGTACTGTCCTCTACTGCTAGCATTTCACAGAAAACAGTGAAGCAGAGGTACACAGTTTTGAAATGTTATGAGCATATTCATTACCTATCGTGAAAGGTTTAGAAAGCATGAACAACTGATAGTGTGTAAGCAAGCAGACTGTGCAGACCTCCCTGCCAAGAGCAGTATCCAACACTTGGTTAGCATCTGGAGTGTACGATGAGGGGCCCTGAGCCAGACAGACAACACTTCAGTGCAGATTCAGCAAGCCAAGAACATGTGGGACATGAGGTCTAGACTGGATACAGCAGTTTAGAGAGCATCTGCTGGGAGGAAAACTAATCCAGGATTACAACATTTTGTTCAAGTAGCACATGGTGGAGAGCAACAGAGCACACTTGTGGCAGGTGTGTACAGAACAGAATTTTCTTTACACACATCCCAGTTGAAAATGTTAAATGGAAACAAGTGTATGGAGGACAATGAAAGGGAGCTTTGGAAGTTCAGAAACAAAGTGCAATGTCACATCAGAGCTGATTTCAAAAACTGGGAAATTGGTGCTCTTTTATAAAAGATCTCAAATACTGACAATATAAGTTGAAGAAATTTGCTGTGAGGTTGAAGCAAACTGTGCTTTCCAGAGTTAGCTAGCCACCACCACATAACTCTTGTGCATAGCATCAATGTTTAAATGTATATTAGGATGAACTGTGTTGTTCTATTCATTGACCCCACATTAGAATCAAACTGTTCTTTCTGAGACAATTCACAAAAGGATGACTGACACGAAGCAGCTCAGGTCAGTGCTGCAGTTATTTCTATATGAATTACAGTATGCTTTGCAGTTAAGGATATAAAAATATAGTTTTAAAAAGCAGTTCAATAATTGTCTTATGTACAAGTGCAAAGTCTGAAGATACTTACTGCCATATCTGCTGGAGCTGTTTTGTCTGTGCATCATGAGGCTGCTAACTGTGGCACTGGATGGATCTCCTCTGAAGTTGGGTCAGAGCTCCATACATACAATGCATTGCACAGAAGCCATCAGTAAATTGCTTACCCTATGGAAAATCCAAAGTTCTGAAACTAATTATAGATTTCAGCCATTCTTTTCCTTGATATATGGTAAGTCTGCAAGACCCTATAGTTTATTCACACCTGAAAAGAAAAGCCTAAGGGACTTTCTAGGATGGTTAACCTATGACCACTACATTAAGGCTTCAAAACAAATGCAACTCATTTGTTCAGAGATGACAGATTAATAAATTGTTCCACCTCATTATCCTTGTAATACCTTGTGGCATAGCTTAGAGGAAGCCTAGCAAATGACACGGGCCAAAGGTCAGTGCTCCTTTTCCAAACATGAGATTGCAAGCCTTAATACAACACAAATGATCCAGTGGATTTACAAAAGGACAATAGGAATACTTGTTTGGGTTCAAGCAGTGCTCATCAGGGTAAAAACTGCAAAGCAAGCTGTAAAGCACAGTGCTGGGCATAAGAAATGGAACTGAAATTGATGCAGCTGCACTTGAGACTTCTCTGACAGCCACCCTTGGCAATGCAGGTGCTGCCAGCACCACCATGTCCTGGGCAGCTTGGGGACTGCGAGCAAATCCTGCCTGCTGGTGCAAGGAGCACAGCTGGGATGCTCCAGGGCTGCCAGCAGCTGGGACAGCACATCTCCTCCCGAATCCCTTCTCTGAGCACCAGTATAAGAGAACAGAAAGAATGAGAAGTAGTTTAGACACAGTTTTGCAACTCTGAAGCCATGGATTGGGATGAAGACTCTCCCAAGTTAAGTTTTGAAATAACACCTCATATTAAATAGTTATGCTTCTGCGTTTTGTAACATCCCTACAAATCTTTGAGCCTGTAAGGTCATATTTGCTTTTGTCAGCAACTGCAAAACCAAAGCGAACATTCAAAATAACAAAACCAAAAACAAACAAAAACAAACAAACAAACAAACAAACAAACAAAACCTTGCCTGCAGGAGTTAAGGAAAAGGTGAACATGATGAAAGCTGTGATGAAATGATGAGACCCAAAAGCTATGATGTACAGCTTAAAATACAGAAAGAAGAAACTGCATTTGTGCTGAGGTTTACATACTGACTAGTCTTGGCATTGCTCATAAAAACAGAAGGTAAAAGGGAAAAAGTTGTGACTCAAAAGAATGATTCTTTATGGTAGCAGTCATGCAGTTTCCATGCAGGCATGTGTAAGCTTTAACAGGTAACGTGCAGAATAGAGCAGGGCAGGGAAAACTAAGTCAGCAAAAATGCAGGTTTTTGGAATTGCTTCCACGTCTGTGGAAATAGGTGAATGTCAGCTCAAGTGTGGAGTGAACAATTTTGAAATTATAAACGCTGAGTGCAGCAGTGTGAATAGCACACCACGGCCACGAGCAGAGCACTGACACTCACAGCAGTACTGTGCGTGGAGCTCTAACTGGTAATTGTTTCCAGATTCACAACTAGGAACCATCTGAGCTATCAGGTTAAGAGTCTCTGGTGTGCCAGGCCTGCCAAGCAGCATGAAATAACCTTAAATCTGCCAGAAGTAGTGAGAGGGGAACCCCCCTAGTGAAGGGAAGCTGTTTTGGAGTGGGAGGGCAGAGGCACAGGATGCACTGATGGGAATAAAGAGAATGGGAGCCTGAAAGAGAGCTCGTTTATGTAAATGAAATACTGAACAGCCACAGTCAGGATGTAAAGCAAAGCTGTTCCTCTTCAGCTTTAACACATACATCTGTAAACTAAGAGCCAAGAAGCAGAGGCAGCTTTTAATGACCTTGCTCCTCCTGTGAAGTCCAAACAGAGCTCAGTTCAGACACAGAAAACCCTCCCTACCTTCAGGCTCCTTTGTCTGCTGAGTTACACTGCTGGCTATTATCCCATTATCAAGTTATGCTCCATTTTGCTACTAAAAAACATATGAAGTAGACAAAAAAAATAAAAGTTTCTGTAAACAAAGATGCTGTGCAGAAACAAATGTGTTCTGTCTGGTGGTAAATAAACTGTGGCAATTTTATATTTTGCTATTTGTATCTTTCTCAAACAAAATACTGAACACCCGAAGCAGAAGAAGCTGCTGTAGTAGAAGGAAAACACGAACCTCAGTTGTGCTAGAGATTAATTCTTAATGCCAATTGCACTGAAAAATTACTCGTATTTCACTTCCCTTTTCCTGATGGTCTCTAATTCTTCCTCTGAAAGGAATGTTATTTTTGCCATTCGATTACATTTTAACCATTCAGTCAGACTGAGCTCTATATAAACGTATGGACTCTCATTTCAGATTCCCTTACTCAGCTTTTACTTCATGAAGAATTGTGTTCCAAGGTCACAAATGATTAATCTTGACCTGCGAACCTCCAATGTGTAAAGGCTTAATAGAAATGTATTACTCCACGTGGCAGAGTGAAAAGTACTCTATGTCCATGACAGGTAATGAACTAAATTTTTCCAACTTTACTCTTCAGTTGCTAATTAAGCACTTAACTACAAGATCTGTTAACTCTTTGGTGCTCTTTGGATAGATGACGTCTATAAATAGAGTGAAACCATTTGTCCCTTTGAGCACAGTGATGGGCACACCCCTCCTCAGGAGCTTCACTGCAGACTTCAGCTCAGCCTTGCTGCTGCTCATGGTGCAGTTCTGCAGGCATCCCTCGGCCCCGGGAAGGGTATTGTGCCTACAAACACTTGTAGTGCTTCCAATACAATCCTGGCAATATTTTGTATTACCAGAACTGTGAAAAAAAACCTCTATATTTCTGGTAATCTATTTTAGAAATTAAGGCATGAGACAGAGGCAAGTGAAACTGTTATTTTAGAGGAAATTTGTATGCTACACGAGTAGTCATCATCAATTCATATAGACAGCAAAAAAAAAAAGAAAGAAAAGAAGGAGCAGATTTGAGGGGAAAAATCTGACCTAGTGTGGATCCAGCAGCTGGAGGCCCTCCTGTGGCAGGGGATGGACCTCGATGGTCCCCGGGTCTCTTTCAACCCGAGCCACTCTACAATTCCATGATACTGTGAAAAAAAAATCTCTGTCCTTCTTTTATGCTCATTAATAGGTGCTTCGAAACGTGCAGCTCATGCATCCTTCTCTAAGAAAGTTTCGACTCCCTGGAGGAGTGAAAGCCTGCGCTGCCGAGCTGCTCCTGCCCGGCAGACACAGCAGTGCCCGCAGCACTGCAGCTCAGAGCCCACGGAGCGCGTCCTCCCCACGTGGGATTCCACAGCGCAGCGCCGGCGGTGCGGAGCACTGCAGTGATGCGGAGCACTGCAGAGATGCGGAGCACTGCAGAGAGCCGAGGGCAGCGGGCTCAGAGCTGCGGGGGGGAGCGAGGGGTGCACGCAGCAACCGCAGCACCCACGGCCGCGTCGGTCCTCACAGATTTCCCTGTGCGTGCAGTTTCCTGGCAGCCTCTTAGAAGAGAAGAAGCGTAGCACAAAGCGTGACTTACATCACCAGGCACCGCTAACTTAACCCGGAGACATCTGAGTCAAAACAAATTTACCCAGTGCTCCTTGTAATGGTAACCAGGACTGGGGACACTCACAGCGGTGACAATGCAATTAGGCGTGCCAAACAGACACTGGGAAATCACTTTCAGAATACATTAGGACAGTCCTGCACGGCTGTTTTCAGCAGGAGATACTGTATTCCCTGCAGATCTGAGGCTGGACACAACCGACAATATAATAAATCTATTTTTATCTTTAATCATTCATTCTCAAGTACTGACAGGCACATTAAGCACTGCTGCCTAAAATTAGCTCTGTTCATGCTGGAAGCAACCATTTATTCTATTGCACTCTTTGTATGCTTAATATCAGAAGACTTCTGGGAGACACTGCACTGTTTGTGAGAGGTTTCTCTGCAGTACTGTGATTAGGTCCTGGAGTACAGTACTGCTGATAGAATTAATGTCCTAAAGCTCCGAGAATGGTACACCATTAAAATCTCCTTTAAGTTGCAGAAAATACCAATGAGCTCTCAAGTAACTAAGTCAAAATATACAGAGAGATCTTAAACCAGGAGCTGATTTGTGCTAAAAGCTGCCCAGCACCACATGTGAATGTAAAGCAATTCCTCCCCTAGATACTGTGCAGGTTCACTGCCATCGTCCCAGAAGGAAAGCACAAAGTCACCAGGTTTCCCTGCTCACAGCAGTCCCCCACATGCCATATGTTTGCTACAGACTCCACCTGATCTAAATCAACATCGTCTCATCACGTTTGGGTGCCCCATCTGATATGACTGCTATTATTCCTGTGGTTGGATTGATCAACCACTGGATGTCACTATCAGTCTAAATACATAAACCCAAATAGCATTTGTTTGTCATTAGAAAGTGTTTAAGGGCGGGATGAATCTGAGCACAGTAAACAGCAACTGGCACAACACTCTGTGCTTCTGGGATTTCCTACTGGAAAAGTTTGTTTTACAATTATTTTGAAATAATTATTTCAAATAATTAGATCACCCTGAACCAGTGCTGTAATTTTAACACAGGTATAATCACTGCAAATGACATTAAGAGCATGTCTACAGGCAAATTGTATTGCTTTAATTAAAAAGGGGTAGTTGAAGCTGAGCAAATCTCCAGTCCTGGTAGAGTTGACATGGCACAAAAGGAGGGAGGGAAGTTGTGCTAGGAAGCGTGGAACACGTGGGCTTTATGTGGACACAGCCATTCTGGGCAGATGAAATCGTAATGATCTCCAGCCCACTGCGGGGCTCCCAGCCCACTGGGTACCAGCAGCTTGTAAAACATTTCACTTCAAAAAGGAAAGCTGCAGTTACCTCTAACCTGACAATCCAGCATCTACATTTGCTCCTCTCTACCTCCCACTGCAAGTGGAAAACAAAAAGCAAAGTAGTGCTTGCACAGCACGCCATGGCAATGCAAGAGCTTCACGGGACAGCTATGCTCAAAACCCACTGCCAGCCCTGCACTGAGCTCCCTGTAGGAACCACAGCGTGCTTCACTCACTGCCCCTTGCTGAGCCTTTGGTCTGTGAGCCTGGACACCAACATGTGTGTGAGCTGCAGCTCAGAACACCGACCCCATGGGAAACTCCCCGTTGTGCAGACACTGCCCCAGAGCTGGGGAAGCAGACTTTTGTACAACAACCATAGAGAAAGCCTTTTAAAAAACTTCTGTCCATGGAGTTTCATGGCAAAGTTCACACTTCAGTGGAAGCTGAGGTGAGCTCAAACCAGATAACTACCTGCACCAGGTCCTGCATCAGCAGTGACAACTGGAAAAGAGAATGAGTGACCTACATACTCAGAAATCACTTAGTGACTGCTACCACATCTATTTTTGAGTGGTTAACTACAGAGTTCTCAAATAAACCTGACCACCAGAGATGAAACTTCAACAAGACAGCACCTTTTAATGTGTTTCAGTTTGAGGCACACAGAACTACTAATCAGTTCAGTGAGAAATCAGGTCAGAGTTATCCCCATCTTCCCCTAAGAGCTCTAAAACCAGATTTAAGTGTATATATATTGAAATTAATATACACTCATATGTAATTTTGCATTCTCATCAGCAGAGATGGCAAAGTACAGTAAGAGCTGAAATCTTTTTGCCAAAGCAGACCCACTAACCACAGGGCATTTTTTGCTAAGTCCACGTTCATCCCTGTTCTCGATAGATAAAGAATCTATTTTAATTAGTGATCCCAGGAAACTTCAACAATTCCTAATGCATTAGGCAGAGACATAGAATATTTTTGCTTCTCAGTTAACAAAATCAGATGCAGTGCAGATGTAAAGAGGCACGTAACCAAATAACCACACAGGGATAAGCAAAGGTATGCTACTTTCCATTCATATCTCCAAACAGCTTTATGGCATTTCTGCCATACGTGTTCCAGTGTAAAACCTTGGATCATGTCTGTCAACGCTGTTGTGAGTGTGGTCAGCAGTCAGCACAGCACAGCACAGCTCAGCACAGCTCAGCACTGCACAGCACTGCACAGCACTGCACAGCACAGCACAGCACAGCACAGCAC
>VXAB01003634.1:10571-79620 GCA_013399175.1 Odontophorus gujanensis
GCACAGCACTGCACAGCACTGCACAGCACAGCACAGCACTGCACAGCACTGCACAGCACAGCACTGCACTGCACTGCACTGCACAGCAGTGCCCATGGGAGTGGAGCTGTACGATGGCTGTGAGCTTTGTCTGTGCTGTTCTGTTCCCCAGAAGCATCCTGCTAAGGCTCCATTTTCAAATCTTTTCCATTAACAATGCCTAAAGGTGGCACGCTCACTAAACAGTCTTGTTAGAAACAATACGAGATAAGACACAAAAGATGTTAGATTACGCAGTTCCTGCCTCCAAATGCAGCAGAAATAAATGCAGACTGCTTTGGGGTTTGTCACTTGCAGCATGCAACAGCTTTTCCATTATGCTTTGCCTGATCCTTTGCCAGATTTCTTCAGAAAAAAACGGAGCTAGGAAGAATGGAAAGCACTTCCCAGAGGTCACTGAGCTGGAAGCAGCAGGCTGGCATTCTGCCCTGGGCCCACGCTGGGCCCTCTCTGCTCACTGTATCACCCACCAGTGCAGGCATTGTAGCTTCATTCTGCATCGCTCTTACTGGCAACAGTCACAGAACTCCATGTTATCCCATCTAATATTCATATTATAAATAAATGCTGGACCCCAGATGGACTGGGATCTCCAGTGTTGTGTTCACGGCTGAAGATAAGAGCTGAAATTCCTGAATTATAGTTCAAACACAAATAACAGAACTTCACACACTTCAGTTTAAATCGCTTTTTCTTTTTTTTTCTCTCTCCTAATGCATTCTCCGTGTAACTTCCTGGCACATGACTTTATAGTTGACTCCTGTCATGCAGCTCAGTGCAGAACAGAACAACGTCAGTGGGAATCCTGGAGGATGTGGGAGTGTTGAACTCAGTGCTGCGAGGAGCTGCAGATGACAGTGTGCCTGTTTACAAGCTGGATGTGCTGCTGACGATGCTCGTGTCGGGGCAGTGCAGCTGCCATGGCCCAGCTGTGCTGGGGTGAAGCGTGCTCTCACAATTCCCAGAAGACAAGCACTACCAGGACGATGAGGATTACTCTTCCATCTCAGGAGTGCTGCAAAAATAATGTATGTGATGCTAACAAAGTGTTCTGGAGCCCAGAAGAGCCACGTAGGCACTACAATTGTAAATAACAGTTTCCTGATTCCTAGGATGAATATGTTGGTAACAGCAGAACAAGCAGCCAGGCTGGAACATCTTGAAACAAAGTCAACTCAAAGAGTTTCATTTTCTTTTTGTAAGGAATACTCACTGCAGTTTTCCTACATGGGTCCACAGTGCTCCTCTGAGCCACCTGCTCCTCGGGGTTTGAATTAAGTCCCTTTCTGCTTCTTACTTATTTCCATTTATTTTTTTTTTTTGTAATCAGAAAACTATTTATATTAATTTCAGGCTTTGTAATCCCTTCCAATCCGCTGTTAAAAAAATAACAAACAAACAAAAGAAGACCCAAAGCTAAATGTTGTCTCTAAAATTCCCTTTTCCAGCCTCCTAATTAATCAGCCTTGTGGCATAGTGGGAAATACATAATTTAGTTCCACTTCATTATTATGGGCAAAAAAAATCTTTCATTCAGGCTTACAGCACCTAAATACCTAAAGCCGCATTCTAATCTGTAAAGCACATGGGTGTAAAACAGGCAGGCAATTTTTCATGTCCCTGGGGCAGCACTGTTTCTGGCGGCTGGCAGGGGCTCTCTGCATTTCACCAGGCCCTCGATGGTGCTGCCAGGCCAGCACTGCTGTGCTGGGATCACGCGTGCTCCGGTGCGGCCACGCCGGCAGATAACGGATGGGTGATCCAAGGGGGCAGCGGATGGACTGATGAAATCACTGCCTGCACACTGAGAAATATGTATGGGACATACACCGAAATTAACACGAATTTGGTACTGCTGCCAGTGAAAGCCACTCTCATGGAAACAAATCGCTTTGCTCTTCAATGTCTTGTAGGACACCCCCCACTGTTGGTGCAGGGGTCACCTGTCTGACAATAGATGCCTGAGAGACTCTTCTGACCTGGGGAAACTATCATCTTCTGGTAATGGAAAACCAAAACAGACAACCCTGGGGTGTTACAGACCTTGAGGAACAGGACTGCGTGCTCCCCTGTGATGGCAGCTGACTGAGCTCCAGTACAGATGGTCCATTCCCACTGCATGTTCCCTTAACAGCTTTGCTACTGGCATTTCAGAACGTGAGATTGTTGATAAAAAAGCCTCAAATTACATTAATGACAAAGCGATAATATCTTTGAACTCATTTTGGTTGGATTGTTTCCTGTGTTGTTCACCAACACTCTAGAATGTAAATACTGCCTGGATAAACAATGTGACATGCTGGTAAAAGCCATCAATAGAGACTGAATGCTTAATTAAAATGGCAAAAAAAAAAAAAAAAAAATCTCAGGGGGAGAACATCTCTTGGGTTTTTCATTTGAGATCATAAAGCTGACCACTCCTTTCTCTGCCTTCATCAGCACACAGTGCTGCATTAATTAACTGCCCTTAGGAAGCTGCCAGGAAAACGCCTTCTGATGGAAGCATTCTAAAAGCAGATCAGAACACAATATAAAGGCCCAGAGTCCTCATTTCTTTTCGTTTTGCAAAAGCGTTGAAGAAAAGGCAAAGACAGTGAGACATTTCTGGACCAAGGCAGCATGAAAAGCTTGTTATTTTGCTTTTCAAAATAAATACATCTCAGAGACTACAAACAGAGCTGCTGACCGCCTGCAGGTCTGCTGACCAAGCCGTGTAAGGCAGAGGCAAACCTGATGTACACTGCAGGGCTCTGCACTTATGGTGGCAGAGGCGAGCAGCATCAGTGCAGTAATTACGAAGCCCTCGAAGGGGCTGCATCCCACCACTGATCAGCAACAGCTTGGTCCAGTGAAGCATCTTCTCTCCCCAAGCCCCCGCACACGGAATGCACGCTTCCCTCGCTGCGTGGCCAGAGGCAGCGGGGTGTCCTGGGGTGGGCAGGGTGCCTGGTCCCAGCCTGGCGGGCAGTGCTGTGTAGCTGGGAAGCCACAGGTTGCTGTCAGCCGGTGCAGCACGGAGCAGCCTGGCGGTATGCGGCTGCAGAGCAGCAGCACCAGAGGCTCGTTTAAAAACGCAGACACGTAAGCAAGACAGAAACCCCACCTCCAAGTGATTGTCTGAGAGGGATCAAATGGGTGGAAATGCCACAGATAGACGCACTCCTCCCACCGTAATTGCTGCTGTCACAGCTGTGTGCAGCGAGGGGAGGCGGGCGGGTGATGCAAGGCGCGGCACTTCGGCCGAGGGGAGCAGCAGTCTGATTCATGCCGATACTGGCTGTAAGTCACTTATTTTCAGAGCTCATTACAAAGAGTAATTAAATGGTCACAATGTCCCCAGCCTTAACCCTACTTAGTAGATAAAGTGGATAATTAAGCATTGTTAGCTCCATTTTGCATCTATGGAAACTGGTGAGGCTGATGTAAGGTCACCCGGCTACTCTGAGCCAACTCCAGGCTGAAACACAGCAGTTACAGACTCTTTCACACCAAAATGTTGGGAGGTTTTGTTAATTTCAAGGAGTTATGCATCAAAACCACTCCTGTCTTATCCCGGAGAAATCTGCCGCAGAGAAGTATTCCATCATTCAACTGAGTGAAGAGTTTGAGAGCCTGCAATGAATGCTGAGCTTCGGTATTTCACAGCCAGGTGAGGTAACCACCACCTCTCCTTGAACAAGATGGCAGCCATTCCACGCAGCCCATTGATCCTACATGCACTCCTGCACAAATAAACGATGAAGCAGTCAGGTATGACAAACCCACTGTCTGGCCTTAGCACTCTTTGAAACGTTACGAACTGTAGCTGCCCAGGTACAGTCACAAACTCCCAACGTGCGCTCTCCATTAGTTGTACATTGGTGCTAACTACAGTGGCAGTGCAGAGATTTCAGGCAGGGCTTTATCCTGAGTGCACCTTCCCTGAGTGGCTCACGAATCATTGGATGCTGCAGCTCAAACTGCTGCATCCTTCAAGCTATACATAGCTCTATTCCTATGAATGATTCTCTCACTCCTCGCCAGTCGGCACGCTTCATTCATAACTGTTTACCTTGCCCTGACTGCCAGGACAAAGGTGGAGCACTATTTTCAGGCAGGGAGAGGGGCCTAAACAGAGCTGCATTTTTGAGTGTTCTCTTTTTCCCAGTTTTTAAATCTCATGCAAGGCACTACAAACTGAAGACCTCTGTTCATTTGCAGTATGCTTACAAAACCACCAAAATGTTCTCAATTTACATGTCTCAACCTGACTTCTAGGGAGTGGAGGAAACTTGAAACATCTTCAATTTTTGCTTCGCTCATGTGGCAAAGGCCTGGAAGGAGACAGCTTCATGCAGGGAACTCAGGACAGTCACCAGTGTGGATAACAACAGGTTCTGATAAACACAGGATTGTTTGAACTATGAGATTCATTGGGCTATCTCCCAAATTCTGACTCTTTTCCAGGGCTTTCTACTAAGTGTATGATTATACCCCATCACAATACAATAATAGTAATAAAAATAAATTCAATTTAAACATATGGAAAATCTGTAACCGATTTCAAGGTGGGATGGAAGGGCTCTCTCTAACAAAATTTACTACAGTGAAAGAACCTTTGAAATATACTTGAAACACTATGAAAAACAGAGTTAAAAAACTACCCCTATACATAAGGTTCATAGTGAGGGATGAGTGAAGGATCCTTTCTTGCTAAGTAATTCAAGAATAAAGCAAGCCATGACATCCAGCACCAGACATGGGTCAGCATTCCCCTAATGGAGTTAAAACTCCAACATAGCTCAGAAGTTAAATGACCTGGGTAGTTTCTTTCTAGTATAGAAAGACCACGTATGGAGTGGCACATCTGCTCTTAGACAAAGAAGTGCTGTAAAAGAAAAATAGTGGTGATATTGAGAAGATTTAGACAGCTTTACTGTCTAAAAACAAGCAGGGAAAAAACAAAACGAAACAACAGAACACCAACCACCACCAACAAAAAACAACCACAAAACACCATTAAAGAAAAAAAAAGAAAAAAAAAAGAAAAAAAAAAAGAAAAAAAAAGAAAAAAAATCTTTCTATAAAAATTCAAGGCAGCTGGACCTGACATAGGGTCTGCACTGGTGGTGCAGCAATGCTCCCTCTCCCCGTCTCAGAGCTGCCTTTCCATTTGGCTTCAAACCAGTGTCATTGTTAATTGGATGCTGAGTGATGGAGCTGGCCACCTGGCACTGTCTGGCTCCTAGATGATGATCAACTCACTTGGCAGGCTGAGTGGGGAACTGGCCACCTGGCTAATACGAGGGCTACAGAATCTCTGATGAGCTGATCACCAGGCTGCTAAGACAATTTTATTGTAGATATCGACAGTTACTTCTCATTATTCCTCCACTGATCCTTCTCTCCACAACTTGCATGCTCACAGAGAAACACCCAGCTCATGACCCCCTTCTCTCTTTACTTTCCTCTCTCTGCTATGACACATAAATACAGATCCCTTCCTTAACTGCTAAATGGGAATCAAATGAGCTTCTGTCCTTCCCCAATTTCTTTACATTATTCCAAGCTCCTTACCCCCATTCCATTCTGTCTTGCTTCTCACTATCATTCCCAATACTATGGATAAATATTTGTATTAGCCAATGACTTTCACAATGATTTTTCAATGATAGTTTGCTGCCTAATTTTTAATTAGTAAAAAAAGTTCTGATATAAATTAAGAATAATATCTAAACAAGGACAGGACAAGAACTGTGTGAGATTGGATTCCTGCCTGAAGCTAGATTCCACAGTTGCCTTGCATTCTTGTTATTATTAGCACTTGCAAAACTTCAGTGAAAAAGGCCACAATTTTGATTTTTTATTTCATTCATTTTGCATATATGTAAATTACTTCACAAGCAGTAATGGAGAAGAAGGCTGAAACGCACAAAAACACATCAGTTAAGGGTTCTGGAATAGTGTCAGTGTCAAACAGAAAAGCACTGAAAGCTAAGCTATGAAAATTAACTACTTCAAAATATTAAAGAAAAAAGTATACAAGTACTGAAGCTTTGAGCTCCCCAGACACATTCTGTTTGCATTTTCCAGCTTTCTTACCAAAGATGTGTAGGTAAATTCTCGCCAGTGAGAGTTCAAGTGGGCAGAGGGCTGCTGAATGGCTACAACTGTTATTTCCAGACACGCTGCTCAGCACAGTTGGTGCTGTTTTTCCCTCATCCTAGGCACCATGCTTGTCATTGCTAGTACTGACCCAAGCTGGAGCTGAGTGCTATTGAGACTCTGCAACCTGAAAAAGCCAGTGAGTTCTTCCTCAGGACCTCACCAGTGTTTCCAGTGTTTCCTCTTCCTTTCAGTGCCTGCATCAAATGCAGCAGTCACTTCTTGTTTCTGACACTCACTGCAGTGACTGATTAGTAGCTTGTAAGGAACTAAATTTTACTTGCCTGTAAGAGGCTGTTTTTCTTTAACTGGTCTGGCAGACCAAGAATAGCTCTGTGCACTCTAATGCAAACAGTACTGCAAGTAAAGTCTGATAATGCTATCAAGGTCTTTTCCTAGAATATAGGGATTAACTCACCTCATTAAAATGTACACATTCTGCATAAAACAATGCAGTACTACTTCATGACAACTATTTAAGCCAGCCAAAAGATAGTATGCTCTCGGATGATCCCTGGCTGTCCTCATATTTCCCCTGACTTTTTAGATTAGTGTACAGATATCATTGTACCGAGCACTTTTAAAAATCTAAAATAGACTGCTTTAGCTTAAATTTCTAGGTAGTAAAGAAACTAGAGAGGAGAGAAACATAATTAACTTGGAGCGTGGAAGGACTCCCTTGTGGGAAGAACAACTGGAACTAAAAATGGTAGTTTGGAAAAAGGACCTGCTCATGAACATCAAAAAACTAGTGGGTTAGCAGATCAAAGACTGATGTCTCAGATTCAAGGTGAAAAGATTTTTTGTTTTCCTTGAATATTTGTTCTTAGGTTTTTAAAACATACTGTATGATTTTTTTTCTTAATATGGAAATGTGATCATCATATCAGCTTTCAGTGCTTTCTCTTTTTCTCTCAAGAAAATGAAAATAAAATCTATGTTGCTGGAATTGCCTAAGGATATTTCTCTACATTCAAAGAATGTTTTCGAAAGCTATGTGAGCACGTGAAGCCCAGTTCTGGCTTAAATAACTGGCTTAAAAATAAAAGATGAAAATATCCACTGCATCAGGAGACAGAGAAGGTAGAGATGGGGGGAGCAGAAGTCTGTTCAAGGACATCAGGCCTTCCAAAAATCAAATCGCTTCACCCAACTGATTCATGTTCTTCCTTATACTTAATTTGACATTTTGATTCACTGAAGTAATTCTTGGCAGTTTCGGGGGTGCTTTAACTTTCTCCTATTTGCCACTGCAATGGCCTCTGTGACAAGAGCTTGATGGCAATTGCATGTATTTGTGCTTCAGAATCAAGCTCTTGGATGGGTATTTGTCAGCTGTAAATGCCTGTTCATGCAGATCTGCAGCTGCCTCAGAAAGGTGAGTTTTACAATAACTGGCTATTGATCCGTTTCAGCTAACAATTCCAAGTCCAGACTCCCATATCAGTTACTTCTGCCTTACCATGATTCAGTTTTTAGTAGCCATATCTAAGTTAATTACTTTGGCAAAACATGTCAATCAGTTGTCCATCCCTCCACCCTCCCCATTTTTGATTTTTTTTTTAATTAAGGTTGCATCACCAAATAAGTACCAAACAAACAAAGGTATTTATTTTAGTTGTGCTGCATAACATCAGCCTAATGAATTCTAAATCTTGAGAATAAAGGGTCATAAGTAATATAACTATGGGAGAAACAACTTTGCAACTCAAACTTCTTATTTATATTATTCAAGTCAGTCTCTGCTGACTTGTCAGGATCTCTGGCTATGTTACATCACCCTGAAGAAATTCTTAACAGTGATAATCTGTTTATTCCTGAAAAGTAAGAGAGTAGCTCTGTAAAAGTAGCATTTCAGAAGGTAACTGCAGATGAGATGTTAGATATAGTTCATATAAATCTTCTGCTGTATCAGTACACCAGAAAGCTTAGGGGAGACTTGGTGCTGTCTTATGCTGTAAAAGGACAGAAATGTTCTAATTTAGTGTATCCTTCACTGAGCCTGCTTAATAATGAAAAGGCTGCCATATAAGATAAAGTGAATACAGATAACACAATGAAGTCTGAAAACGGGGACAGAAAACTCTCCAGGCCAAATGGAAATCTACTGGGATTCTGTAAATGAATCCAAGAAATGTTCATTCCCATTTTTTAGGATTTAGTAAGCCAGTCTCAGTTAGAAATTCTCCCCAATCCCAAATAAGGATTGTCAATTTCTAACCATACATTAAGACAGTAACAAACAGAACCTCACAGTTTTTGTAACTGCAGTCTCACACTTTGTTCCCAGTTAAACTTGTATGTCATTACTGGATGAGACAAGGTGAGTACTTACGTAAAATAAAGGGCAAAGACTATGGAAATCATGTTGTGTCATCTTCTCAGACCACTATGTTCCCTATGTTCCATCTTTCTTTCATGCAATAATTTACTGAACTGTGAAACTACTCAATAAAGTATACTACTACCTAACTGTGATCATATTTTAGAGCAGCTCTAGCTGAAGTCAATTTTTTGCCTTTGGGTAAAATTCTACTCCCTTTTTTAAAAGAGTGCTCTGAAAACAATTGGACTCCATATATTTTTAGGTAACATACCTTAATTTAACAAAATTTGCTTGCTCTCCTATTCAGAATGGATGCAGAAAATACAGCAGAGAGTCATGGAAAAATCACACTTTCCAAAGCTTTTAATTTGTTTTTTTTTCCTAACCTGGACAAGAAATGCCATATCCTGAAATCTGTCTTTTTCTAATGATATATATAAACACAATACATTCACTGAGGGCACTAAACTATTCTTATTGCAATGCTGAATGTCCACATGGGCAAAGTATGTATTGTCTTATACACTATGTAAATAGATCTAGTAAAATTATATTATCTAAAGAAATATCTACAGCAGCTTTTCATCTCAGTGATGTACTAAGGGAGTAAACCTCACTTTCTTCACAGCACTATCAAATTATGGTCCTTTCTCCTTTATCTAGATTTTCAAATTCAGATGAATGCAATCACCAAACCTTTTTTTGTTGTTCTTCTACCCTAGTTAGTTCTTTGAGAAGAATTCTGGGAAATATTTCTGGAGGACAACAGAATTACAGTAAATATAAGCTAAGAACTTCCCTTGTTGCATTAGTAGAAACATTTCTCCAATACACTGAAGTACTGCTTTATCTTTATCTCACCTTCTGCCAGGCACCCAACTTTATTTGCAGCTGCAGCCTTTTAATTTTTGCTGTCCTCTTTCTCATCATAGTAGTGTAGCATCCCAAGACTAACAGCTAGCATCCTACTACACTGTCTTCTCTCTCTACGTTTGCTCTTCACCAAAATGAATTTCTTTTTTTCATCCATTTACAATTTTCAGTGCATTTACTGGAAAATACCTTCTGTGATTGCCATTGCCTCTAAGTGGACCTTCTTCACCACACCTTTTATGTAACATTACGTTAATTATAGCTTTCTCCAGAGGAAAAAAAGTGGTAGAAAGGCAAGCTAAGGTCACTGTTTCCTCATGAGATATGCTATGAAGAACAGTCAAATTCTACTGAAGCATTCCATTACTCGCTAGCAACAAACTGAATCACAGCACAACTAATAAGTATAATTGCATTCAGAAAGTTTCATTTTAAGAATATGTCAAACATATAATTTCATTAGGGTGTGTGAGTACCTGTGCATGGATTGATCGTGGTATATTCTTATGCATGTGACTCACAAAGCATTAGGAATGACCCACCTCCTGGCAGTTGGGATGCTTCAGTATTCCTTCCTATTAAAGAGAAAGATTGTCCATCTGGACCACTTTCTTACAAGCTGCCAGAAATCCCAGAACACATCTATTTTAATTCCTAAGCCTTCTAGTTAGACCAGTAACATTCATGATGTTACAGAGGAATAATAGTTAAAAATTTCCCAATCTAAAATGGAATTGGAATTTTCCAGTAATGATAAATATTCTAAACTTTCAAAAATGTGGCATCACCATGGCATTTACAATTACGTTTTACCAAAGCAACAGCTTCTGAGCAGCTCTACTTTTTTGTAAAACACTGCTAATTTTAATAGGGTAATAGATTGTCAGTTTATTAAAGACTAGAACAGATCTTTTAGTAAAATAGTCAGGAAAAGGACATACATTTTCTTTTTTAAGAGACAAATATTTCTGTGTGGGAAGACATTTTTGCTTAGAAGACATGTACAAATAAAATTGTGTTTCATGTAGCTACCAAGCAGGGTTCTCACATACCTCAGCATATGTATTACCAATTCCCATCAGCTTCCCAGAAATTTCAGTTGTAAAGTTTATGATCCTTCTGGAGAAGCAACACAGTCCTCAGCAGCTTACTGATACACCTGTCAGGGACAAAACCATGTTGTGTCAACAATATATACAGTGATTACAAAGTCAGTAAGTGCTGACAAGTGTCCTTTATAACAGCCACAGACTATAGTTTGGACACGGTCTTCTTTTTTCTTTTCCTTTATCTCTGATGAAAACTCCACGGGGACTCGAATTTTCCTGGAACCATGAAAATGGCACATGAAGGTGCTTGTATCCTATTGAACATTTAAGCTGTTTGGAATGCTGCAGCATAGACAGGACAGAAAATATTTCCTCAGTGTTTTACATATACTGAGCAACAGATTTCTGCTGTAAAAGCAGAACTTTAAAGAATATTTGGAGATTCTGCAATAGAAAACAAATATGTATGGATGAAAGTGATTTAGAGGTAAGAAACTCCTAACTTAGAAGCAAATACTAGATTTCTGTGGGCTATATATTAACAATAAAATTACAAAAGCATGAAAAATACCATGAGAACATCTTTTGATATTAGGCTGAGTGCAGTGGAACTAGCCTTCGCTGGATATGATCACAAGAAGTGCAATGTCATGCAGTGTTGTTAGCAGTTCTTTGTATTTTAAGTGAAAAGGAATACAGTGAAGAGAACTCAGAAGGGATACTGGATACTGTCAGCTGTAATAGCATATATATTTACACATTACTATAATTAGCAGAGGAATTTGAGGAATTATAAAGGCAACAATTTGCTTTGCTTTAACCGTGTTTTTGACTCAGCACCAGTCCCACTGATATCCTCACCAGAAAAGTTTTCTTGGCCTTTTTACAAATATGAAGTCACTAAAAGGAGAAGCACCGTGACCAAAGGTAACTACTCGAATATAAAAAGTGCCTTAAAAGCCTCCAGAAGGCAGTTTAATCCAAATCTGGGATAACTATGGATTAAGAATACATGGATGTCAGTTTGTGCTCCCCTCCTTTAACACTGCTACCTCATACCAATATACCTTGCACTATTTTTCCCAACCATTATACTGATAAACTTCTATGCTGCTGTTGCTTTTTTCACTTTGATGAACAAACGTGTGAAGTACCCTTGTATTACTTCCTCTAACAGTTTGCATACTTTCTTTCATTTCATTTTGAAGTGTGATTTGTGAAGGCTGTAGGTATGAACGAAAAAGGAATGCCGAAGTACAATGAAGGCTTGCAAAGAGGATGCCAAATTTAGCTCAATTGCATTTGTAATATGCTTAGAAACATATCTGTAAGACTGATGAATGATTTATCTGATTTAAAATATCTGTGTGCATTTGTAGCAGTTTCCCATGCAAATCAGGTACTTATGCACCCAAATTATTCCAGTTAGCTACAGGAACCTACGGCAGCCTGATCTACACATGTTCAGCTATAGTGCACCTCTACATTACCATAACTGTGCACATCCTCAGCAGAAAAGGTGCACACCCAACTAGACTGAGGGGCAGATCTTTTATTACCCCTGCATTGCCTCACCACACTTCTAATTGGAATTTACATGTTATTGATAAAGCCTTCACTTGAACTCAGAAAACATTCTGAAGAGATAAGGAATTATTTGCTAAAACTATTAAATAAAAGTTTAAAATTTAAGTCTATTTATCCTTTGAATAAATGCTATTTCTACATATATGTTTCCTTTTTTAATTTGGAAACAGAACATCTGTAGGTATGATCAAGAAATACATGCCATTATTGCTTTAATGCTAAAAACTTTGTCAGGGCTATTATATACAACACCTGTTTTCATAGCGCCACAAAATGATACCTCACTGTATTGCAGTGGATGTGGTTGAAATGTTGGGCACAGCAGAAATGGATCATACAGTCACTAAAATGCAGAGGAGCAACGAATAAATTGTGACTTAACAAATGAGTCAGGCTTACACATTTGATAAAGCCGTATTTCAAAGGTAAACAATAAAGTTTATGTAAGGTCCTCTGCACAGCCANTGAATGCCGAAGTACAATGAAGGCTTGCAAAGAGGATGCCAAATTTAGCTCAATTGCATTTGTAATATGCTTAGAAACATATCTGTAAGACTGATGAATGATTTATCTGATTTAAAATATCTGTGTGCATTTGTAGCAGTTTCCCATGCAAATCAGGTACTTATGCACCCAAATTATTCCAGTTAGCTACAGGAACCTACGGCAGCCTGATCTACACATGTTCAGCTATAGTGCACCTCTACATTACCATAACTGTGCACATCCTCAGCAGAAAAGGTGCACACCCAACTAGACTGAGGGGCAGATCTTTTATTACCCCTGCATTGCCTCACCACACTTCTAATTGGAATTTACATGTTATTGATAAAGCCTTCACTTGAACTCAGAAAACATTCTGAAGAGATAAGGAATTATTTGCTAAAACTATTAAATAAAAGTTTAAAATTTAAGTCTATTTATCCTTTGAATAAATGCTATTTCTACATATATGTTTCCTTTTTTAATTTGGAAACAGAACATCTGTAGGTATGATCAAGAAATACATGCCATTATTGCTTTAATGCTAAAAACTTTGTCAGGGCTATTATATACAACACCTGTTTTCATAGCGCCACAAAATGATACCTCACTGTATTGCAGTGGATGTGGTTGAAATGTTGGGCACAGCAGAAATGGATCATACAGTCACTAAAATGCAGAGGAGCAACGAATAAATTGTGACTTAACAAATGAGTCAGGCTTACACATTTGATAAAGCCGTATTTCAAAGGTAAACAATAAAGTTTATGTAAGGTCCTCTGCACAGCCAGGGAAAATAAAACTGAGAGCTGACGACGTGCTGCTTGTGCCTGGACTTTCACCTTTGGCTCTAGGAAAACAAGACGATGAACTAACGTGTGAGAATGCAAAAGGTAGGCATGAAAAAAATATCCACAGAAATACAGACTACTGAATCAAAGCATAGAAAAATAACACTTTATCTTTTTTATCGTCACTGCTACAAGCACGAACGCTGTATAACCTTCGTGTGCTGACCAGTTCAGTCAAAAAGCAAAACAGAATAAATACAGGAAATTGCACAGCTAGTTGTAGAACAGATGTGAAAAGAGGCTCAGCTTCAGTACAACATTCGGCTATGATGGGTGCAGACTTTGCAACAGACCAAGGTTCTCAGTACTGAAATGTCAGAGCCTGGATTTGCTTATCTTCTTTTTAATGCTATTAGGAAGGTCGGGTAGAGAGGGACAACTGCTATAGATTGTCTTCTTCCTTATGTTAATAATATATAGATCAGGTCACGTGAGTACTGGAAGAATGATTCCTAAAATCTGGATAAACATTAGAAATGAATCTGAATGCTTCTATACTACGCTTTACATTGGGAATATAAACAATTTCCCACACAGGTATTTTCTCTCTATTTTTGTTGCAAAAATAGCAGTTTTTCTCATTATCTTCTATTGTTTCCCAAGTAATGTTAAAATTCAAAACTTCCAATGCCACAAACTTCTGCACGTTGTTCTACCTATACAAATAAGGAAAACTTTGAAAGTCACTGTTTACCAATGAACAAAAAGATGAAAAAAATACTCACTTCTTGTGATTTGTTCTAGTGACTGTCTACATGGGTAGACATACCCGCTGAAACATTACACTGAATGGCAACACATAACTCAAAGTGAATTTTCCATGGTGTATGCTTACACACCTAGACGTGACCATATTCGTGTCACAAGAATTTGCTCCCAGCCTAAAGCCGAGACAAATTTCTGTTCAGATCTGTGCAGACATTCTGGGCAACCTCTTTCCAAAGCTCTGTAGCTGTAACAGATAGCATCTTCTGTAGGTCAGGCACGGAGAAGAACTTGCAACATGTAAATTAGTTCATTACAGTAGTATAATCACTACAGATGTTTTGCTACACAAGTATCTACACAGGTTGAATATTAATCACAACTTCCACTCACAGACAACGTGGATTAGCACTGCACAAAGTATGCCATGCTTAGTAAAATAATGCCTCTCTGAGGTTTGGTGTAGCTTCTGAAATACGGAATCACCACAGTCCGCACACAGTAAAAAATCCACAGCAGAAGGCTGGCTTGCTTCGAAGTGCCTCTGCACAAGAAGAAAACATTGACTTTAGGAATATCTTGAAGGAAAATGTGAAGCTGGCATCACAGTGAGCTACACAATTTGGATCTACACATCCCTGATGAGGGATCTGAGAGTACACTACAGCAATGAAGGAAATTACCAAGAAAATTTCTGCTCTGAGACTATATATATAGTTTAGCTGTGTTGAGAGCTGGGATTTTTTTCATCCTGGTATCAAGTGATAGAAGTACAAGGAAGGCCAGCTGTAGAAGGGGAATAAAGTATCTATTTCATAAAAGCACTGGGAAAATTCATCAGACTCTGTAAAATTAATTGAATTTCATGAGTAAATGCTAATTATCACTTAGAATATGCATCCCAAAATACTTGATACATTATAATTTTGAGAAATTTCAAGGCACTTTAGCCTGATTTGCAAACAGACTGAAATAACGCAAATAGAATTTTGGCATGCTATCTCTAAGTCTGATCCTAAATTTCAGGCTGTTTTTGCAGATATCCTGCTCATGGGCTGCAGCTGATGGCTGCTTCGAGAGAGCTACAGACTGGTTGGGCTGATGTCAGTTCCTGGAAGGCCGTGGAACAAACCATGCTGTAGGCCATGCTCGGGCACACAGAACAGGATGACTGGGAGCAGCCAGCGCTGCCTTCCCCAGGGCATGGTGTGCTTAATGTGCCTGCACAGCCCAGTGCAAGTTAGAGTACAGGAACATAAACGGGAAAATGTATGTAGATATTGGAACAGTTTGCTCAGTGAGGTTGTGAATGCCCCCTCCCTAGAAGCATTCAGGGACAGGCTGGATGGGACTGTGAGCAACCTGGTCAAGAGAGAGGTGTCCCTGCTTATAGCGTGATCGTAAAGGTCTCTTCCAACTCAAACCATTCTATGATCATATGATTATTAACTTGAATGTGAAAAGCACTAATATCATACAGCATGACTGGAAGGCTCTCAGTAATTTCCACTTATAATCAGCATATTTATAATCATCACATTAAAAAACAAACAAACAAAAAAAAAAACCACGGGCCAATGACCATGATAAGTGGTGTCACTTATCTCTGAAGAGATAAGAAAATTTACTTAGCACATTTAAAAATTAGAAGTATTTTAATTGCCAGAGAACAATTGAAGTGGTTACATTTGAACAATACTCCCCAGGATTCAGAATATGGGGAATAATGATTTTCAGTTGGACATACTATTTTCCTCATTTACTTGAGTGACATAAAGGATCATGTATAATTGTAGCTTTTATCAACTGTGTTTCTCATATTTCCTATTCAATATTTGTCCTGGATGCATTTGCATTCTGCATTGAGCATTGGGTTTCAATAGCCTACTGTTGTAAAATAACAACATAAATGAAAGTGTCTGACCACATGCTGTAGGGCAACAGCAAAGCTGACAAACCATTTTCCAGCACCCCAGTCCACAAAGATTCATCCACATTCATAATCTCAGTTGTTACTTGCAATAGAAACAGCTTTTGTTTATGAAAAATTCCCAATAAGTTTCCTGAAGTTTGGGGGATTTATTTTTATTTTTATTTCTTGCTAACTGGACAATTTCTATGTGAAAATACTAATTTTCTCCAATAGGCACTTCAGAAAACTTTCTGGCCCACATTAAACCTTGTTTTACACTGCTATGCCTACCAAGGTGAGAGGAGACTTTGGTCACCTTGACAGTGACATGTGTAACTGTTTCCTGTAGCAGCAGGGCTCTTTTTGTTTTGCACCTGGATTTCCTGCGATTAAGCAGTTATACTGGTTGGGTCTATTGCCAGCTCATCTCTCATTTGCCAAAGACAGAACATTTTGCAAAGCACATGGTTGTGGCAACATTCCCGCACCTGGTGAAGGACAGTTCTCACTGCTACACAGATGAAGCACTGAAGACCATGAGATTGCATAATCAAAATCTGGGGGGTAGACTTTGGCTTCTGATCTACACAGCAGCTTAACTGTGTAATGTTAAGCGCCAACTGAGGGAGGTGGCAGGCGATTCCTTTACGGTTCCTCTCTGTACCCTGTTCTGTCAGTCATTTCTTAGGAGCACATGGGCTAAATCACCCGTGGTCTGTGCTTCAGTTTATTGTGAACACTGACAAATGAAACCAAGGATATTTAGAGATGTAAATAACCGGGGTTTGTAGATTATGAAAACCTCCTGTTCCAAGTGCCAAGTATTTTTCTGAACCCACTGTGTGCAGGTGCACCGGCACAATGTACAGTACACAGCAGACTGCTAGCTCTGCAGTCACACTGAGTTAAAGGCCACCAACGACACGCACGTTTCCTTCAAGCCTGCAGCGCCAGGCCTGCGGGGCAGGGTTACTCGGTGGAAATATCGCTGTCTCAGGAGCAGATTCCACGCAGGCCGGGACACGCCGTGGCTGCGCTTCAGTGTGGGAAGCGAAACAGCGAACGCCCAGAGGAACCGTACCGCCCGCCGGGCCGAGTCCGGGATAGGCATGGGCCGGGCCGGGTCCAGCCGAGGCCGCGCCGGGCGCGGGGCACGCCGGGAGCCGGTACGCGCGGGGCACGCCGGGAAGCGCGGCCCGCACCTCAGCTTTCCAAGATGGCGGCGGGCCGCTGTCCCCGCCCCCGCCCCGCACATGCGCAGTGGCGCGGCGGGCCGCGCCGCTCCCTCCCTCCCTCCTGGCGGCCGGGGCGCCACTGACAGAGCGCGGAGCGGAGCAGCGCCAGCGCCCCCGGGAGCCCCGCGCCCCGCCCGTGGATGGGAGAGGCGGGCAGCGCCGCCCTCACGGAGCACAGCGAAGCGCCGGCGGCTCGGGTAAGAGCGNCGTCCGCCCCTAGGCCGCCCCGCAGCTCCCGGTGACTTAGCGGGATCCCGGGAGGGGCGGCGGGACCGGGGGGTAACGAGCGGGCGCTGCGGGGCCAGGAGCCCGGGGCGTGTGCGCCGGGGCGATGCGGAGCGGCCACTCCACCGCTCCCCGCGGCTTTTCGCCCCGTTCCGTCTCTGCGGAGGGCGAAGCGGGCGCTGCCCGGGAGGCGGCTCNGAGGCGGCTCCGGCCCTCTGCGGCGCCGCGGCAGAGCGGGGCCGGAGCGCGGGGCAGCGGGAGCGCTGCCGTACGAATCCTTCGCGTCCGTTTCCCTGCGGCGCCGGAGCGGGGAGCGGCGGCAGGAGGAGGTGCCTCAGCCCTTCGGTGCTGCAGCAGAACGGGGGAGGGAGGGCCGCTCTCCTTCCTGGGGTCACACCGCTGCCCGGAGACGCGCTGAATTTCTCCGAAGCCTTTTGCGGGCGGACGGATCTGCTCCGCGGCTCCATTTATCGCCGCTTTCCAGTTTTTGTTCGGGCAGGAGGTTCTACGCCAGGCTGCTGCTGGCTGTGGGGGTGGGAGTGGTGCTCCCTTGCGAAGTTCAGGGTTACTCCGTTCTGGGGGGCTGAAATCTTTGATTCCGACATATTTTTGAGGTGGATGCATTTCGGCTTGACCTTTAATAGCGGTAGCGCTGCGTTGCCTCCCCTTTCTTTGCCATAGTCGCACTGGTGATGTTTCCCTGCTGGTAGTGCTGCAGCAGAGGGCTTGGTCCTTGCAGGTCAATTCACAATGAATTCCCCAAGCTGGGGATGGGGGAAGGTTACTGAAGCTATATAAAAAGAATCTTCAATTAGCACTGTTTTATTCAAGGAAATGCTCGGGTGTATGGACCTGGCTGAAATCTGTATTGATGTGGAGACCCCTTTAAGGATATATTTTTGTGACAGTATTGTTTATATAGTATTAGGGGTGGGGGGTTAAAAAGCCTGTGTTCAGTGGTAATCATTTAATAAATGACTGTGCAGCATTCAGCTGGTTTTTGGAAGAGGGAGGGTCTGCTATCACAGCACTGATGTCCTTAAGAGTCATTTTATTAAATAGAGAAATTATGTTAGGGAGCTGAACAAAGAAAATATCTTCTAACAGATTTATTGCAAATCTTTCTTGTTCTCAGGGCTCTCGTTTTTGTGTGTTTCTTTTGATTTAAGCGTGTTTATGGATGCTGTGTGCAGCCATTGAGCAGAGGAGAGACTGGGTGGAGTAAGGAGGCAGAGCTGTGAAATGGCTAGATTACCCTTTCATGGCTTTTTTTTTTTTTTTTCCCTCCCTTTCCTTGCGTTTTGCTGGGGTGGAGGAATACTAATTGATGTAACAATGAGGTCTCTTCTTTAGGGAGGAATCTAATGGTGCAGCAGCACAAACCTCACATTCTGTTTCAGGGTTTCTTTTTCTGCAGGGTGGATCTCGATGTATGTGACAGTGAGGAGTGACCAGTCACCACTGCAAAACCAGATGTTTTGTCTGGTACCCCTTCCAGCGTATCAGCTTTGATATTCACTTGTTGAATTTATTTTATTTCACTTTAGATAAGAATTATAATTTTGGCAAGGGTATTTTACAGGCAAGATTGCAGGACTTGTGGAGAACCCCTGTATTGTTGCTTAATGGTATCATTTGTTCGAATAACTTCTTGGTTGGGTTTGGGGTGCATGCGAAAAAGGAGCATCCCTGCTTGCTTTGGTGCCTGTAGTAGGGCAGGCAACTCCCAGTAGCATTCAGATTTAATTACACTGCCCTTCCCTTTGTCATGTCCCAAGTTCATACGGAACAGCATCCCAAGATTTTGGAAGCCCTTTTCAGTGGGATGGCTCTGTAATGGCCTTACTGTGCACATAGCTGCTGCTGCATCATGAGGGCAATACTAATACTGCGACCAAGTTGTGTAGGAAAGGCATTAGAACAAAGGATTTGGGGAATACAAAAGGGATCAGATGAAGCACCTAGAAAGGCCTGCTTCTGAGTGCCCTGCTATTCGAGATGTAGCTAATGGCATCTGCTCCTGAATTCAGTGTTTATTGGAGCAAGTACAGCACTGAAAACAAGCGATTGAAGCAGTTTGAGGTTTTGTTTTTCTTGGGTCTTTCAGTTCTGGAGCGCAGTTCTTGATGGTAGGTGGCTGCAGAAGAGACTTCTCTTTGGCTTTAATTTGCCCCAAATTAAATTAAAGGATAGTGGCTTTTTAAAGTTCATTTACTTAGGGGAGTAGATGTTACAGGATTTAATGGATGCATTCATTAAATGCCTGTGTCTACAGATGAATCCAAGGTGGGAATAATGAAGAATCCAATAGGATTCTTGCCTTCTTATAACTGACTCATTTTTGTCCTTGAAACGATTGAAGTTACTTTCTTGTATGACAGTAACGTGTTAATTTTTCTTCTACAAAAGAAAAAGACACTGATGCGTACCTGTCTGACTGTGCAGGGACTGTCTTGGATGGTTGGCCGTTCCCTGCGTGCCTGCTATGCTCCACCCAACCTTGAGTGCTTGGGTTGCGTTCTTTTCCTGCTGTCAACTTTTTTGTCTACCCAGCTTGGCAGCAGCAGCAGCAGGGCTGCTACTGAATGACTCTGCTGACTGTCGTACCTCGTACCCAAACTTTGCCTTTGTGCACGACCTCTGTAACCGGCTTGTGCTGGGGCCGATTATAATTTGTACCCTCTTGTCAAGTACTATGGGAAAACAGCTGGAGAGCCCCTGCTTCTCTGTGGCTCTGAACTATGCTAAGTATGTATGTTACAGAGTGTGTACACAGCCCTCTGAGACTCATCCTGGTGCTCCTGAACAAGGAAGGTTGGAACCTCTGTAGCACAAAGAGAGAGCCCCTCTTGGTTCAGTCGGGATCCCCTGCTCCTGCACCCCGCCAGGCTCCCGAACTGATGGCCAGGGCTGTGGGAGGGCTGCTAAAATTTCTTCCACGTGAACACTGGAATAGTTGTTAGCCTGGAAATAAAGGCTGCTTATGTCTAAATGCGTGGAGCCAAGAGACAGTAGCAATCAAGTGTAGTTAGTAACACAAAACAATTTTGGATTTCGTGTGGGATAGGAGTTTTTGTTTCTCAGCCTAGTTTGTAATGTGTGGGGCAGTTGGAGGTCTTTCCATGTGTGTGTCAGAGTACTCCTGGAGTTCTTCTGTCGTGTTTGCTGCAGAAGCGTGGTGAGTTCTGTCCTGGCTGAAAAGGCATGTTTATTAAATGGTGTCTACATTCTCCTGTTCCTCGTTTTTAAATTAAAATGCTAACTCTCACAGTTGAGCGTTGGGAGCTACTTCATTATAAGGCACGAGGGGAGTGGGCTTCACCAAGTGGTTTTTGGGTGTTACGGGCAAAAATGTTCATGAAAGGCTGCTGTTACTTCTGAGCTGTGCTTGGCGCAGTAGGTTGTGCCTCAATTCACTAAGAATAGGTGATTACACTAATAAGTAATGTTGAAGCACTTGAAACTTATCTTAGATGGATCAAGTCATTCTTTCAGAATTCTTACACTACTTGCTGTCTGGGCTAGCGGATGTGTCCCTGGAAGGTTTGTGCCGTAACTGAAAATGCAGAGGCCTAACTGGAGCTGCAGCTGTGCTGTGTCAGCTGTACTGTGTGCCCATAGCGTGAGTTAGGTGTCTGTTTTACATGTTAGAATGGTTTTGGAACTGTGTTCTCCTTCGTTCTTATAATATTTAGTGACCCACTGATGAGTCTCACACACCAGGAGCATTTGAAAGCAGCAGAATTGTTTGTCCTTCTGCTGTGGGCAAATCACATCATTTCATCTGTGTATCTGAACAAGACTTTAGCCCACGAGTTGTTCTCAGTGTGAAATGAGTAACTCGGATCTCGTTGCAGTCTGGAACTTGCTAGATATGCAGTCTTGCCTGCTGCAGGTGTGCACATCTTGTTTAGGTGTTTGGAGAAGGGCTTTCTCTCAGCAGTTGTGGCAGCCTCCAAACCTGTGCTGTCTTTGTGGAATTAAACTGATGTGACTTAGTCCTGCAGCTGTTTTCTGTGGGGGTGGGCTGTGGTATCGCCTAGTGCTGCCATGGCCTGTTTCGAGGGAAGGTTTCTCTACAGAGTGCTTTTGTACCTCACTGCTGTCCCTGTCATCGGCACTGTGAGGATACGGCCCTCTTCAGACTGAAGCGTGTGTACAGCGTGCTCATACTAAGCAATAGCAAGTGCATTTATGTGTTTGTAGCTAGGTAGATATATAAAAATGATGTTAGGATTCAGGCGCTTGTTAGTTAAAACACTGAGAAGTGTTTGAGCCACTTGTTCCTTATTAGTAGTGCTGCTTCAGAATCCCAATAGTTCAATTTGACTGCTTGTGGACTTCTGGGTTAGAACTGAGTTAAAATAAGATAATTACATCTCTGGGGCTGTGATTCCAATGGTTTTGGAAGCTCCACCCGGTATCTGTAAGCAGTAACCAGCTGCTGCAGTCTTGGGCAGATACTTGCAGCTACAGGACGGTCCATTGTGCTTGTGGTTTGGAGGAGGTGCTGCAGCAGCAGTCTGTCCTGTCATTGTCTCAGATGTGTTGTTAGGTAGGTCCCTGTTCAGTGAGTTTGTTGGTCAGCTTTTCTGAAGCTCCTCTTCTTCCCCAGCTTGGTGAGTCAGCTGGCATGCCTGCTTCGAGGCAGGGCTGAAGGTAACAGGTTTTATGGTGTGATGCTGTGCTGGTTCGCATCTGAGATAGCAGCGGCCTTTGTGACTGAGATCACTTACACCTTTCCTCTTCTATCGGTTTTAATTGCTCTGTACAAGTCTAAGTTCTCTTGGCTTAATTAGACAAATCTAACCTCCCCCACCCTCAAATGCTTCTGCTTTCATTGTTTACCTCGTTTTTCTGCATGGAGGTAGTTTAATGCTAAAACAGAACTGTTAAGTGTATCCCTTTTTAGGCATAGAGGAAAATCAATTGGAAACATCTAGGCTGTTCACGTGTAGATAAATGAATGTTTCTTCCTTATAGGAAGTGTTGGTGGTTGGTCTTGTTCCCAATCCTGTGGGGTTTTGGGGGGCTGAAGAAAAGATCTGATAAACAATTTGGTTTATTTAAATGCTAACCTCTGCAGTGTATTAAGAGGATGATGTCATTAACATGAGTGTGTGTATGTGTTTTGAAGCAGATGGTGTCTATTAAATCAGCAGTGGTGGAAGTTGTGGGTTCTCACTCACTGGGCTTGGAGGCAGCAAACAGAACCTGGAGCAGGAGAGCTTGGAGCGGGGCTGTGTGCCCAGGATCCACCCTGGGCCATGGGGCTGGGGTCAAAGCTCTGACATGGTACTGACCACGTCTGTAACTAAACCTTGGAACTGTTGTCGGTTCTGTTTCATGAAGACTTCATCCAGATAAGCCATGATGGGAGCTGTGAGTTTGGGGCAGCAGTTCGTGGTGCTTCAGCTGTGGGCAGTGCTTGGTGTCCTCCCCCTACGTGGCAGTGTCGCTGCCCTGTCCAACCTCACAGGTTTCCAGTGCAGTTCAGTGAAGACCTAGTGGAGGGATAATAGGAGTTTAAACCTTGCTTTGTGAAATAATTCCTTGTGATGACTATCATGGCATGCTGAACTAGTTATGGAGATGTAGGGTGAAAAGTAGAGACAAGGTGAGCCCTGCTCATAACTGAGCACCTTTCTTGTATTCCTGTGCTCATCCCTGCCAGCTTAGCACGTGATTAATTCTAACATTTCCTACAGCAAGGTGTGTTTGCCATGCTGGAAGAACTACTCTGTGGCTGTTGTGATTGTACTGTATGTGTGCTTTTCTGCTGTAACTGGTGGAATGAGTGCTATGGGGGAAAAGAGACTGCATGCTTGTTATGTTATGCTTTCCTTTCCTATCAAGAGATGGAGACAGGCCTCTAAGAACCCTTTTTAGGTCTTAATTATTATGCCCAAGAAGTATGGATATTACCTCACCTTTAGTTACATCAGCTTTAAATGGCAGCTGCAGTGGGATCTGCATCTGGAGTTTATCGAGGGGATATTCTGTGGCTGGAGTTGATAAAGCAGCTGTTGGTTTTGGAGAGAAAAATCAGAATTAATTAAGGTTAAAAAGAAGTGCTGTGTACTTCATGGGATGCAGCAGTGTAATCCAGAGGTATCCAACAAACTACTGATCTAGTTCTCCATGAAGGGATTGTGACTATTAGCCAGCAAATACAAGTAACCACTTCTTGTTAATATGCTTTGAAACAAGATACGCCGATGAAAAACTTTGTCAGGACCTGATCTGGCACCATTGTAAGGAGTGACATTGCAGGGAGAGTGGATGCTGCATTCATGCACAGAGGGGTAGCTGCAACTTGAAAGAATCAAATTCATATCTGATGATATTAAGTAAATTAGTCTTTTGGTGGTTCTGATCTCTGCTACTCCTCCATAAGTGATTTGCCTTTCACTGGGACTGGAAGATCCCAAAGAGAGGAGTTGAAGCAGACAAAGCAGGAGTTCAGATACAAATGGAGGAGAACAGGAGAGGCTCTTTCTTCCGGATGGAGAATTCCTTCTGAGGACAGCAGGAACTGCGTGAGAGCTGAGAGCTTGGTGTTGCACACCCAGGGCTGTTCAAGGCTTACCCAGTTCGTAAGAACTTCTGCTTCGTGTTGAAGCTTCAATGTGCAGTCATTTAAATAGGAATAATCTGAAACTGTGTAATTGATTTCATACTGTAACCGTGACCCCACGCACCGTGTTCGCAGTGACCTGTGTGCCCTTCCTGCCCAGGAGCACTTTCTGTGTGGCATGCTTTCCCTGGCACTCTGAGAGCATGACTTCAGATTTGTGTCCCTCAAGGAAATTTTCATGTAGATGTAATTGAGTTTGTTTGGATATCGGGGTTCTGCAGCTGCAGGGAAAAAGTAATCCTGTTGATGAAGCCCAGCAGTGCCCGGCACCGCTGGTAAGAGTTGGGAAAGTAGGCCTGCTTTGTATCTGATGGTACATTCTCTCTATAATTTATGTCATCTAGCTCTTATGATTTCAGATTTAATGAGCTACAGTTACGTGTTTGGTATATATAGCTTGTGTTTGTGTGGGGCAGTCTGTTCACAGAGCCTGAGCAATGGCCATTAAAACCACAGAAATGTAATTCATTTGGAAGCTTCTAGGGGAGCTGCAGATGTGTGTCCCGGGACCTGCAGTCCCCGCGGGGCAGCAGCGGCTGTTGCTGGGTTCCAGACCCTGGGGCACACTGCCTGAGCTGATGAGCAGTGCTGGAACTGACCTGAGTGGTTTGAGGTGGACAGATTCAAAAGTGGATGAGAGAGAAACCATAGAATACAGTAGGGATGAATGTGCACGTGGGAATTACAAGAGATGGAAGTGTTTATGAATGCATTAAGGCTGATTGTTTTCTGCAGTAGCTGATCAGCAATGTTTCTGTGAACTCCAGCAGTTAAATTACCAGCCTGGTAAGGACATGAAGCCTGGAGGTCAGGAGGTGAGACTGGCTGTCGTTGTGGGAGGTGTGATGGTGGGAGCTCTGGCCTGGTTGCTCAGAGGGATTTGGGCTGTGGCAGAATCCTGTGAAATTGCTCTTCTGAATGTTAAAAAGGCCTTACAATAGATTTCTCTGTGTTACACTTTGCTGCTTTGTTGAGGCGTCTTAACAAACCTGGTTACATCCTATGAATGTATGCAAGGAATGCTGGTTCAGGATGAACCTGGACTAGTTTTCCTGCTGCCTGCCCATCTGCCACCAGTTAAGGTTTGTGTAGGATCTCACAAAGCTCAGTGCTGTGCTGCAGCAGGATGGCTGTGCTCATCCCCAGCGCCTGCCCTTGGGTTGGGTATTGCTCGTGCTTCAGGGGCTCCACTGACTGTAGCAAAGCAAGAGTATGCTCTGAATCAAAGATGAGTTGGAGAGCAATTATTTACTATTCATGTAGTTTATATTTATACTGCCATATATGTTGTTTCTAAGTTAAACATCTGCTTTTTCCTCAGTGCTAACTTGTAGCATAGGTGGATGGAATCTCAATCTGGAGTAATTTTTGCTATGAGTAGTTCTGGAGAGCAGAGATGGATGTTGTTGGTCATTTGAGGCACTTGCACTGCTTTGTCTCAGCACTTACTGGAAGTAAAGGAAAGGCAGTGGAGAGCTTTGAACTGACCTTGCTGATGCAATAACAGAGGAAGATAAGGAATGTTGGTTGTAGTTTCACAGTTTGATATCTGTACATAAGTGTCTTGCAGTGCATTTATGAAATGGCATGGATTGGAGGGGCCTCCTGAGCCCTCCCCCTGCTCACAGCAGCCGAGGAGCTCCCGGCTGTGACTTCCCTGACCTCTCTCCTTTCAGCTCCGGGTTTGTTGCAGTACAACGTGTGCATTACTTTGGGAGAGTGAATGGTGCCCCGTGACACTGAGAGAACCTTCAGGTGAACGTTGTGGCACTGAATTATTAGGATTGCTAAGCAAAGGCACAACAACAGTAAAACAAACGATTTAGGTGAAATGGGGAAAATAACACGTCTTGGGAAGGAACGAGTCTGTGCAGTATTTAATGGCAAGGGTCAGTAAAAGTACAAAACCACTATTTCAGTATTGAAACTAAGGGAACGCACTGGCCTTCATGTAAAACAAAGTCTTGAAGAGTGCTTCAGCAGTTCTGTCCAGTCTTCGTGGTTTTGTAAAGCAGATGATCATACCACAGACTGTGCTACATTAAATAATGACAGCATTTATCACCAAGTGAGGGGTTTGTGACAGTCCTTTGCCTGAAAGTGTTTTTTGTTTTTTTTTCCTCAATGCTGTTTTCATGTGCGAACTGTCAATATGGAATCAGAAGGTTCTTAGGTTAGGAAGTAAAACTTTTTGTGGTATAGGTGGGGTCATTAATAGGAGGCACATCCTGTTTTGCATTTAATTAGTAGTTATTACTCCACAGATGGCTCTATTAGGCTCAGGCATCTTTTCCCTGTACTGAATAATACAGGACAAATTGAAATGCTTTCTTTTGGGAAAGATGGGCTCCATCTTGACACCACCTTATTCACAGTAAATTGTTGATACTACAGATCACTGATGTCAGTGAGATACAGTGAATAGGCTGTTCCCAAGATTTCTCTGTTGAACACTTGTTTCTCTCGTTACCAGGGCTGTCTGCAGCCGGGTGTGTAATGTGGCAGTGACTACAAACCTCGATAGGTGGAGGAGGACTGGTTAGTCTTGCTCCGCTGAGCTGTGCATGTCACAGCCCTCGCTAGCCAAGGGAAGAGGCAGTGCACGTGGACAATGTTTGTCCGTTCTCTGCTGTTTCTAGAGCAGGTGCATTTGCATCAAGGTGGTCACTTCTGATCGAATAAGTGTGACCTTTTTCCTTGTGTGGTGTACTACTGGTACTTGCAGATGTCTGCAGCATCTATTTTTGTATGAAGTCTGCGTCATTGCACTGCTACAGAGCAGTGCTGTACTGAGGGCTCAGGTAAGAAGTGTGTTCCCCATAAAGGTTGCTTGCTGTGCTCTTGGCTTCTGATTGAAAAGCCTGAGGATTCATTGCTTTCTGAATAGTCATCGTGTTCATCAGACTTGAGTCTAGAGTAAAAACAAACTCACATTTTCAGTGTGCAGTAACTTGTTCTGAACAGAGTGAATTTATGCTGCGTTCAAGACATCCTATGGATTCTGAGACTGAGCAGATGAAGCAGCTGTGGCTTGGAAGCTGCAGGGGGGTGAAGTGGGGCTGGAAACCGTGAGCCCTTCAGGCATTTGCCCTGGGCCGGTAATGAACATCCTCATGGAGGCAGACAAGCTGTGATTTTTCCTCTGACTGTTACTTTGAACTGGTGACTAGGCCATGCTGCTGTACTTCGTGGCATACTGGAGTTGGGAGTTTACTTCTCGTGGATGGGTTCTGCGTGTATTAATATTCAGTTGCATTGACTGCTAGGTGATTTCCCTTTCAGCGTCAGGGTTCAGAGGACGAGCCCTTCACAAGGCAGCTGGTACGAAGAGTTTAAGCGCTGTCACTGCAGTTCAGCTTCCAAAGAGAGCCAGGTGTCAGCTTGTATTCCCATGGCTGGTAGTTCATGTTGTTCACTAATGGGGATTAAAAGCTTTTCTTGCGTTGCAGAAAGTTTTCTTCTTCAAATTCCTTGGTAGTTTCAAATGGAAAAAGATCTACACAGTGGTAGAACTCAAACCTTGAGTGCTTTGTCCTTAACCTTGTTATTGATGGAATAAAAACGGTGGCCAGCTTGCTGTGGATTTCCTGCAAGTATTCACAGCTCAGATAGAATTAGAGGAGCCTGATTCTGGAAGTCTTTGGTAATGCGTCACTGCTCCCTGAGGCCTGCAGAAGCACAGGTGTTGGTGAAGCACTCAAACTTTGCCTTTTTCTCAGGAGCAACAAGCTATAGATTCATAGATACATTAGATTGGAAAGGACCTACAAGATCATCTAGTCCAACCATCCTCCTACCACCATCCCTACCCACTAAGCTACTAAATCAAATCCCTTAGCACCTCATCTAAACGCTTCTTGAACAGCGCTAGGGGTGGTGCCTAAAGCTCAGGGGGTCTGAGTTGGCCCATGGGTGAATGCGGCAGCATGAGGGCTGAGGAGCAAGGATCCAATCCCTTAATATCACTGTGAATTCCTCAGCCTGTGTTTGAGCCATTTTAGACTTCAGCAACCAAATTCTGGTGCCTGTTTGTGTCCGAACTGACTGCAGAAATGTGGGATGGTTTTCATATACCTTCACCCTGCTCCTGCGGTGTTGCACATGAGCGCTGCAGTTCCTGTGTGATTGCAGCAGCTCTGGGAGGAGGAAAGAGTGCCCAGGTGTGAGGAAGCTGCTTCTCAGCATCCAGAGTGACCCAGTGGGTGGAGGAAGATGGGCAGGGATGTCACTGCCTGCAGCCCTCCAACTGTGACACAGCGTGTGTTGGCAGTGTGTGGAAAGGGACCGCTGTCAGAGGCAGTTGGAGTGGGGCAGCAGTTGGGAGCACAGAAGGGAGAGTTTAGGGTTCCTGTCTATGGGAAGGACAGGAGCATGTCTGTTAGCATGGTGGTGGATCAAGGGCTGCTGTGCAGCCTGGTTGCTATTGCTCGGTGTATGCTGTGAGCGCGTCCCCCGAGGCAGTGACAGAATATTGGTGTATCATTCTTACTGGAGTTATTGTGTCACTGTTACTGTGTTCAGTGCTGAGACAGTTCACAGTACAGAAGCTCCCTTTGTGTTCAGTGCTGTGGTTTTCTTGTGGCTGTGATACTGCAGGCAGTTTCTGGAGTCCTCAGGCTCGTGTTCTGCATGCTTCTGGGGCAGCGTCGCCCTGTGCTCCTCAGCAGTGTTTGTCACAGCGTTGCTATGTTGGTACTGAAGTACAGAGATCAGCCATTATGAGCCTCTGGGTTTGGTTTTTTTTTTCCAGCGCTTAAATTTATTGCAGCATTGCCCTCTAGAGGGCACTTCTTCTGATCATGTCACTACGTTATTTTATATATATAAACTAAATTTCCATTACTTTATATTCTGCACTCCTGCCTTGTACTGAAAAAGAAGCATCTGTGGAGAGCAGTTGTCTTCACCTGTCAGGAAGTGAGATAAGAGACAAGAATACATGGACTATTTGCTTCTCTTGTCTGAAAGGAAGGAACCTGTGCTATCAGCCTTCAGCTGAATTGCTTCTGAAATAGCAATTAGGGAAGGAGTTAAGCTAATTAGGGAGGGCTGCTGCCCTAACAGCCTGCAGTGCAGTACTGTGGTGGGCAGCATCTGGTGTGGGAGTGCACCAGCAGCGTGCAGCATGTCCCACTCACAGCTGCAGTTGTGAAGCACACCATGGAGCCCAGATAGGTTTGGAAACCAATGTGCTGCAGTGGATGAGTAGACATGAATGACGTAAGCAGAGTATTTTATTTGTTTATTAAGGCTTCTTACCTTATGGGAAACAGCAAGGGAGAGAAAGTGGGAATGTTTTTTTGGGAGAAGGGTTGTGGGTGCACCAAATTCTTTGTGCAGTCTTGGTGTGCTGTTGCGTTCACTGTCTCTGCTGGAAGCTGGCTGCTGGAGCTTGCGTGGCAGCTTCAGTACATGTGTGACACACAGCTCCTTGTCCGGTGCACAGGAAGTGCCCACTCCAGCATTTTTCATAATCGTGCTCCTTACGAAAGAGTACCTGCAGTGCAGCAGCACACTGAGAATAGTCAGTGTCCCCAGTAATAGCTCATGGGAAGATAGCATTTGTAACTGAGTAAGTATGTAGTGTGTGGCAGAAGTAGGTACTTAAGGAAAGGCTGATTTCTGACTGGTTCTGGACTGGGTGCTGTGGAAATCATATTGCTGTATTAACAATGAAGATCAGTTTAAAAATCCCATGTACCACAAGTACGGGTTAGATTTAATGTATACAGCTAAACTGTGTCAGTGTGAGACTGAAAAGGAGGCAGGAATTGTCTCTTCAGAATGGCTCTTTGGAGCTTTTTCAGGTAGTGTTGTGGGATAGGAAAAGAATTTGTTTAATATGAATCTCCCTGGAAAGTTCACTGCTGAATTGTAGCCGTATTCTCTGAGGGCACTGCTCAGAGTGATGACTGAATGCTTATTTTAAATAAATTAACAACATCTCTTTCTCTTCCTTCTAGATGGATTGAGTCTTCTCTGAATGCCTCCAGGTTTTTGGATTTCCCATCTGGCAAAACACTTCTGCTTTGAGCCGCTGTGGCAGACTGAACTGTGGATCCAGGGCTCCTAAGAGCAGATCTTGGGGAGGCAGCCACTGCTGAATCAGCTTAACTTGACATCGCAGCCACAATGGTGCTCTCACAGAGGCAGCGGGACGAGCTGTAAGGAGTGGTTTTTTTTAAATTGTCTCATTTTCCTTTAGCTTGAACTATTAACTCTCATTTTCAATTGTATTTACATAGAGATTGTGGTTTGATTTTATTCATAAACATATGGACCTAGTGTCATTTAGCTTTTGTCTCTTGTGCTGAGTACAGCTTCTTAAGTTAGTTACAAGTTATCTTCAAATTTTGGTTTATTTGTTTATTCTTATTGGAATAAGCTCTGGGATTTAAACACATTCAGGATTACAATTATTTATTGGTTGTCTGAAATTCTCTTGCAAAACTCCAAAGACTACAAACATAAATGTTGTGAACTTTGTAAATAGAAATGGGGAATGACAGACTGTGATTGCCTCTGCAGCAAAAGACAATACTTTGTTTTCATGTGTTTTGTATATGGGAAGGAATTTGAAACTTTCACTTGAGGTCACAGGACTGAGTGTCTGAGAGGAGACTGAGTATGTATAAGAGATAAGAATGAAGAGTGTAATTGAAGCCATGGGAAAAGTTTTCATGTGAAAAGTGATTTTTCTCAGAAGCAAAATCAATTGCAATGCAATGTTGACCACGATATGTACAGAGTATTTTACAGTATTCTAGTTTTCCAGATGTGCTTTGCTATGTGTTTTAAGGCCTTTCACATAGGTGTAAAACACCTATTTTGAGAAGTCTGCCTGTGGTGCGAGGGCCTCCTCTGTGTGTGACGTTATGGGGAGCATAGTGCTGAGGAGCAGAGCAGGGAGTGCCTCTGGGAACGTCCCACACTATTAATCAAGGACACTGACAAGTCATTACATGGAGGACTGAGCTGTGGTGGGGTTGCTGGGGAACTGTGAAGGAATGGTTGCATTTGAGTCACTGAGGGCTTGGCATGTCTCTTCCACCATAGCTTGATATTGCTTTCTGTAATTCAGAAGCAGATGGCATGGTTGTATGAAATGAAATACATCTCGATTTGGAATGAAAAGTAGCCTTTTTATTCCTGTAGAAACACTGTCATTTCTGCTTCTTACTTCAGCTACCAAGGAGATTTAATGTTTTTATCAAATGCCTTACCTAGATGGCTTTCTGATTTCTGTATTTGAGAAGTTTGTGTGTTGGTTTATGTAAATATTGTAGTCACTGCGTGTGTTTGCTGCGTGTGTGCACGTATGTACCTGAGCACACGCACAGAGCGGCTGAGGGTGGATGCACCTCGGGATCGTCTGCTCGATGCACACAGGCATCCTTCAGTCCTATTGTGAAAGCAAGCAATACTGAAAGGTGGTGCCTGCTCGTTGGAGTCTTAGAGTAGAATTGAAACCCTGTTATTTCATGGTATGAGTAGATCTAAACCAAGTGCATGTTATGTGGAGGTGCAAGGCAGGTTATTTCCGTAATTGTTGGTCACAGTGAAGAGTATTTTGAAGAAAAGTGTAAAATTGGGAGCAGTGTGTGTTTGGTTGCAGGCAGTATCCTTCCCTGGGATCTAACTGATGTTGCTGGTTTGTTCTGAAAAACAAAGCTGCAACTTGTTCTTCAGCGAAATTGCAGTATGAACACTGCTTAAGTAGAATTCAGTGAATGCAGTTCAGCACTGTGGGCTCTTCTCAGTGTAGTTTTCTTTCAGAGATAAATCCCCGACCTAATATCTACATGTAGTTGTCATTTTTGTGTCTGCTGCTGCTAAGTACATTCATGCTACTCCAATGTTTGGTAATGTAAAAGGAAAAAGGTCATTTTTTCTTTCTCCAATCTAAAATAAGCAGTGTGTATTGTAAGAAGCGAGCGTGTTGCTGTTTGTGTCTTGAAGCAAAATGTTGGCCACGTGTGTTCTTAGAGTTTGGCCGGGCTTGTGACAAAACTGATGATCCTGGGTGTTGATCTGAGATGGTACAATTCTGACAGCAGGACAAAGTCCTGAACCAATGGCAGTGCTCATGTTCAGAACTAACAGCCTAAAGATACTGTTACTGCTTCTGTTTTGTAGAAATAGAGCGATAGCAGACTACCTTCGTTCTAATGGCTATGAAGAGGCATATTCGGTTTTTAAAAAGGAAGCTGAGTTAGATGTGGTGAGTTCAAACAAAATTCTTCCTGTATGTTTTAAGTGAAGAGTTTATAGTTTTATAGTATTTGCATCTGTTGTATGTATGCCCGTTATCTGCCTATTTTCTCCTGGGTGTGGTATACCTGCATAGCTTACTGTCTTATTATAAAATTAAAACAATTGTCAGATGGCTTAAAGACTTTTGAGTCAAACTCTTCTACTCATGACTGAGGCACGCTCTTAGTCTTACTGTCTGGCTATAGCCCATTTGTATAGTGATCCTGGGAGGGCCTAGATCCTTCAAGATGGAAGATGCTGGAAAGCAAAGATAATGAAACTCAGTGTGAAGGTATAAGGAAGATGATAAAGATAGTATTAAAAAAAAAAAAATGCCTGGGAGTTACTGAAGTGAGTCCAGTGAAGGACAGAGATGATGATAAAGAACAGAATATCTTCCGTACAAGCTGCAGGAGGCTGGGGCTGTTCAGCCGAGGGAAGAGGAGGCTCAAGGAGGATCTTACCTTGTTTGTAAATCCCTGATGAGGGGGTGTAAAAAAGACAGAACTAGGCTCTGCTTGGTGACAGAGCAAGAGCCAGTGGGCAGAAATTGTGACGTTGAAATTACATCTGAATTTAGTATGAAACTTTTAAATGCAAAACTTTTGACTGAACAGTGGAATGGGCACAGATGTTGTGTAGTCTGCTAGTATCTATCAGCCTAATTAATGTCCTCTTCCCAGAGGTTAAAAGGCAGTCTAAATAGGCTAGCATGTCTTATTTCAATAGAAAAATGGAGTTGCTTAAAGCTCCGTGTGATTTTCTTACAAGAAAAATCTGTATTAGATTATACAAAAATGGCAAGATGTAAAGAGGAGCAGTCTTTTGCTGGAACTTGGGCTGCTCACACTCCTGAAGTCCAAGGGAGAAAAATACTGAGAGGGTGAAAATTATCCATCATTAGTGGCTCATTCGAGTTACAAAAGTAGCGTTGATCTTTCCTATGTCAGGTGGTGCTCGGTTTGGTCCGAGTGGCTGCTGCAGTTACTGGGGTGTAGCAGTATCTGATATCCAGTTCTGTAGGACTCGGTAGTTGCTAAGCAGAGCACATACGAATAAAAAGCTTTCAGATAATGACAGCTAGCCCTGGTTCTTTGGATTGTCTTTGCACAATCTTTCATAATTAATCTGTGTTACTGCAGTATCTTTAATTAAAATTTGTATTTTTAAATGTTTTCTTCTTTTCCCTGTATGCAAACTGTGGTTATTAACATTTGAAGTATGGTTGTTCCCTTCTGTTAGTAAAACTGGTCGTAGTCTTGTGTTTGAATTTCCTTTTCTGTGATTGAGGGCCTTTTGTTAAATGAGTTGCTTTTGGAGAAACTTCTGTAGAGGCTTTGGATGTAGAACTTACTGATTTATTTACACACTCCTCCTGCCCAGAATGAAGAGTTAGATAAGAAGTATGCTGGACTTCTGGAGAAAAAGTGGACATCAGTCATAAGATTACAAAAGAAGGTAAACAGAGACCTGATGGATTTACTTGGTTAGAAAGTTATAACCATGAGCAAACATTAATTGCTGAACAGAGTATTACATTTTTCCCTTTTCAGACAAATTCAGGATGTAGAAAATACCTCAATACCTTAATTGGGATGATTTGAACAGGGAAAATAACTGTGTCCCTGTTGTAGAAAGTCCATCTTAGTGCTGGCAGAAACATCCTCTCAGTTTCTTTCAGAACATCTCTTTACATCAGTTTATAGGTTGTATGTACAATCTGAGGCAGAAAAGGAAAGATGTGCCCTGAGGCAGTTTCTGAATGAAAAGACTGAATTACAGTCTCCAGAATGCCTAACTCAAGTAACCCGGGCTGCTGATGTCTTTGGCCATTACATTAAAGGGAAAAAACCATTAACTCGGATGCACTACAGCATGTGATTCTTCTGCAAATGGATTGTACAAAACTGTTCTTAGTAATGCTTCAGTGGGTCTGGAGGGTATTAAAAGCCTTAAAAATCAAAGCCTGTCCATTATGGAGGTCAGTATACCTAAGATTTTATCACATGTTCAGTTTCTCTGCTGTTGGTTAACACACATACCATCTCAGGGATACAAAAAAAACCAACAAATTGCAGTAATAAGATATGTTTTGTTAACAAAAAATCTTTCAATAGTTCATCAAAAGTGCCAAACAAGCAAGAGACACACAAGAAAAAACTAATCCTTTTGAGTCTGTTGCTCGTACACTTGTGTGCAGTATCTAGGTGATATGTTTTGGTGGAGCTTTATTTCATTGACAAAAGTGTTTGGGAAGTTGGAGGAGTTGGTTTGGGTCTGTGCTTTATTGTGAATTTGGAAGCCTCCTGGTGTTTGTGGTACTAATGACTGTAGATAACAGGTCTTGGTGTAAGGCTGTACATAAATGGTCTCTTTAAAATCTTAGGTAATGGAATTAGAATCGAAGCTGAATGAAGCTAAGGAAGAATTCACATCAGGTGGACCTCTTGGTCAGAAACGAGACCCTAAGGAGTGGATTCCTCGTCCTCCGGAAAAGTATGCTTTGAGTGGACACAGGAGTCCTGTCACTCGAGTAATTTTCCATCCGGTTTTCAGTGTTATGGTTTCTGCTTCAGAGGATGCCACAATAAAGGTATGTGGTTGCTGGAAAAAATGAAGTGAAGCAGATCAGAATGTAACACCAGTACTTCATGGTGAATGTGTGTTGTACTGATGGAAGATTGCTTCGGATTCTGCTTTAGCTTTAGTAGGGACAGTTATTTCAAATATGACTTCTGGTGTAATACACGGATTTTGGTTTTATGCTGTTCCAGCTAATATCTGTGAGTATGTTTTACTGTGACTTGAGAAGAAATATAAGAGCTACTGTGGATTGGGGACTGGAAGAATAAATGGTGGATTGAAGTGTTTTGATTGCTCAGTGAGAAGGAGTGGCATAGAGAGCATACAGAGATGAGAGGGAGGAAGACTGTTGCCTCAAGTCATCTAAGGCTTAGTCTGAGTGGTTGTGCAGCTGTATTCTTAGTTGAAGAATGGTTCTTCCTGCTTATTTTAAATGGCATGTGCAGGTCCCGTGAAGTTGCTGTGACTTTCAGGAGAGACTGTCAGTAACTCTAAACGATCTTCACACACCTTTATTGCAGTCTACAATGACAAGAACAGATTTGTTGTAGTTGGCAAGTAGTTTCTCATTTTAGCACCCAGTAAAGATGTAACTGCATTTTGTTGTTCTTTGAATGTCACCATTTAAGAGACATTGTCATCTGTGCTGCTTTGAAAACTATTTGGAAAATTGCAGCCCTGACAAAGGTTGAAAAGTGTTGAAAGTAACATGCGTAGAAATGTGAGCTGTTCTGACAGTGACTGCCTGTTGGAGAAGGTTTAGAAAGTGGCAGTCAGATAAAGCTGAGGAGAAACTTTTTAAGTTCTTGTTTCTGTGGCAGACAGGAAGCATGGAGGACTGGTCTTTTCTTCAAGCAGCCTGGGTCATCTGCAGCAGTGACAGATCTCTTTGCTTGCTGGATGGTTCAGAGGAGCCTGACTAGCTTGGTTGTTTCTTTACTCTTATGGATACTGTGGATGAATTTCTTTACTATTGAAATCAAGCTGCATAGCATAATCTGACTGTTCCATTCCCAGAGATTGAAATCTGGTGGTGATAGTGGAATCTTTTGTTGTTGATGCTGGGCTTTTTTGTTTTATTCGGGATATAATTAAAAATGAAATGCCTAATTTTGTGCTTGGAGACCCACAATACAATCTGTAGGAGTTTTTGTTTGAGAGGCTTTTGTTTGTTGTTAGGTTGTAGAAGTCTAACTTAATTAGGAGGTGAGGATGGGACTCCATACTATCTTGCAGTTATTAACTGTTGTTTAATCTTTACCTGATTCTGTAATAATGTGTATTTCAGACTCCTAGCTGTGGTTTGAGTTCTCATCCCTAAACTTGTATATTTTGATTATTGCCCTGCAGTAGACCAAGTATTTGCTGTTTGGTTCTGAAGCAGTGCATAGTTTCTGAAATCACAATAGAGTCACAAAAAAGGAGCAGGGGAAGTTGCTGAAGGTGGTTCTCTCACTAACTGAAAACAGGCTGTGTACCTGAGTTGAGGACACAATGTAGGAAGATGGTATGGGATATATAGGTGTAATGATCATACTAAAACTATTAGGCTTTTTTAGGACTGTCTTTCTTTGTTTCTTGCTTGTTTAATTATTGAATAAGGTACCAGACTGTGTTGCAGAATGGGAATGTAAGGCTGGAGAATACAGTGAGTAATAATACGGTACTGTTAACGGATTTTGTTTGCTTGTCAGGTCTGGGACTATGAGACAGGAGACTTTGAACGAACCCTTAAGGGGCATACAGACTCTGTGCAAGATATTTCTTTTGACCACACTGGCAAACTGTTGGCCTCCTGTTCTGCTGATATGACTATTAAGCTATGGGATTTCCAGGGCTTTGAGTGCATCAGAACTATGCATGGTAAGGTTTAAAGGGAATTGATTTAGCAGTCTGTAAAGTGGAGGTGCGGTGCGGTTTTCTTTTGTGTTGTTTTGCTTTTTATGAATGAGAAAAACTGCAGAAGTGGAAAGGGGAAATGAACCAGAGTTTCCCTCGAACAAAAGAGGGAATATTTTAATGCTTCAGGTATTCTGTAAATGGAGTATCTGTTCAGTGTCTGTGGAATGAAATAGCATCTCAGATCTGCTATGCGTGATGCTGTGGGAAAACACCTCATAATGATACTGAAATAAAATGGCAAATATAGAGGAGCTGAGCACTGGAAACTAAATACATACTAGATAACAAAACTACTGTCGCATCATCAGAAATCTGTCTTCATCCACACCTCTGTTTCCTGAATGTACTGATTCAGGGAAGAAACAGAGTGAAAAGTATTCTCTGTATACTGTGCAGTTTTTTGCTTCAGATTTGTCTGATTTCATGTGAGTGTATGCATTGCATTAGATTCCAGAGCCAAGGGGAAGAAAATGGGGAAATAAACAACCACCACATGAATTCAGTTATTGACAGTAACTCTTTGTTTTATGGTCTTGATGTAAGAACATTTTTATACTGCTTATCTCACTTTAATATCATCTTGTGGAAGTGATGAGCAGTGATAATGTTTGAGATTTTTGTAAGAATAAGCACACACACATGCCAAAGAAAGGACCACTTTTCATTGGAGACATCACCTTGGTGGTGCATCGTAACACTGTCATCAGACTTACCTGCTAATTTCAAATACAGCCATAGTAGCTGCTGGGTTTGGCAACTGTTACAAAGCAAGTGTTGCTTGCAGTAGTCTTTCAGGTGTTCTAGAAACACATTCACATTTTTGAAATAATCCTTAAAGCTACTTAATGGCTAGACTGCATGATTCCTAAAAATGTAAATGATTCTTCCATAAAACTTCAGGTTTATGTTCAGTGTTGATTCCATAAAGCATGCAAAAGGCTTCTGCTGTAGCTGCTTGATCAAGATGAATGAATAGCGGGTCCTGTGTGCTCTGTAAAAACAGTATTACAGTACCACTTAATAAAAGTTTGCTTTTCCTTCTAGGTCATGATCATAATGTTTCTTCGGTAGCCATCATGCCCAATGGAGATCATATAGTTTCTGCCTCGAGGGATAAAACTATCAAAATGTGGGAAGTCCAAACAGGGTAAGTTCAGTTCTGGGTGAACATCACTGCCTGAAGAAAACACAGAAAAACTCTTTTTAGTAGGAGATGTACCATGTGCACCTGAGTGTGAGCAAGATGCTTTTTAATTAAGATATGCTTTCATACCCTTTACAGTCATAAATGGAAGAATTCTGCCTTAAGTCATTTAGCACAGGGTTTTAGTAGCCACCAATTAAAAGTATGTGGCTTTATCGTTCTGGGAGCTGCAGAATTATGGCACTGTAACTCAGGACCAGGTAGGAATTTAGTGACTAATAGCAAATTGGAAGGGAATGTGACATGTGGAAGGGGAAATCTTAGGTTTCTTGACACAGGAAGAATTTTTTTTTCACTGTGGTTTGTTTTGTTATTCAGAAGTCTCTTTGATCCATCCATTTACTCCAGGTTGGGTGTGAAGGCTGTCTGAATGATTTGTAAATCTACACGTTCTTAAAATACCTATTTCGTGCAAGTTGGAATGTCAGCAGCTTCCTGTTTTCCCCCTTAAAAACTATTTACTGGCTCTTAACTGTTCTTTTTTCATACAAACTTCCTACTCATGAACTGTTGTGGGGCCTTGTACATCAGCCAGGACTGATGTGCCTGCTGAAGCTTAACTTCTGAGAGCAAACCAAGCGTCCGGAAATTTCAAAGCCATGTACGGTGGCTTTATTGCAGTGCTAATGAATCATGCTGTATTTCTCTGTTTTAAATAGTTACTGTGTGAAGACTTTCACGGGTCACAGAGAATGGGTGCGCATGGTGCGGCCTAACCAGGATGGCACCTTAATTGCCAGTTGTTCTAATGACCAGACAGTGCGTGTTTGGGTGGTAGCAACAAAGGAATGCAAAGCTGAGCTTCGAGAACATGAGCATGTGGTAGAATGCATTTCCTGGGCTCCTGAGAGCTCATACTCCACCATATCAGAAGCTACAGGATCAGAGGTAATGTTTCAAGTGCTAATAAATGTAAAACTTCAGTTTTGTTCTCAGAGCCCTTGGTGGGCATAGCAGGTGTTTTGAGTCTTGGTGTTGGTGGTTTTTTTGCTGCTTATACTTGTTGCACTGTTAATTCCCCACTTTGGCTTCATAGGGGCTCTGCTTTGTGTTTTAACAGTAGGGCCTTACCTGTGCACTGATGAAAGGGAAATTCAGAGAGGGGCTTTGTTTCTGAGAAGGTTGAGAGTTGGACCACACTGACACACTTCCACAAAGCAGTGTGAAAGGCAGCTTAGCTAGCATAATGTGAGCACTGATGATACCAGGCAACTGAAGGTGTGGGGATGAGAGTAGCAAGTTCGAAATGCAGAAGTGAAGCTACCTTGGGTGTAATTCAAAATGCAGTTGAAATTACAAAATTAAGGTTAAAGCTCAATTTACAGTATAAAGTTAGTGTTATGAGGAAGCATTTTTTTTAAGTCCCCATTTGTGTGGTTGTGGATACATGTTCTTTGGCTTGATTTCTAAATCCCGAAGAAAGGCTTACCAGAGGGCCACACGTTTTCTTTTAAGGATGAGAGTGTAGAAGAAAATAATTTTAAGCTTGAAGAAAAACAGTAACAAACATTTCTACCCTGCACAAAAACACAAATACTCGAGGAGAAAAGTAAATACACTGAAGGCAGGAACTTATCTAGTCACGGACTTAACAGATTATTTGTCACATGTTACTTGCATCCTTTAAAGATCCTTACAGTCTTTTAATTAAAAATAATGAAAAGTGAATTCCAAATGTTGACTTCCTCATGCAGTGGTAATTACCTGAAGTGGTGTGTGTCCTGCCCTCTGCTGGTCTGATGGGCAGTGTGCATCACACGGGAGTTAGCTTTGGGCTGGAAGCAAGGTAAAGTGAACTCCACAGCTGGGAGAGTTCAGGTTCTGGGAACTGAGTCTCTGGTTCCTACTTTGTGTGGTTACAAATGGGAATAATTTCAGAGTAGGGACTTACAAAGCTGTTAAACTTGCTTTGTTACTTTATGTAAAGGACAACAACACAGAGGTATGTCTGAACTTCATGTGCTGTTGTCCTGAGATTTGTGACTACTTGAACTCTGTCTACTGGTATATCCGAAGCAGATGTCTTGCAGGTGGAAAGCTTGGATTGAGAGTATTTTATTTGTCTGGCTGTATCAGCAAGACATAAACAATCTGCTGGAATAGTTTTAATTCCTTTTTTTTTTTCCTTCATACTACTAGTAACATGTGCTTCACATGTTACTAGTAGTATGGAGGAAAACAACACATGCATTCACTAATGCCTGTGAATCTAGCTTTGTCATTGTGTGTTTATTAGCTGCTAGCTGTCATACAGTCTATCTTTCTAAGCAGCAGCAGCACTTAGGATCTACTTTCTCCCCATTCTACCCCTGTATGTGCCATAACTGAAAACATCATTTTCTGTAGACCAAGAAGAGTGGTAAGCCTGGGCCTTTTCTGCTGTCTGGATCCAGAGACAAGACCATTAAGATGTGGGACATCAGCACTGGCATGTGCCTTATGACACTTGTAAGTTTGTTGGTGTTTTTCTTTGCTGATTGCTGCATGTGTAACACCAGCTTTCATGGAGTGAACTGCCTTACGTGTTTGTTTCGAGGAGGAGCTGAAGTTGTTGAAAGGAGATGTGCACTGGAAATAGTTTTAATGGCTGAAATACTTCTGAAGTATTTCAGCTTTTGTTGCTAAGAAATACTAAATCTCAAAATGCATAGTATAAATGCAGGAGTACTGTGATGTACTTCTTTGAAGGGAACTTGTTTATCACCTGGGACTGCTGGCTATCATCTGAACTGTGTCTTCAGTGAAATGTTCTGTTCTGTCGGCGTGGTGGTTCTGCAGGCTGCTGCTTTCCAGTCTGTGTTCAGAACTAGCCCTTAGTGCTGGGGGTGAGGAGCAGGGGCAGTGCACATCACATGGGACCTCTGTTTGTCTTCAAGGACAGGAACTCACATTGTTGGTAGTGCTGATAAAGATGTAATAATAGAAACTGAAGATAAACTACAAATTCCAATAGTTTTAGAAAGCTGAATGCTGTCACTGCAGGCAGAGGGCACAGGGTTACTTGGCTTGCCATGGCATAAACTGTATTCAGCCTTAAAACATGCATCTGCTCACTGATGTCTCCTTGTGTATAAGGTGGGCCATGATAACTGGGTACGTGGCGTTCTGTTCCATTCTGGGGGAAAGTTTATTTTGAGCTGTGCTGATGACAAGACTCTACGTGTCTGGGACTTCAAGAACAAGCGATGCATGAAAACCCTCAATGCGCACGAACACTTTGTTACCTCTTTGGGTATGTATTGTTCCCTAGTACTTGCTGCAAGGTGCAGAACCAGAGACGAGTGCTGTGTCTTCACCAGCTGAGGACTGAGCTGGGCATTAACGCTGTGGGATTTCTGTGATGTTTTGTGCTGTAATCAAATAGCGACAGATAGGAATTTCAGGCACTCCAGACTTTCCACTTCTGTTGCCAGTCTTGTGTGTTAGATAAAGATGTTAACTGCCAGGGTACTCTGGAAGCTTTCACTGCTGAGTGTGCAGGGATCTGGGAGTGTTGTGTTACAAACACTTGCTAGCCAAAGGGAGTGGGGGCAAAGTAAAAGTTGGGAAGAAGCGTTTAGCTTGAATTCCTGGGTTTGGTAACACCAGATTGTGATAGCTGCTAGCTCTCCCTTTCTACAAACGCTTTTATAACTGAACTGAAAATAGATTTCTGTACTTTGCATCAGAGAATTTGCCTTCAAAACTCCAAATGCACAGAGCTTTGAAATTAAATCTTTGAGCTGATATCACTTTTGGGGAAAACAGTGGCATTCAGTGAGAGAGAGAAATAGTAAAACTGTTCCACTGCTCCTTAACGTCCCCTTTTCTTTCCTCGCAGATTTCCACAAGACGGCACCATATGTGGTTACTGGAAGTGTAGATCAAACAGTAAAAGTGTGGGAGTGCCGTTGATTGAATTCACATTTGACCCCTTTCTCCTCTGGATGCACTCAGATACCATGGTTACCCATTGAGCTCTGTTTAAATAAATATTGTCCTTTCATGTAAATTATTCTGGATGTAGATTGAGCTTATTAAATGTTACACACAAAGTATTCATGCATGGTGAATCCAAATTGTATACTGTAAATTTACATACGTTGTCTAGAAGTACCATAGGTTTAAGAACATGGGCTGGCATTGGTCACATCAGACCTAGGGAGGCAGAAGTTGGATGATTGAAATAGGGCACTTAACTGAATAGTTGACAGTGTCGTTCTATGTCGGATAATTATTCCTGTTTTTCTTTCTGCTGTCTGTTGGTGCCTGACTTGGTGACCTCATTTGGGAAAGGTTTTGTAGGGCTCTTTCAGAAATGTGTATCTATGTAACATCACTTAAGTGTGCTTAATAAATCTTCTCTAAGAGTACTAGATAATAAGGCTACAACTCAGAGTCTTCTGAACCTTATATGTAATTAATGGAAATTAATTAAACTTTGGAATATTTGTCATGAAACATTTGCCAAATCAACAGAATACACTTTGTTTTGGCCTCCTATCATGCAAGGGTTGGTATATTTATATAACTAACTGTAAACCTGAAATAAGACAACAAATCCTAGTAGCAGCTGATGTGATAAATGTATTTATTTTTTATTTGGTCATTCAGTGGTTAAACTGTGCTGTTAAACTAAGTTTAAATGTGGGTTTTTTGTTTTCTTTTTTTTTTCTTTTTTTGTTTTTGTTTTTTTTTTAATGCTAGACGAACTTCCAGGAGGAGTTGTCCATCCCACTAGAATTTAGTGATCGGATTTCCAATAGAGCTGAATCTCCCAAATGACTGCCATGGTACAACTTGCTGTTTGCTTTCAATGTTTGTTAGAGATGTGCAATTCCTATTACACAACAGTATCAAAGTACACTTCCCTTACGTTCACAGCAGGAGGTTGGGATATACGAAGCTGTTTGGTTTCTTCAGTGCCTCCTTGGGAACCCTTCTGAATATGAGGTTATATTCACCTTGGTAAGACAATGTGGCTTGAATAAAAACTTACTGTGGTTTGCGTATGGAGAAATATCTCTGGATATAGTATTGTAATGCTTTAAAGAAAGCAGTAAATACCTTGAGCATCAGCTCCAAATCAATACAGGCTTCTAAGGGAAGAGCAGAACCCCACCCCAGAACAAAGCCCGTGGGGGTGGGGGGGTGCTGTCAGGGGAACCACTGAAGACCAAATGCCCACCACAAACGCAGCCCGTGTGGAAATGGGTCTTTGCATTGTGTGGGAGATTCAGTTCTCAATTTGCATATCCCCGGGGTTACATACTTTGTTCTGAGGTGAATGAAAATACAAATTAATATTTTAATGAGCATTTTGTGACAAATTCCGTTGTAGAGCACTAAGAATCCCAGTACTGACTGAACTAACGTGGTCTTTTAAGGAATCCCCGTGAAGATTTCCGCGGTAACGAAGTACCACTGACGTTTTAACAGGTGCCCTTGTGCTGTTTTACTCACTCTGTTGAACATGGCTTTTAAAGCTGTCCCTTTGAGCGTTGTCTGGCTGTGTCTGCGCTGCCGGGAGCGGATGGCAGTGCTTCTGTGCAGCATCCCCGGGAGCAGTGGGGGTCAGAGGTGTGGGTTTGGAGGCAGGGAAAGGTTCAGGTGAAGCTCTCCCATCCCGTCCCGTGGCTCGTGTCCTTTTCAGCGCGTTTCTGCACCCAGGCTTGTGGAAATGAGGTATTTTTGTCTTTGTGAGCTGCTTTGCACGGGAAGAATCTGCTGCTCTCTGTGCTGCTCAAGAACTGCAGATGCACAGGAGCATATTTAAAACCCCTGTGTGCATCTGCAGTTCAGCGTGGTCAGTTCAGGTCCCCGTAGAGCCCAGGAACTTTATAAAGCCACACTGCTGTACATAATTCAGAAACATGACAGAAGCTAAAGGTACTGATTCAGTGACAGCTGTCTGCTGCATGTTTTGCTGTAGCATAGGGTTGTGCAGGAGGAGATATCTGCCCGATGACAGCAGCATGGAGTGCTGGGCAGAATCCTGGCCCAGAACCCGCAGAGCCATTTCAGCTTTCCCCTTACGGGGTCGTGGATAATCTCAGGGCTGGTCCTGAACACATGGAGCGTTAAAGCCATGTGGGCAAAGGCCTGCAGCTGAGCAGCGCTGCGTGGTGCTGTGCCTCCCGAGGCTCCTGCTTGGGAGAGCAAGCTGCTCTGGGTTTAGGAAGTTCATCGACGCTTTGTTGCTTTCCCTACTAAAATTGGCATTGCTTGAAGAGTAACAGCACTACGCTGTGCCCCACGCGGGTGATGTGCAGTGCTGCCCGGCAGAGGGACGCACTCCGGCGCCGCGCTCACATCACGTGCCCAGGAAGTCTTAATGTGCTCTTAAAAGTGCAGCGTTTGTGGTGGGTCAGACGTAATCTGGAGGTGATGTTGGTGGCATCCTGCACTTCAGAAGCCTTAAAGCCGTCCTCTGTGGTGTGACTGATGGTTCCTGGGCACTGCACACAGCCCTGAGCAGCAGAGAGCTGTGCCCGTCCCCCAGCACCTCTGCTCCGTACACCATGGCTTTTAAACAGCTTTGAGTCACATCAGAGCTGCTTGAAAGACAGACTTTGTTTGTTCCTTTGTTTTTTCCTTTGTAGACAGTGGTGGCTTGATAATCCTTCAGTGAGTTGAACATAAAGAAAAAGGTGTGAGGTTGAGTGAAGGGGAACGCACTTAAGAGTTATCTGCTGTCCAACTGTACATCAAGTCCAGTGTACTGAAAGAAGTCAGTAGGGTCTTCTGGCAAAGAATGCGTGCATAAAATCAGGGATGAGGCCACGAGGAGTGGGGGAGGGCTGTGGTGGGCTTCAGTTGGGCACTCTGTGTCCCCACTCCGTCCCATGCTCACCCCGCAGATGGGCAGCAATGCCTGCACGGGGTGGGCACTGAGCACGCAGAGCTGGAGGCAAACGCTGCCTGTCCTTAATGGTGCTCGAGGTCAGGGCTGGAGGCAGTTCGACTGTGGGGTTTACAGAACAGATTGACACGATTTAAAGCCAACAAAAAAGAGTAAAGGAATGTATATAATACTGCTCTGTGTTTTACAGTAAGATTTGTTGCTCTCAGACTGTGTAAAACAAAATCTATTCATGTTTTCTGCATATTAAAAAAATCTTATTGTACCAATTGGTAAACTATTAAATGCATATAAAAGGAGATGTGTGCTCGTGTCCTTGGGCGCAGCCTGAGAGCTGTGGAGCGAAGTGCCTCTGTTCCCTGGCTGCCACTGGAGGGGCACGTGCACCTGGGAGCTGCTTCTGCATTCAGGGCACAGCACTGTTGGCTCTGTGGCTGCTGCGTGCCTTTCCTGCCGTGCGGCCCTCGAGTGCGGTCTGTGAACGGCCAGCACGTGGAAGGGCAGTGCCTGCTTCGTCACCCACGGCCATGAGGATGTGCTGACTGCCCCATGGGGACGGCAGTGGGGGGGGACGTGGTGTCCAGCACCAGGAATTTAGAGAAACCACGCACGTTTAGAATTGTTTCAAAAGCTTTTAATGGACTAAAAGACACTACTGAAAGATTGTTGTAGGAAAGATGCACTGCAGTCGTTTATTGATTGCTTTCCAGGGAACTCAGGTCTTTCCAGTAGGAGCAAGTTCTATGCAGGAGCCGCCTCCCGCTCCATCCCCTCGGCCTTGCCCCCCTTACAAATGCCTGGCATACCATACAGGAACCGGGGCTACAGAGCACAGTGACAGCACTTGGTTCTGCAGGTCAGTAAAAGCGATGCAGTGAGCACGGGGTACTGCCCATGGCTGACAGGACAGGAGAGCCTGGGCTGGGTCAGCACAGTGCAGCCACACGCTGCACTGCAGCTCGAGCTGTGGGAAAAGGGACATTCCCATGGGCTGCAGAGGAGAACTCTTACCTGCAGTGGGAGCAGGAGCCTGCACGCTCCCGAGAGCGACGCTGGGATGTGTGTGGTGGGAGGGGAAACAGATGAATGCATTTCAGTATCATCCATTGCCAGCAATGGAAGCTGCCCTGGGAACAATCTCCAACCCAGGGTGCAAAGACATTGGTTAGGAAGATAATTGGCCACGGGTTCAGTGCCGGGAGAGACTGCTCCCACCCACGGTGTGTGACACGATTCCAATTCGGTTAAATGTGGCAGTGGGGGTAACAGTGAGGAGCTGTGGCAGCGCAGAGATCAAGGCCCCATTTCTGACCTTTCCTCCCCTCTGTTAATAGGGCCACTGTTCCCTCCTCCCTCAGACCATCACCGGTCCCTCCCAGGCACTGGGGTTTCCACTGTAATGGAAGTTTGTGCGCTTTAAACATTGAGATGGAGCCCTCACTCTTTGGGTACAGTATCCTGTTACTCAGCTGCAAGCAGAGCAGAGGTGGAACTGTGAGTATCATATATATATATACTTATATATATTTATATATATATTTATCTCTGTATCTTGACAATTAGAACATGAATGTTACAAAAAAAACCCTGACTTGCCAAACTGCCAACCAAAAGTAGAAAAAATGGTTAAAAGAATCCAATGGCTGTATATCCTGATGTAGAAAACACTGTACATTCCCCACGTACTCACATTACAGGCTTCAGTCACCTCAGCAATACAAATATGGCTGCTTCATTTTCCTTAGCACAGATTGGGACGAGGACCAGGGGAAAATGAACCTCTGAACTTCACAAGAATGCTGAGCAGTGGATAGGGGCTTTCTTGTACTGGTTTTAGCAAAGCAGTGTCCTTAGTCAACATAAAAATGACCTGAGAAATGGTATACACCTCAAGACAGTTCATTTGGAATTCGTATGTACAGAGTAGAAATAACTGATGATATGTGCACACACACACACGTACACACACACAGGCACAACCCCAGGCTGTGCCCACCAAGGACGGCTCTTTGCACACTGCTGCATCCTGGCCCCTGCCCCTGCGTGGCAGATACAAGCTCGGTCAGACAGATTACATTTCTCAGATTAGTTCTTTGCATTGTGTATTAATTGTACCAGTGCAATAACATTGTCAAAAAAAAAAAAGGAGGAGCTGCTCCAGGGGAGTCCGAGACCCTGGTTCAGATTCAGAAAAGGGTGGTTTAACTTTTTTAAGCGAGGTACACATTAAGCAGGGCTCTGTGTTAACGGGATGGCAGCAGAAGGCATGCTTGGCTCAGCTTCTTTCTCCTCCCCGGCTCTGTCCTCTGGTTCCAGCTGTTCACCACTTTTTATGCTTTCTTGGAGCTGCTGGCGTCTCTGCACCTCTGCTTTAAGGTTCTCCAAATCTTTTTGGCTGAGTGGGAAAACCAGGAATGGTAACTAAGGTTAGACCAGCTTTAGGAATGAAGCACAGGGACAGAGGCAGCCACTGCTGTCTGCTGCAGCTGGCAGCACCGTGCACTTCATTTCTTATGGGCAGAGACCTCCTGCTCTGAAATGGAGCTGAGCAGAAGAACCCTTCCACTGCCATGGAGGTGGGCTGAGAACAGCTCCCACCCCTGGGCAGAGCTGCACAGCCGTGGTCTTGGCCACTGATGGGTGCATTGGTTCCCAGGGAACTCTGCCCAATTTCCTTAAGATGCATGGAGTGGGTTTGGATTTTAGGTTTGATGACAGCAGATAACTTCAGGGGACCACAGCACCTGTGTCAGTGCCAGCAGAAGCAAGAAGGTACCCAACATTTGGAAACTACACCTTGAGTCAGAACGACTCTCAGGGTGAAGGGAAGCACTGGGTTTATGCTGTCTCAGGAACAAAGACTGCACAGTTGTAAGGTGACCCATAAAGGCATGAGTTAAGACACTCTACCTTAGCGGAATGAAGAGAATCCCATTAATAATGTTGAGCTGCTCCAGGACACTGGTCATATTGGGAGCTGTGAACTACAGCATGAGATAAAAAAGGAAAGGTTAGAAGTCAAAAACTGCACAGAACAACTGAGAGCTCCTGAGCGTATCCTGACTGAGCAACAACCTTCTGCCCCTCCAGAGGAGGCAGCACACATAGATTCATGGATACATTAGGTTGGAAAGGACCTACAAGATCATCTAGTCCAACCATCCTCCTATCACCATCCCTACCCACTAAGCTACTAAATCAAATCCCTTAGCACCTCATCTAAACGCTTCTTGAACAGCGCTAGGGATGGTGCCTCAACCACCTCCCTAGGCAGGCCATTCCAGTGCCTGACCACTCTTTCAGAGGAAAAATGTTTCCTCAAATCTAATCTAAATGTTCCCTGGCGCAACTTGTGGCCGTTCCCTCTCGTCCTGTCATTAGTTATCTGGGAGAAGAGGCTGACCCCCTCCTCACCACAATCCCCCTTCAGGAAGTGTTAGAGTGCAATAAGGTCCCCTCTGAGCCTCCTTTTCTCCAGACTAAACAATCCCAGCTCCCTCAGCCGCTCCTCATAAGACTTGTGCTCCAGACCCCTCACCAGTTTTGTTGCCCTTCTCTGAACACGCTCCAGGGCCTCAATGTCTTTCTTGTAGTGAGGGGCCCAAAACTGAACACAGTACTCGAGGTGCGGCCGCACCAGAGCTGAGTACAGGGGGATGATCACCTCCCTGCTCCTGCTGGCTACACTATTTCTAATACAGGCCAGGATGCCGTTGGCCCTCTTGGCCACCTGGGCACACTGCCGGCTCATGTTAAGCCGAGCATCAACCAGCACCCCCAGGTCCTTTTCCTCTATAACTCACACATCACTCACGCGACAGCCTCGTAGTTATGAAGTGGCACAGCGCTTATTTTTGCTCCTCTTCACAACCCCGAGTTAAAAAGAGGCAAGTACATACAGATCTCCAGCACTCAGGGTAACAGCTTCTACAAGTTCAGAGCCCCTTGCTCTATTACAGCCCGTGGCATTGGGGATTTATTCACTCACACATTAACAGAGGAAGAAGCTCACAGTGTGCGTGGCGAGTCCATCACGAGGACACCCTCAGACACATTGGTTCCATAACAGTGCCTCTCACACCTCTGCACATCTGTCATCCTCACTCCAGGCAAAGACTGATTCCCTTCCCATGGTTTTGGGACAGAAGTCAGCACAGCACTTACGTGGTTACAGAGCACCTGTGCCTATGTGCACAGCCACAAATAGCCCTGGGACATCACTACAGTTAAATACTCTGATGAGGGTAGAATGAGTTTCCAGGATAGATGGTCTCTCAGTAGAGCTGCTGCTTCTCAGGCTGTTCTGCTGCATCAACTGTGAAATCAAACAACTCTACTTTCCTGCTTTTTTCCCCCTCCAACCATCATAACAAGGGTAAGCTCTCTTTTCCTGTTTAAAGGGTTTGATCCTCCCACCCAAATACTGTCTGTTAGCATCGCCATTTACCTGATTTGAAGTCCTCAAGGTCAAATGACTCTACCATGAATTCCTCACTTCCCATTTCCACGCAGTGAGAAAACCCAACCACCCCCACAGGGAGTTATGCTGCTTTGCCTTTTCTACTGGGAACTGCTCTGCAGCAGGAGCCCTGCTCTCAGCCCAGCAGTGCTCCAACAGCCACTCACATATAGCACAGCACAGAGCACCCACCCTGCAGGCCACCACGGTGCCCTAGGAAATGCCACAGACAACTGCTGGTGTGCCAGGTGCACATGCAGGTAAGAGCAATCAGCTCCTGCTATGTGGAAGGCAGGGCAGCCTCCCCCAGCACGGCGTCCTTAGAAGGAGAACAATGCACTTGGGGAAAGGTGACTGACAGCCTTTTTCTTCCCCAGCCAAACAGGATGAGGAAACCAAAGTGCTTTTTAATTGAGCAACCTGCCTGCAGCCCGTGAGTCAGAGCAGCAGCACGTTTGGGTGTAGGTGCTCCACGCTCCCACGCTGCACACCCTCTGTGGGCTCTGGATTCCCCTGGGTGCCCCCTGCAGAGCAGTCAGCTTTGCTCGCTTGCTCGAGCTCAGAAGAGCCAGACACAGACACAAAGTAGACAAACACTTGGTTCACACTGACAGCACTTCACTGTGTCTGACCCTCTGCCTTTGCCAGGACCTCCTCCTGTAAAAGTGCCTGAACTGACACAGCTGTTCCTGCTCTGTCCAGGCAGAAGTCTGCACTCTTACACCCTCGTGTCCTTCAGTAGCACCAGAACACCAACATGCCCCCATGGCAAGTACTCTCAGCTGCTCTCATCACGTAGTTACCTTAAGTGGCATGATGTTAGCATTGGAGCCATTCTTGTAGATCTCATTCATTGTGCGTTGAAGAGCGACAGCTTGCTGAGTCAGGTATTTCAAGTACTCAGAGCTCTCTTTGGTCTTTTCATGGTGTTCTCCAAGCTAATCAGAAAAGGAAAAAAAAAGATTGCGTTACAAATCTGACCAGGATTCCAAGTGGGGTGTACTCCTGTCTTTGCCAGCTCAGCATTCATAGTGAAAGCTTTCAGAACTATGTGCATTTGACAACAGAATAAAAACCATTTGTGTTGGAGCCTTGTTGTCAAAAGTACACCCTTCCTTCAAGTAGAAGCACGTCTGCAGGGCGAGAGGCATTCCCTCCACCAGGATGTGCTTTCAGCACCAGTACTGAATCACAGCGTGCAGCTGCAGACGTGTTGGGACAGACCTGGGCTGATGCAGAAGTTTCACTGTGCATCAGTGAGGACTCCAAACAGGAGAGGGAACTGCCCACAGAACTGCTCCACGACCAAACTAGTTTGGTGCTGGCGTTAAAAGACAGGCAGTGCACACAGTGGGAGGAATCGAGCAGCTCCTGCCTTGCCCTGCCAGAACACGGGGCTCAGCCACTTCCAGAAGTGATGGGTACAGCCAGAACAAACATGCAGCAGTTGGACCAAAGACTCAGCATCACCTGAGCAAGCTACTGCACAGGACAGCAGCGCTGCCTGTTCACGAAGGGCCTCCCTCAGTGCAGGCTGTGCCACTGCTCTGCATCAGGGCCTGCTCGTGGCAGGAGCACGGCAGCACACGAGCAGCACACAGGATGCTTACCTGGTTCTTGTAGATGGTGTAGCCTTCCTTCTCGTGCTGCAGCGCTGACCGGAACTCCGCCTTGCTCTCGTACACTCGAGCTACCAAGTGATGGCTGGGGAAAAAGGTTCAGAGGTATCTCAGTGACAAGAAACATTTCTGTGCTACAGAGAGCACGGCCAGCAGTGCAGAGGTTACACCAGAAGTCTTCACAGCAGTGCCAAAGGGGCAAATACAGGACTGCATACAGCACCCTGGTGTCTACTCCTCCCCACCCCAGCTGGGGATTAGCTCACTGCACTGATTCAGGCTGAGAAATGCTGAGAAGGAACCTGAAGAAGGGTCTGTGCTTGGGCTTTTTTTCCTGCTGTGCCCAGGAAAGCTGAAGGTCACAATGGTGCACTGAATGTAGGGAAGGACATGTTGGCAGACTCGAGTGGAGAAGGAAGGGGCAGTTATAAGCCCTTCCTCTTTAAAAAAAAAAACACAATCCTTTTGTTTTTTGAAAGCAAATGTGTGAATAATTTGGTTAATCAAACTAAAGTTTTCCAGCACAGAAACAACCAGCAAGAAGTGGCAAAGCTGGGATCCAAGACTCCTGTGTTGCTTTTTTCCAGTTGGGAGGGCTGACTTGGCTTGGGCTTTGCTTCCTTAATGTTTATGGAACAAAAAAAAGACTTCTATTTTTGGCGGTGATACTCCCTGGGAAGTGATGGATCTCAACGGGCATCCCAGCACTACTGAGGGAAGGAGAGATCCTTTCTGCAGAGTGCACATCCATCAGCTGCTAGAAAACAGATCAGGCTCTTGGAGGCACTTAATAAGATTTATTTTCACTCTGATGAAGAACAGATGGGATGGAAGGTGGTAGTAGCAGTGAGGAATGGACCACAATTTGGTTGTTTGTGAGCCAGGTCTGTATTCAAGGACAGAGCATAGAGCACTGCCTTGGAAACAAAAAGCTGCTCAGGATTTTAGTGAAATAAAAGGCTTTAATGGTGAAGGACAGAAGCAAACCATGTTTCCTCAAAGGTGTCTCCCTGAGGGCCAGAACAATTACGTACAGTGTTTATATATCATGCTTGTCTCCCTCTAATTACATGAGCACTGCTCTCCAACACTCCCTTGGCACATGCGTCTTTCTGCTGAGAATCTGGGAGGGTCAGGGTCATCCTGACATATTTTTTGAGTCATTAAGCAGATCCCCCAATTAACCTTAAGAACAAAGGATCTCTGTTCCAGACTGCCTCAGATGCTGCAGCACTGCCACGGCTGCAGGCAGCCCAGCACTGCCAGGGGGGCTGGCAGCAGGCAGCAGCCAGAGCCTCTAGTTCAGCAGCACACAGCAGGACACGGGCAGGTCAGAGCCCTCAGAGCCGTGCACAGTGAGCACACTCAGGATGGGATCACCCAGCACTGCTCCCTGCCTCACCTCAGTGCCACTTTCAAAGACTTGGAGCCGTGGTACTTGGAGCTGATGGTCAGCGCGTTCTCCAGGAACCGGAGGGACAGGTCATACTCCATAACCCCGTGGAGCACCAAGCCGATGTTGTTCTGCACAGATCCACCACACAGAGGTAGTCAGGCAAGCATTCAGAAGCACCAATTCCAACTACACATTCACTGCTTCCCAGTTTCCATTCACTGCATACCAAGACAGCAGGTGCTTTGCTGCTTGAAAAGGCCCTTAGAGCCAGAAGTCCTCAGTGGATCTCTCTAGCACATAACACGACATTTCCTTCTTGGGAGCTCGGCCCAAACAAGCCAGACAGAAGGAAAATAAAGAATCTCCTTCCTTAGAATATTCAGAAGCCACCTAAACATGGCCCTGGGCAACCTGCCTGAGCAGGAGGGGAGTCAGACCAGATGGAGCCCAGACCCCTTCATACCCCCATCACTCTGATTCCATGAACCATTTTAGGTAAAGGAAACAAGGCTGACCTTCCCAACCAAACAGTTGCATTCCTTTCTCCTTCCTCTAATGGTGCTAATGAGTAATATAACCCAGGGATAAAAGTGCAGCGCCTCAGTGCAGTTTCAGCAGCCAGCAGCATGGGTGATTTAAGTTCAAGAAGTTTCTTAGAGATCAGATTCTCAAAGACATTGATTACTTACATCCAAGAGTGCCATTTCTGGGTGATCCTCCCCAAATACCAACAGCATGAGGTAGCGTGCACGGTACAGTAAGTTTAATGCTGTAGAGAGTTGGCTGTTTGCAAAGCAGTACAGAGCAAGGTGCATCTGTAATACAAGACAAAATCCACCTGTAATGTTTTAACCCTTTGTAAAGCAAAGTGTTCCCTCCTTTCTGCTCTGTTCCCCAGCTGAGCACACCACTGCAGCACCCACATGAAACACAGCAGAGGAAGAACTGCTGAAATGTTTCACTTCAGAATCTCTTACGAACCTCAGGACATATTTCAAAATTGATCTACATTTATAAGATACTGTTCCTGTGCTCTTTGGAGGGTTCTTGCTATTTCTTGGTTTTGGCATAGGCCCAGGGTAAAAGCCAGAAGAATTAATGAATGTATATAAACACCCAGCAGACAAAACCCCAAAAGCCCAAGTGGGGACAAACACTGATCATGTGGAATGCTTATAATGCAGACACTCTCAAGAGAGCGTACAAAATCGTAAGCACGAAGCTTGTGATGGAAGCAGAGGGTTCTGGGAAGGGAACTGCAACTGTTCTCCAGATTCGGGTGTGAATGAAGGCTCCTGGAGCCCAGGTGCACACGTGGAGCACTGCTTCTCTCCCCATACCCTGTACTTACGTATTCTTGAATCGTGTTGGGATGTTCAATACCCAGGACCCTCTCACTCATTAGCACCGCTTTCTGCTGATTACTTAAGGCCTAAACAGAACAGAAGGCCCAGAGCAAGTGAGCACAGGACACAAATGAGAGACCAAGTGGACCCTGCCCGAGCGCTCTGCTCACCTCTGAATAATCGCCCATGATATAATTGAGACGAGCTAGCAGCCTCAGGCAGGCACAGATTTCTACATGCATAGCACCATACACATTGTTGAACAAGTTTAAGGCTTCATTGATGAGCTCACAGCCCTCCTTCAAGAAACCTGAAAAAAATACATACTCATGTATGTACCCATATGAAATAACCCCTAATAGAACTGCAGAAGTGATGCACGTGAAGCAAGAACTATGTCACTGCTGAAAACAGCAGTGGGATGTGCAGCTCCACGTCACTGCCCCGAGCAAGGGCTCAACCTAGGAGAAAAATCCCCACTCTGCACCCATCCTTGCTCACAACTGGTGACTTCATGGCACATGTCTGTTTCACGTGGTCTCCAAGACTGCAAAGACCACGACCCTCAGCGACAAGAAGGCAGGAGGGGGGTATGGCACACCAGCACACCCTGCTCCTTGTTCATCCTCAAGAGGCAGAGGCACAGAGGCATGCTGCAACTGTACCTTGCTGAACCTTTGCTTGCCCGCTCTGGAAGAAGTGGAAAGCATCTGAGGCTTTGGGGTTTACATGCTTCACTACGGGGAAGATGTTGAGAATGTCCTCCTCTGTGAAGGTGGGCTTGTGTCTGTTGTCAAAGTTGTACTCCTTCAGCAGTATCTGGAGGAACCAAAAAAAGGCAGGAGGTCACAGTCACCACTTTCACAGGTACTTGGCGAGGAGAGAGAGGGAAAGGAGCCTTGAATCCTGCACGTGGAATCACAGTCACAGCTGACTGCTCACGTATCACTGCTTGGGGTCTTGAGAAGGTGTGCACCACCACAAGTGTGTGCTGGGAGCTCTGCAGGCAGAGGCACAGCCGTGCTGGTACCAGGAGGTTTGGGCTGTCAAGAGCAGCCCACAGGAATTCAGACTGGGCAGGAGATGCATGACCAATTTACCCTAAAAGGAACTGGATTTGAAGCCTCTTCTCATGGGATTAGACCCCATATTCCAACATTAGTGCCTCAAAGACCTCTGGGGGCTTGCACCGTGTGCCTGCAAGGCTGCCCCCACCAAGCAGTTCGCACTGCATGCTTCCCAGTACCAAAGATAATGGGAGGAGGGATTGATCTTACTTGGACTCCAGTTTTGAGGGAGATTTCACGAAGAAGAGTGATTTTCTGTAGGTTATACATTTCAGCTGCTTGGTCAGCATTCTCACTGCAAAAAGCACACACAGGCTTGAGCTGCCAGCAAAGTTTCTGCTCAAGAACATCCCTACTCTGCAGTGTATCATGCACAGCTCCTTCTACAGCTAAGAGCTGACTGAAACCAGAACAATACCCTGGGTGCTAATGGTGCTTACAGAGCTGCACAGCAGTACTGAAATTTGGTGTGTTCTCCTCACAGCTCCCTGCAGGCAGTAAGCTGTCCCTGCCATGAAAGGAGTGAGCACTGGCTTCAGCAGCTGGTCATCATTTCTCTTGGGGCCCTGATTGCTTCAGGTCACCATTGAATGTTTGCACATCCCAGCAGCATCCCTGGCCATCTCTGTTTCAGATGCAGGAGAAGCTGCCCTTGTTTTAGGCACACAAGCTGCCTTCAGCCTAAATCATCTTTCTTACAGACTTCTGCCTACACTCTTCACATTCTGCTCCTCTCCACACCACTAAGGAGCTTTCCTCTTCTCCCCTGTGCCTCATGGGCTTCCTCTCAGTTCAGATTGCAGCTACTTCCCTCTGCTGCTCTCAGCCTGGTATCTTTCCTTTTTATGCCCACAAGATTTCCTCAAGAATACAAATTTATATGCAAACAGTAAACAAAAAGGGAAGGTCACATTAGGTAACAATAACAGCTGCAGACATTTGTAAGAGTTCGGGTACGAGTAAGGATAAATTTGTTTACTTACCATTCAAGACTAAAATCAAAGTAGCTCTTTGCTTCTGAACAAATATTCTTCCACAGCTCCTGAGGGGTCATGCTGGCCCAAGCTGTGTTATCAGCATTTCCAAGGTTCCTGTTTTTCCTTTTCTTATTCTTTTTCTTGGAGACCAGCTCATCAGCTGGAAGATGGGCAATGGGGTTTGGGAAGGAGCTTAGAAAGCAGTTGAGGAAGTGGCTGATGGCTGCTGATAAACCCGACAGCTCCACACCCTACAGCAAGACACAGAAGTCAGTCCTGGAACACACCTGCCATCACACAGCACTACTCTGACCCAACACTTGCACAGACTCAGCCCTCCCAGAAGCAGGGATATCTCCCAGGTGAAGGAGAGAAGAAAGGCAGAAGCAAGTATTTGCAACTAGCACAGACAGTGACATAGATAAAAAAATAAAGGTACAACATACATGCAAATATACAGTTCTACTTTGGGTAGAAACCAGAGACTGTAAAGCAGAGCTGACACTGGAATAAAACGAGGTGCACTGCCACGCTACACGTGTACAGGAATATGGATGCATCAGTGCTCATTCAGTACAGAAAAGCTCCTTATAAGGGCAAAAGCAACAAAAGAAAAGGCATTACAAGGAAGACCAGCTGTGATTTCACTTGTAAAAGCCTTCAGTGTAAGGAGTGAGGATGTGGGAAAGAGAAGCATGAGCATTTCTTTGGAAAAACCAATCTTCAAGTGGGGACTTGTTTTCCCTTGCACACAGGCCTATACCTATAATGAGACTGTACTCCCTGTTGCTAGGCAACACCCATGAACACTCTAATGAGAGAGGAAACTAACAGCACTCTATTTGCAAAAAAAAGTCATTAGAACACACAAAGCGAGAGGTCAGGCTGCAGGTCATACCTGGAGGTACGTCTTGAAGATGTGTTTTGCTGATCGAGTGATCAGTTCACTGATGCCAATTTTCTACCCCAAGGAATAAAAAGCAAAGACTAAGAGTCAGTCAATAATAACAATGAAAAACACTTCCCTTTTTAAATGGGCTTTCATCAGGATGTGCAGAAGGCACCTAATCCTGTCCTTACCCTACAACAGAACTGTTCTGCATCTCACAACGCTCCTGGGGCTGGGGAAAGGCCCGCAGACCACCACGAGCCCCCCCATGGCACAGAGCCCACCCTGCAGCCCCACACAGCCACGCTCACAACACCACCTCCCAGTCAGACCCAAAGCCTTGCCAGGTATCAGAGGCTTAAAATCCAACTGTGTGCTGCCTGCTATTACACTTGGGAACCCCTGCAGAACTTTCCTATCCCAAAGGATACTCAAACAGCCTAACATGACAAGAGCCACTAAGGAATTGGGAGTAAAACTCCCCCATCGACCACCTACAGGTCCTTCTCCTTCCTTCTCTGTTTTTGAAGCTGTTCTGTTTCACAGAGAAAGCAATTAGCCAACTTGGAATCTGTACAGGGCACGCCAGGCCAGAGGCAGCTGGAGCTGACAGTCTGAAGTGAAGGCTGATGCTTACAAAGATATGATCCAGCTGAGCATGGCCAGGGGTCTTGGTGATGAAGTGGAGCACTTTGCCTAGGTATCGCATGTTGATGCCCCTCTGGTGCATGGCCTCTGCCAAGGTAGCCCCGTCCATGGGGAGCACCGTGTGATCCAGGCAGTCCTTGACCTGCAGGGTACATGCAAATGTTGGTTACGGAGGGCAGACATGAAGGCCACAGCCCAGGGCTCCCCTGCACAGGTACAGGACAGGGTAGGGACAGCTTCCAGCCCACGGGAGAGCTGCTGTTTGTACACAGCTTCACTGGTCTTTCCATGGGAAATGTTTTTCATCGGTGACTGTAAGGCACTCTGCTGATAACGGGAAATGGCACTTGCATTTCAAGTTGTGCTGCAGTGCTGATAAAGAGTCATTTAATCCACATCAGAGTAACACAGTTACTTTCTGACACACAGAGCAGGGAGGGCAGTGCCTGTGCAGCATGTCACATCTATATGCTAGTGTATCAACACGCCAGCAGAACAGCACTCATCACCACGGCCTTCTCTGATTCACTCCCCCTCCTTTTTTATTTTCAGACTGAACAGCTAGCCTTAAAAGCTTATGCTGACTAAGGAACTAGGGAATTCATAGGGAGCTACAGTCCAACAGAAGTTTTCCAGCAAGGAAAAGCCCCTCTGAGGTAAAACCAACAGCCCCGGGGCCTCTGGGAGTGGACATCACCAGTCCCAGCCTCCCAGCTGCAGTGCAGCAGGCACTTCAGACAGAACAGCTGGTATTTCTTATCGGGCCAGGCACATGGGTTAGCACCCAAAATGCTTAAGACTTGCAGAAGGAGTTTTTAGATATGAGCAAGAACAACTTCCCAGTGCACTCCAAGCAATTAACCACCAGCTGAGTCACAATCAGGGTCAGATAACACAGAAAGCAGTGTGTGATGCCCAGGGGCAGGGAGGATGACTTCTGTGGCCTTTACTGTCTCAAACTCTCAGCAATAATGCTGATGGCTACTGCAAAAAATTCTTTGTTGGAGTGAGTGGGAAAACTGTTCTGCAAGACAGGAAATGGAAAACCCCTCTTGTGCTTGCACCAGAGATGCTGGCACTGTTTACCACACTGTACCACTGGTGCCAGAACTTGGCTGCCAGCAGCAGAGGCAGCATCTGCATGGGAGTGAAGCTGGCGTACCGCCATGGCAGCGCTTGCTCAGAGTGGCCAAGGTTGAAGTAAGCTCCATGAGAGATCACTGCTGGCCTTCAGCTGCTTACCAAACCCGGGATCTGGCACGAGAGCAAGAATGCAGCAGCATCCTTCAGTAACTGCTTCTGATCCTGCACCTCCTCTTTGCTAGACTCAGGAAAACGAACACCTAGCAGGGTGAAAAAGGAAAGCACCAATCATTAACTCACACAGAGAAAACATGCAGTAACAGCAGCTAAAAAGCTCAAGTGGATCTGCCTCCCTCAAATAATGTTACCAAAATAAACCTGCCCTTCACAGAGGATCCAACATCATTCTGCTACAACTGTGGGGTTTTTTTTGTGTGTGTGAACAAAAAAATTAGGATCAGATTTAACCCGTCCCCCCACACCCGCCTCTTCTCATGTTCTCTAGCAGATCAAGAGCCTGGAGATCCTGGCAGCACTCTGAAAACTTCCGAGTGCAGCAGTGGGAGACAGCTCACTGCCTGCATTTGGTAGCTGGAGCACTGCAAGCAGATTTGGTTTTCTTTTTTCTGCGTCTGAGCTGCATGGGGAACTCTGCACCAAAAGTCAGTGGTATCAGTCAAGGCTCTGGAACATAACTCTGTCTGTAGGTGGCTGCATACAGCAATCCTCACAGGAAGGATCAGAATGAGCTCTTTATGCACATACCTGGTGAGAAAATGTCTGGGTTAAACCGAATGTCAAAAGATGTGTCACTTATGGAGCCCACGGCCTTGCAAGCGTTCCGAATCACTTCTCTGCTTTTGGGATCGACTGGAGTAGGGAGAAAAATAGAACAAATGAATGTGGATTTCAGAAAACGATAACCTGGCTATTAAAGAAAGAAGCTTTGTTATTAAAAGCAGTAATGATGGCGCATTTTGCAGAAATCCATTACAAACACCATCAGTTGTAAGATATATGGAAAGGAGAACAGCTGCAAAAATGCAAAATCAGATAGTTGGGAATTACTGAAGGTGTTTGAGCACTGTGCACTTCCCAGCCCTGGCTGCTGGCCCTGCAGAGCTGCTTGCTGCTGAGGCTCTCCTTCCTGCATCAGAGCTGATAGGCTTGTGCAGCAGAGACACTACCAACCTACCCCCAGGCAGCCAGGGTGATTAATGTACTGGTGTGTGAATGGCTCTATGCAAAGAGCTAAAACAGTATTGATAGCAGAAGCAGTGCTTGTCCTGTTTAGCAGCAAATAATCACCCTCAGTGCCTCTGGTTTGGCACAGCTCCGACCAGAGGCACAGCCACCAGCAGGGCTGCTTCTGATGCAAAGGATTATATACCTGTTCCATCATCAGATGCGATGGTCTCAGCCAGCTCTTTAACCTGATCAAGTCCAGTCACGTTGTCATCTGTTTTCCCATCATCTGACTCAGACTTCTCACTTTCTGCTGTACCATTCTCCGGAGAGGTGCCATTTTCCAGTGCAGCTGAGCTCTCCTGTTTGTTGGCTTTCTGTTGCATCAGCTGCAGTGCAGCCAGCTTCATGAATAAGAGATACCTACAGCAAAGTAAGAGAGGAATTCAGTACAGCAGGAGAATGCAAGAGGATCACCACCCTACCATGAGGGGAAAAGCTCAGAGCTGGGGTAATGGACCACCCAGCTTCCCTCTGCAGAGGCACAACTGACACCCTCTATCAGTGAGCTTTCTGAAACCAGAGTGCACATTATTCTAATATCTTCCACCAGAATGTCAGAAGAGACAAAGAAGTGGGTTTTCATTACACATCACAATGGGAAGCTCATCTCCTTGCAGCAGTTACAAGTAGCTTTCCACACGCAGCACCGGCAGACAGCTCAGGAAGACTCTTACTGCCAAACAGACAGAACTGACAAACAAAATCCAGCAGCAATTTTATCATGAAACCTGAGCACGGGGAGCTTTGCTAGCCTTGCAGCAGCAGCCTCCAGCCATGGTCCTGCAGGCTGCTGGTCTGGAACCTCTCCCAGACAGAAGTGAAGATGCCTGTGGGCACAGGGCAGGACGGAGCAGGGTGCTGGCTGCAGAACTGGTTGCTCAGTGGGCAGAGCTCCTCTGGCAGCAGCTGAGGGCTCGCCTTCCTGGCAAGCAGAGCACAGGTTCGGACTGTCTGTGGTAGCAGAGCACCCTGCAGCCCCCATCATGGGAAGCAGAAGCCTTACCCCATGCAGCTGCACCATGTGACTGCCTGCTCCCAGAGCTCCCCCCCCCTCTGCTGCACTGTATGAGCCCAACACCAACACACTCCACCATACAACTGCCTACAGCAGCTCCCACAGGTCATTTTTTTCAGCCTTTAGTAAAAATAAAAAAATAAAAAAGTAGTGTTTGAGATGTCTGGAGAGCTTTAAAAGACAAGCATAAATCCTTCTCATTCCCTAGAGATCAGGTGATCAGGGCATCTGCAGAGAAAGGACACGAAACATCAAAACAGATCTGGAGACTAAAGAGCCAACCACCTCTTCCCCAGCTCCCTCCAGCCCTGCCAGAATCTCTCGTTCAGTAAGCCTCTGTAATGTGAGGGCCAGGCAGTGGGGCACGCAGCTGCCAGCTGCAGGGAGCTCTGCTGCAGTGTCACGGGACATCACGGCACAGCCCTGACTTCAACCACCACCAGTTGCAAGCGGAGGATGCGGGGAGCTCAGCTCACCTGTGCTCTACAAAGGCATCAACAAGCTCTTGCCGGAGACAGCAAAGCTTGTGTCTGTGCTGCTTGGGGAACCCCATTTTCTTACATTCCTCTGGCATCTCCTTCCCTTCAACAGACAGGAAGTTTAGATCTGGAGGGAAAGTGCGTAGCAGGTCCAGGATGTAGTGACGGCCGTCATTGCCAATAATGCCTTTGCACTCCACTGAGGAGCACAGCTCCACCTCCTCGTTCTTGTCATTCAGGACTTTGTGCTTCTGGATCTTAAGCGGTCTGCTGGTCTTCTCTAGCAGCTCCAGGTACTTAGGATGCGAGACAACTGTCTTGCCAAAGTCTATTGACCCACAGATGACTCTCTGTTCCTGCTCCTTTCCCAAGATCCCAGAAATAACAGACGGAGCTGTCACTCTGTAACCTCTGTAATCCACCACTACAGTTCCCAGAGTGTACAGCCCTTCTACATCCACAGCGTTATAGGTCCGCACACCATTGGTATCATGGGTAGGTGCTACACAAGCAGCAACATCCCCACCAAAGTCCTTGTAGTGGTCACAGACATCAAAGCTCAGACTGAAGAATACACTGTTCCAGATGAACATCTGCATCTTGGTCTCTTCACTGGGGTTGATGGCCATGACATTGCCATCAATGACAGCCATGGCACCTCTTGTTGCTGCTGCAGTGAAGTCGCTGTGAACCTGGAGGTAATCAGAGAGAAAGTCAGGTAAGACATGGCTCACATCCTCCCTGCACCGCGCTCTCAAAGCACGCTGTGAATTTCTCCTTTGCTGCTCACCTCCTCACGGCCCTGCAGCAGGCAGGCAGGTCAGCTGGCTTTTGTCTTGTGAGCCTGGCCAGTGGCTTGGATACAAGCACCAGGAGCCAGAGCATTAGGGGTCACCATGGCTCAGCCTCATGAGCTCTCTGCAGAGGAGGGTTTAGTTTTAACCATGTCCACCCCTACCCCTGCTCCTCCTACCCACTTCAAGGAGAGTGGGATCAAACAGAGCAGCAGAGGACTAAGAGGAGACCACCTCATAGTCAGCTGGGAGACACAGGGTCAAGGGCTACAATTCTTCCCTGCAAAGCTGGGAGCAGAAGGCAGATATTGGTCAAGCACTGGAGCAGGTTGCTCAGGGAAGAGGTGGAGTCCCCATCCCTGGAGGCATTTAAGAGATGTGTGGATGTGGCACTCAGGAACATGGTTTAGTGGTAAGATTTGGTAACTCAGATTGATGGTTGGATGTGATGACCCTGAAGGCCTTTTCCAACCCAGATGATTTTACAGTTATATGATATGAGAGAGAGAACGAGACCCCTCAGCTCACAAACGGGGGCTCCCATCTTGCAGTTTCTAAAGGACGGGGCCAAGTGAACTGTCCAGGTGTGACACAGGCAGCAGAAAAGGGGCTGTGTAATGAGTTGCCTGCAGATCCCAAAGTTACCTTGAAAATGGCTCGTTCTCTCAGCAGCCTCTCAGGCAGGTTCTTGCGTGGCAGCTCTCGTGTGGTCTGCAGCTCCTCGTTCCAGTCTCTGGTCTGAAAGAGTCCAAGTCTTGTGGGAAGCAATATATGCTGCAAGCCAGCATTTCTCATTTACAAGGGAAGGGAGAAGGGAAGAACTCAAGACAGCAGTGATGTTTGGAGGAAGAGAATTAACAGCAGGATCACTCCTCACAAGCTGACCTCATTCAACAGCCTGTTTGTCCACATTACTCAGCACAGTTTGTCTGAAATGCCAGAATGCTAACACCAGAGTAACCCAGTGCAGACCTGGTTAGCCAGCACACTGAGACACAGCCCCACAGGCACTACCTGCATGCAGCCATGACAGTCCAGCACAATGCACAGCCTGGAACATTTCGTGCTATGAAGCTGCAACTGACACCCTTAGAAGTTTGCTGAGAGACACGGGAGCTTTCCCAGGCCTGACCAGCACAGAGGAACTCTGCAGTTTGCAGGGAGCAGTGGTGCCACACAGAATTTCTAAGTACTTGAGCAGAAGTTGCTCAGACTGCTGCATACTCTGGGAAGCTGCAGCCTCAGCAGCTCAGCCCTCTGGTGTTAAGGATATTGTTGAGAACAAAGACTCGTGGATGTTTTCTTTGATGTGCAAAACCCTTTCAGAATACCAAAGGTCTACTTGCTGGTAAAAGTTAACTGGTTCCCAGTGCAGTGGGTAAAACTATTGCCAGGGTTCTCAGAGAGAGCTAGACTGATACCTGTCCAGGTATGTGCTCTTCATAGCCCAGCCTGGAAGTGTATGCATCTTCTGCCCGCACGCAGTCCATGGCATGCTCTGCTTGCGGAGCTGTCCAGCTGTACACTTGGAAAGGAGTTGCTATCCTCTCAAAAGGATGTCTCTGAACCCTAATGGGGGAGTGAAAACAATTAGACATTTTCCAAAGGAGGATTTATTTCTGTTCTAAGAGAATTTTCCCTCTGCTGCAGCTTCACTTTCTAACAAATGGCAGAACAAGACCAAGCCACTTAACAAGTACTATCACCCCTCAACGACTCAGTGTCTGTGTAGAGAACAGGCTGGGCTCTCCTCATTCCCCTTTCCTCGGCTGCATCTCCCCAGCACACGCCCCATTCAGCACAAAATAGGAGCAGATGCAGAGGATCACCACTCCCAGCCACCTCTGTCAGACTGGCTCTCAGCTTTCACTGCAGTCCGTAAGGGCTGCGTTATAAAACAAGCCTATAGCACACATCCACTAACCAAGTGAAAAAGCAAGCTTCCCCTAATGACCTTCTGTGTAATCTGTCTGCTCCCAGCAGGTGCCAGAGTCTCATCTGTATTTACTTCTGGCCCAACAAGCAATGCAATATAATCATTTTTAAATGGCCAGATAGTCACTGCGGTGGCTGGGAGGCCACTGCTAATTTCCAGCCCTTGTATGGTGTCACTTTCATCTTCCTAATGAGAGCAGAAGCAGAACTCTTGAAAGCCACACCATGTGCCTGTCAATTTGCATCCTGCTGAGCCAAGGCAGTTCATTAAGTGGACTCTAAAGAATGACAGGCTTTTGCAAAGGGTCTGCTGTCTTGGAGTAGAATAGATGGGTCCCTGCAGCAGGGACAGGAAAATAAAACAATCTATTATTGCTCCTCATTATTATAGGAGCTAAAGGAAATTAGAGAAACGAAATGTGCATTAATGCTTAAAGTAATCGTTCTCTCTCCACTGTAAGCCTGTGCAAAGCCATCATGTGTTAGGGTTCCTGATATTTTAAGCTTCTGTTTTTTTGTATTCAGAGTGAAGAGATCAGCCTGGCCCTGCTGCAGCACGTGGCCTGCTTCACATCAGCTGCTGCTAACTACAGACCAGCCACAAACCCACCCTCACCAAGAACTGAACATCAACCACCAGAGGTGACTAGAGAGGAAGAAGCGCTGCTACCTTTTCTTCTGCAGAGCAGAGAAGTTTTTTTTGAAGGTAGGGCTGATCTGGTTAAGTAGTTCCACCAAAGAATGACTGAGAAAACTGGGGTTTGCAGGTTTGGGGTTGAAGTTGTATGCAGTAGATCTGTAAGAGGAAAGAAACATGCTGTTGTCATTAACTGAGACTCCCGGATCCATCAGTAACCATGGAACACAATCTCCTTTTTCCACAGATCAGGGAAACACAGAGCACTTCCAGTTCCCAATGGGACAGAAGGCAGAGGTGTGCTCAAGCTCTGTCTTTTTTCCAGTGCAGTCCCTCTTACATTCCCAGGCACTGTGCAGTCATTTTGCAGTCTCTCATAGACACTATTCCTCCTCAAATCCGCGCCCAGGTCAGGAAGTGCTGGCAGCCAGCACTTCTCCTCCAGGGCAAAATGAGGCACTTGCAATGGTCAGGAAGGAATTCCCTCCACAACTCAAAATGCTATAATTAGTTGATGTCATTATGGGACGTTTCAACTTTCCCTAAAGCATCAGGCATTTACCCACAGCAGAGAAATGGTACCAGGCATAACTAAACAGCCCAGTCCAGTAGGACAACTCCTGCAAACCCCATGTGAGCAGCAAACTGAAGTAAGCTGCTTTCCATGCCACACACACACAGAAAACAAACAAAAAACTCAAGCAGCATGTTTCTTTGTATGTTCCTTTCCAGTTGGGATTAGGAGCTGTCTGCTGCAGGGCAGGGCAGAAGGAATGCTGGTTACTCACTGATTCAAGTAGAAGCCTCTAGTGGACGCAGTGATACTGACATGTCGATCCTCCACTGTGATGACATATAAGTACATGAGGTCTCCGTGCATCTTCCTGTTACCAGGTGGAGGGTTCCAGCCACTCATTGTCAATACCTTTAGGCACTGCAAAGGCTACAGAATACATAAGAAACAGTTCCTATCAGTAGGGATTAATACCTTGAGTTACAGAGCCATTTGATGCACAAGCCAGAGTCCTTTTACCTGCTGCCTTTGCTTGGTTCCACAAACAGTGCTTACAAAAAATATGGTCCCTAGAGTATAGCCTTCCTCAAGCCACTTGCAGTCCACTAATCTGCCTCAGTCTGCAGCTTTTCACACAGGAGACACAGGTAAAAAGACACCCTGGGCCTCTGGGCTGCACAAGGCATGCATTTCTTGCTGTACTGGTTTTCAAATGGCAGCTTCTAAAACCGGAATCCAAGTGCAAGGGCATGGGAAACCTAAGGATAATTTGCAGTGATCTGCAGATCCTGTCTCCAGGAGCTTTTAAAGCAATGCAGCTCCCCCTTCCCTGCCTCTCCCCCCAGCAACACTGGCCATGTTATACTCTGCAGATGTCCAGACCACGTCCAGCATTTTGCACACACACTCTTGGACTTTATTCTCTTGGCTAAGCAGTGCTATTCCAGCACTCATTAAGCACCAAGCACAGCAAATCCCAAAGTCCACTTCAGCACAGCTTTCAATCCCTGACCACGTTTGCTGCACGGTGTATGCCGACAGCTGTTGCAATTGCACAGGAGAACTGTACCTTCCAGTCTCTGTTCTGGGGCTGAAGGGCACACAGGGGTCTCTCTTTGCTACCTGGCAGGATATGTTCAGGAGGGGTGCAGTCAATTTGTTCCATTTCAGTACCTTTTTTCTTCCGTTTTCCGCTGTCTACAATGGAGAAAGATGAAAAATCAGTGCTGAAAAACCTGCCAGTCCATCCTCCAAGCAGAAGTTCTCAGAGTGTTTCTCTGCACTGCTGAGTGAGGTGGGCCAGCTGATTGTTACCCTGTGTTTTAATGAAGCAGGGAGTCAGGGGGACGAGAGCAGTGACCACACCATGTAAGGCTTTTTGCTGCATACCTCCCAGGTCTCCTTCAGTGAAGACACTCAGGAAGGACAGAGAATTACAGTCCACACCATTAAAAGCATCTGAAGGGTCAAGACTCTTCAGAAGGTCTCGAATGTGACGCACGTGTATCCTGGCCTCTCGCACTGTGTACGGCTCTGATAAGCAGAAAGGAGGGAAAGAAACTGGGATTACACAGATGCTTACTGCTTCAGCACACAGTTCTCAAAGAGGAACCATAGGGAAGGGCTGCCAGGTGGCCAGAAGGACTCCCTGCTCGTTCCCTCCCTAAGGAACTTGCCTTCCACCACTTTCAGCAGTGAACCCTCCTGCAGTCCTTCAATAGTTTTCAGCTCAGCAAAATTATCAAGGACGTTGCCATCCAGTTGCAGGGAGAAGCAGGTCCGGTGGCAGGTGTCCTCACGGTCCATTAAGACTTGGTGGATCTCCTGCACCATCTCTTGAGGAGAGACCTGAGGAAGGGAACAACCCAGCCAGTTATTGTTAGCCAGCACTCCCTCAAGTACACATCCAAAGAGGAACTGAGAGCACAAACACACTAGGGACATCTCTGCTCTCCTACCAACACTCAGCGTGTCAGCAAGCTCCAGTAGCAACAGGCATGGAAGTATGCTCTGGAGTACATGTAAAGGTGCCACCTCTGGAGGGGTCAGCACCCAGAGGTGTCACAGCCTCACAGGGCAGGTGAGGGGAAACTGGGGGCTCATCCCTTATCCATCCACACTGTTGAGGGTCAGAATGATGTGAGTCCATTTCCTACTCCCACCTGCTGTGGTACACTCTACATGGTGCTGCCCCTCTGGGCACGTGAGCACATGGCTCCAGCCACACAGGATCCATGCTGAACCTATGGACCCAGGCTGCTCCCCTGCCCGCCTGCCTGCCCTGGCTCCAGCACCACTGACGTTGCTCTCAAGCTACGAGGACTCAGAGTAGTTTACATAAGCTGCTGTAAACAACGTGGCCTGCTATTATTAGCCTATTAAAACTAACAGCCAAAGGGATTTGAAGGAAGAAAAAAGCTGCCTGAGATACAGCTAGTTCCACAGGGGATGTAATCTCACTGCTCTCTCTGCTGGTCTTGGGGAGATAAGGCTTCCTCTCACTGGGCCTGGACTCAGAACACCTCGCCCACATTAAAGACACTTCATCCAAATGGTTTTTGGTGAAGTGCTGAGCTAAATCACAGAATCAGCTGGGCATGTCAAAGCCTGCCCTGCTCTGGCAGCACGCGTTGTGGCCCACGTGACACACACTGCTGCATGCAGCAGAACTCTGCAGAAAAGAAAGGGAAGCTGTGTTGTTCCCTTGATGTTCAGGCAGGTGTGTGCTTCCCCAGACAGTGCCGGCACACATTGCTGCACCAGACACAGCTTAGCCAGAAGGTGCAGCATGCCAAAACCTCTGGGCAGGCTTTCCCTTCCAAAGTCAGACCCCGGGGTCATGTTTTCGCATCCCTTCTTTAAAACAGCCCAGAAATGGGAAAGTCCTTTCCCTGGGGCTTAGCTCCATGCCTGAGCCCAGCTGAGATGAACATGGGGCAGCTACACCCTGCCTAATTCCACTTCCCCATGCTCCACACCTGGGATCCAGAGTAAGCACCCTCTATCCTCCCAATGCCTGCGCAGTCTAAGCCAGACAGCTTTGTGCTCACATCACCTACTCTTTTCTTTTTCTCTAGAAGCCACTGGTTCAGGAGCTCATCTCCTGCACCCTCCGTGCTTCACTGCCTCCCTCCTCACTTAACCCCATCCATGGGGGCAACAAGTCAGGGACCCTGTGCTCTGCTCTCTGCCTCCACCAGGACCAGGGGTCACGAACCTCGCTCCATGTCCAGCCCCCAGCCTGGGTCCCTCTCCAGCCCCCAGCCCCGTCCCCTCCCAGCCAGCAGAGAGGTACCTGCAGGGAGAAGGGCTCTATCCCCGGTGCACAGATCTTGACAGTAAATCCCGTGTCCTGGATGACAATGACCTCCTGGTCGTTCCCATCTTCCCCCGTGTCAGCCTCCTCATGCCCGTTCTGCCTGGCATCCTTCTCACCCTTCAGGTTCTTGTGGGGGCCGCTGCCATTGACAAGTGCCACACCAGCTGGGTGCTCTGGAGAGAGGGACAGAGGTCAGCACACCAGGGAGGGGAGGATGGCAAGCAAACCAGGGATTAAAACCAGGGGTTAAAGGCAGTAAGCAGTTTGTTCCACAGTTAGTGTTTACTGGACACAGGTGCTCCAAGCTCCCTGCCCTCCCGTCCCTCTGCAGGATCAACACAGTCCCACTCGCCTGCAGCGTTTGCACCTTCCACAGCCCCCACGTGGAGCAGGGAGGGAGGGAAGCAGGAGGATGGCACAGCTTACAGCACGTTCAGCTTAGTCTTAAGAAGTCTCTTAATGAAAGAATGGGTGTGTGGTGCTCTGCAGCCAGAGGCAGCTGTCCCCCTGCACCGACACGCTGCGTGGCTCCAACGCACCTCTGCAGGTCAAAGCAGTGTCACGTGGAGTGCACTACTGCATGGCCATGGGCAGCTCCATGCCCTGCACACAGCAAAGCCACCCTCCACGTTTCTGGAATATTCTGTGGATGCCCCACAGGGCCAGGGCCAGGCTGGGCCCAAGCCACTGGGTTCAAGAAAATGGTGACGACACTTTAAGCGTTGGCTCAGATGCATCACAGGGACAGGGAGCTCTGTACCCCCCCCCCCCCCCC
>VXAB01003635.1:0-250622 GCA_013399175.1 Odontophorus gujanensis
GGCCGTGCCAGGATCTGGATCCCCCTCGCCCGCCCCTAAGCGCGTCAGGGCTTTGCCTCTCCCAGCCGAGCCTCCCCGCGGCTTCTCCGGGCTCCCTAAAAAATATATACGTGTGCCCCGAAGCCGGAGAGAGCGAGGCGGTCCGACAGGGGGAAGGGCTTTCCGAGGAGCAGGGGCTGCCGAGAGGCGGAGGGAAGCGCCCCGCAGCTCCCCGCGCCCTGCCTCCATGCCGCTCTGCCGCCGCTCGCCTTCCGCCGGGCCGGAGGAAGGGGTGTGCGAAGGTAAATCCGGGCTGTCAGCCGCTGAACGGAGCGCTGCCCGCCCGCAGTCGCCTCTCTCCGGCCGCGGGGCTGGGGGGGAAGCGGCCGCGCTGCCGCCGGGAAGTTACTTTGTTAGCGAGTTCCCGCTGAGGCTGCGAGCCGCGGGCCGGAGAGAGGGCGGCTCCGTCGGCCCCGGGCAGGTGCGAGGGCACGGACCGCCCAGAGGGAGCGCGGGAGCAGCGGGTGCGACAGCTCTGCCCGGGGAAGGGGCAGTGGGAGAGGGAGAACTTTGCTCGGTGGTAGGAGAGGATCTGGTGACCTCCAAAGTTTTGTTCCGGGAGGAGAGCGTTCAGTAAGTTGCTCGGAATTCGTGCTGATCTTCGCGTCGTGCATCGCACTGCTGCTTGGTACCTGGCACGCTCCGAGCGGCAGAAAAGATAGAAGATTGAAGAGGGTTAGGTAGGGGATTCATTGCTTTCAGTGTTTTCTTTGTGGCTGCGTTTCCATGTGTTGCACGTGGGGGATAGGCAGCGTGGAATTCATTTTTAAATACATACATTTGTGCGTGGCCAACGTAGGAGATAAGGATGGGAAACATGCGGAAAGCGGGCAGGTTTCAGACCTTGCGTTCTCTTTGGCAAGTGATCAATAGTTGAAGATTTGTGCCTACACTATCTGTATCTTGATAGTACCGTAATTAAAAGATCTGTTGATAATGTCCAGTATTGATAACCACTTCAACTTCAGTTAACGCCTAATGAATTTAGTAAGTAATTTAAACTATAGGGCAAAGGAGCTTTGGTTATTCTGGATAAGCTGATAACTGGGCTAGATTATTAAACTTTGTGATAAGCTCCTGATGAAGTGAGCTCAGTTTCTCAAAGGAGTATCAGTAGATGTTTAAAATGCATTGAAAATGCATGTGGCTGGAATTTGGCTACCAAAATGAGTGCATCTTTTGAGAAGACTGTTAAGTAGCCATTACTGGACTGTAGTGTGTGCTGGATCTGCACATGTTATACTGTGCCGCGATCCCAGGCACTAAATTTGCTGGCAGTGTAGGTAGGTATTTTTTTATTTTGCAAGTGATTTTATTATTATTATTATTAAATGTGAAGACTATCCCATCTATGCTACATAGATTAATTGACTGATCGTAACTCTTAACCACAGAATTTAAGTGGCGTATTTAAACAATTCTAGCTTTGCTCTTCTGGTTTCCTTCGTTGTCTCAGGCTGAGACAGAAGAATCTTAAAATTGTATACCATTGTCTGTCTTTCCTCTGTGCTTTCCTTCAGTCTAATTGAAATCATTGTAACTGCTGCGAATACCTGTACAGATTCACATGAAGAAAAGCACCTGTGTTAAAGATAAACAATTGTTCCTGTTAGACTAGAGCAAACCTTTCGTGCCCTGTGTGAAAGTGTTATTATAGGGTGCTTTGGTATTAGCTTGTGATACCAAGCAACAAACAACACAAGAGAATGCACAGATAAAGCTGGAACTCTGATCTTTGTTTAAACAGGTCGTGGTTTTTCTTTAATGCTGTGTGCTCATTACAGGAGCTGTCAGCAGGAATGTAAAGGGGACCAGAGTTCTGATTTGGAATACATCGCTTATTCTGATGTTGTTGTTTCTGTTTCTTGGGTTAATGATTGTTAAAGTGTTGTTTGTTATCACATTTATGTAACTGAATTCATTGTAAAGAATTAGGAAAAAAGTCCAGGTTATGTCCTCTTTAGGAAAGGAATACGATCAGATCTACTGCCTCAGATGCAGTCCCTCTCACCTGAAGAGTTACACAGGAGTGGGTTCTTCTCTACTGCAGTAGAACATGGATAGATATATGGCAAGGCTTCTGATTTTTAAGACGGCTAGAGTTCTGCCACTGAGTTATGGGGAAGTTCAAATCACTTAAAACCCGGTGACCATTTGACTGATTATGCAGATGGTTTCTTCTTGCAGACAGTATCAAATAGTGAATAAAAAAGTGAGTTTAAATTTGAGGATTTCAGTATTTTTGTATATGAAATCAGTTTTCATTTCATATGATTAATACACATAGTAGTAATTCCCTGCAGTTCATTTGATTCCTGCTAAAACCTTATTTCAAAGAAATGTAGGCAGCCAGATTCAGAGAGGATATGTAAAATAATCTGAAGGAAGTGTCTTTCCACATGGTACTGTTACATTAAGATGTATTAGACTATTACAATGTACAGTTTGAGGTCTCCTGAGAAGACCAAGTATAGTGGTGGAAACTGTAATTTGCATATACACAGGTTGGGTTTTGTGAACATTGTCCATGGGTCTGCTGGGTCTGCGTGGGAGTGCCTGAAAGCGATGTGGTCTCTAATCGTTATTTCTAACTTAAATACATGTTCCTATTTCAATCCTGAATCTTCTAGGTTTGTTTCAAAATATAAACAAGATTGATAACGTATGGGGGTCCTTTAAGGTCACTGGATTGTTATTCTGTGACTTCCTCTTAGAAGGTCATCCTTGGAGGCTAATGTTGTTACAAATAAAATACCTGCGGATGTAATGCTTGGCTAAGGTTACAGAATGACAGTCCAGTGTAAGATAGTTGCAAAAAGGAGCAGAGCTCTTAGCTTAATGACTATTCACCGGCTTCTGCAGTGACCACTCTCAGAGGGTGAAGCAGTTCGTTCTCTGTGACTGCTCACTGCTTGACCTCGTTGTTGAAACTGTCAACAAGTGTGACAGCTTTTCTGTGATTTGATGCGGCAGTGGAAATTATATTAGGATTAACAAATAACTATCAAGCTGTATATGTAGTAACTTGCAGTTGCAGCTGATTTGGTTTTCACTGCACTAACCAAAATAACAAAATGCTTATTATCCGTTCAGTATCCATTATCCATTCAATTACTGTTTAAAATATCATTATTTCCCATGGGAGTAAAATTGGGTTCCTAATGTTGTTTAAATATGCTGCACTGTGTGTGTCTGTGAAGGGCCATACTAATTTTGGTGTCATAAGGATTGGCCATCTGAGGTTGGTTTTTTTTTTTTTTTGGAGTTGTAATACATACATATAATACAGTTCATTTGCCTCTTAGTGATTATATGTTTTTAATTTATTCATTTCTGTGAATAAGGATACTATATCAAACATATATTACTTTTTTTGAAAGCTATTTTGATGCAGCATGCTCTCCTGGCCTTTTAAGTTCAGTTTATTTACTATACAGGTAGTCCAGCTCCCCTTATGGCAGGTGAGGGTCTTGCCACTCAGCCAAAGATTGGAGGTGGGAGAGCAGCTGTAGAAACAATGTACAGAGGAGACCAATGGTTACTGATATTTTTATCTGTTTGTTTTTTTTTTTTTTCTTTATCCTAATTGGCTGTTTTGCTCATGCTCCATCTTTGCCAGCTCTCATAGTCACTTTGCTCTGCTTTGTGTTCTCTATGGCTCAAACATCCTGTGTGACACTTTCTCTCTTATCTTTTTTTCCTCCTCTCATCTGCTCTATCATATCTTTTGTCTTTTGAGATGCCAATCCTGCTTATTTTTTCATTTTCTACAAGAGTAAATGGAAAGAATGTAATATTCTGGTTTTGCCTTGATCATTTTTTTTCTACATTGCTGTATTATTTTTGTCTTGTGTCCTTTGTTGAGTTTTGGTAGGCTGTAATCTCTTTGGGGCAGAAGCTTTTTGCTGCTGTTTGATTGTACAGTGCTTAGCATAGTTTGTTCTTTGATTTCAGCTGGTCTGTGGACACTCGTGTAACAATAAATAATACTGGGATTATGTCTTGTTTATGTGGCAACCTTCCTTCTGGTTTTGTGGTAAACCAAAAATATATTGCTCAAAGCTTATCTTCACAGTATTGCTATTTTGAGATATATCTCAGTTTTTTCTTCAACATGTACTGAATCCCTAGTGTGAGTAGGTTTTGGTAAAAGTACAAGATACCTTGCCTACTGGAGAGGGAGTGGGATGGATTAAAACCCAGCTACTGCCAGTAGTTAACTATTAAATATTAAAATCTGAATAGTAAGTAGAAGGTCTGAGAACACAGAAAAATATTCTGGCTTTACCAAGTTGATCAAGTGAGAACAGAAAGAAAAAGAAAATCCAGAAATGTATAGTGGTTTTATTTCACTACTTTGATGTTTTTCTCCTAAATATATATTTCATTTTGTTCTCCCTTTTCACCACTGGAACACGTGGCTTTATATTAGCATCCTTTGGGTCAAATGAAGATTTGTAGTCCATCCAAATAAAATTGTCAAAAGAGTTTTTCAAGCAGCCAGCAAATGAGACAGTGTACTGTGTGTATGGATCAGAGCCACAGTTCAGCAGCAGCTGGTCCAGCACTTTACAGTGTGAGAGCTTCCACCTGAGTTAGCTAAACAGGGGAGAAGTACTGTGAGTGTGATGTCTCAGTGTAGGTATTCTCCTGATTTTTGTTTCTCTCTCAAATAGCCCCTTCAGTTTAAGGGAGAGCAGTGACTTGCAGCATCCTGTTATGAAAAAGGCACTGTAGGACTGGGTCTTCCTGATCTCCAACACTCCGCCCCAGGACTGTGTACCTGTGGTTTCTGTGTTACCTCTTTCCTTGAAGGAAGAGATTTAGTTGTCTCAGTTTCCCACGGAGCTTGGAACTAGGCCCTCTGTGGGCATGACTTCATGCGTACAAGGAGCAAATAGTCCAAATTCTGAGTTATTTTTTCCTTATCAGTCCTGGGGAGGATACCTGGAAAAAAAACAGGGCAAACCCACCAACTCTTTCCCTTAAGAGTGTTAGTGACATGAAGGATTTCAGCTGAATAAATGCAGCTAAAGGATTGAAAGGTGGAAACAATGAAAATAATAGACCGATGTATTTAATTTTCTAAGTTTTTAGTCTAAATATACACATATAAATATACAGTATTTAAAGCTGTTAAAAAGATTTTTTTAATTCATTTTAATAAAATTATCCTAGAAGTAGTATCACTATATCTCAGGCTGCATTAAAAAAGGAGTGTCCAGCAGGGAGAGGTAAGTGATTGTCCCCCTCTACTCAGCTCTTGTGAGGCCCCATTTGGAGTACTGCATCCACACCTGCGGCCCCCTGCACAAGAAAGATGCAGAGCTCTTGGAATGGGTCCAGAGGAGGGCCACTAAAATGATCAGAGGGCTGGAGCATCTCTCGTATGAAAAAGTGTTGAGGGAACTGGCTTGTTTAGCTTGGAGAAGGCTCCAGGGAGACCTCATTGTGGCCTTCCACTATTTGAAGGGGGTGTATAAACTTGAGGGAGGATGACTGTTTACGTGGATTGATAGTGACAGGACAAGGGGGAGTGGTTTTAAACTAAGACAGTTGAGATCTACGTTAGAGTTTTTCACTCAGAGGGTGGTGATGCACTGGAACAGGTTGCCCAAAGAAGTTGGGGATGCCCCATCCCTGGAGGCCTTCAAGGCAAGGCTGGATGTGGCTCTGGGCAGCCTGGGCTAGTGGTTAGTGATCCTGCCCATGGCAAGGGGGTTGAAACTAGATGATCTTTGAAGTTCATTTCAACCCAGGCTATTCTATGATATTTTCACGTAAGCAATTGTATATTCTGATTTACACGTTTGCATACTTGTACTTTGGCATTTCATTCTTCATCAGCTACAGGTATTAGAATGGCAACTCTTATTTTCTCATTCTTGTATATTGACATAGAGGTCAACAACCTTTCAAGACTGTCCAGTGTTAGGTTTTTTCCTGAAATCGGAGTCAAATGTTGGCAACAGAAATTCATCCAAAGCTGAGCAGTGCTGCTTGATGAAAAGGGAAGACCCTGTGAACTGTTCTACTGGCATCAACATGACTTTGTGTGAAGCAGCAGCTCTGGCTGTGTCTGCCCACAGAATGTCTGTTGCTTCTGTCACCCTGGTACCTGCACCATGCATTGCTGACTTTTAGCCACCCTGGTACCTGCACCATGCATTGCTGACTTGTGGGCTAACCCTGCTGGTGGAAGACCTTGATTTTTTTTGCTTGCTTTAGAGTGACCTGAATTGACTGCTGGGCATTTAGTATTAGGCTTTGTCATATTCTGATAAAATATTGGTATTGGAGCAAACAGGCTAAGTCATATGGATTTATTCTGCCCACAGGTGGGAATGAACCAATCAGCTAAATTCTGTGCATTTATCTGCTATTTCAACTGAAATTAGTTTGGATAAATTCTGTGGCACAGGTAACTTGGATTTGACCTGGTGATGCTTGTCCAGATAAAGGCTAGGAAATTAATGTTAGGCCACTTGTCACAAAAGGGTAAAGGAAAAGAACAAAGTTCTTCAGTTGCAAATTTAAACCAAACTCTATCTTCTTAAATATATGATGTTTCAGTACTTATATATTCATTTTCTAAGCAAATATTTTAAGAGGTTAAAGAACTTTGTCAGATGATGTGCCCAAATTGCAGGCTGAAATGTGGAATCAAAGCACTTCAGTGTTAGTTTACTCCTATTGAAATGTCAGTTTCTGGTCATTTTTCCAGATAACCTGTTTTTTAGCTGTTTTTTCATTAAGATGACTATTGTCATTTTGGGACTTATTATTTTTCTTGTATGAGCTTCAGGAGCGTAGCAGATTTTGAAATATTACTGGGGATGAAAGCTAATTTTTTAGAGTGAGGAATGAGTTTTGTGGCTTTTAGATATATTTATTTAAAATTTCCTTCCTTAGTGGTAATTACTTAAGTAGATAAGCTATGTCAGTAGATATTTAGGGATAAATGGAGAGAACACTGAGTGATACTGTATATTTTTCAGGGAAAAGGTTTGATTTTCCTTAAGAAAAATGTATTCATGTAAATATTTTATCCAAACGCAATGTTCAGGCAAGGCTGTATGTAGGGTTAGAGTAAAACATTTAGCCTTGGCAAATATTTGCTCTGTTTGTAAATCTTAGAGTATTGCAGTATTTAAAATGTATTTGGCATATTGTAATGTGAAAGTTTAAGAAAAAAAAAAACCTAATAATATGAGTTTGTCTTTAAAAATTTTAATTTAATTGAATAAATTGACTGTTATTTGTATGGATCAGAACTTGGTTCAGAAAATGATGCTCCTGATAAACCAAAATAAAATAAAATTTTCATGAATATAACAGTCAATTGTTGTGATTTTGTGAACCTAAGTAAGTAAATTAGAACAAGTAATTTTAAATCATACAATCATCATTCAAAATAAGACAAGCTGAGAAGGTTTTAAAGTGATAATCATTTTAAATCAACATAGAATTAATTTTCATCAGCAAATGTGTAATTTTGGTGTTTTCTGAACTCATCCATCCCTCTTTCTGGTTGCCAGGTCAGAACTTTAACATAGAGTAGATACAATATTCCTTTTGAGGAAACTGCAGAGAAGTGAATGTAAGGGCATGGTTCCAAAAGACAAATTATCTCATTTCCTATTTTCTGTGTCTATAAAATATTTGCATGACAGTTAAAGCTAACAAATACTAACAAATAGTGTTGTTGTTTTTTTTTTATTTATAAAGTAATGAGAGAAACAAGCATAATACTTGTGCTTGAGAGCAATGGAAGAAAACTAATTTGAAGTAAAAGTTAATTTCAGTGACAAATGTTGTCATACTGTGTTTGACAGGTCATTGTAATCAACAAAGAAGAGGAACAATGTGTTTTTGCATGGTGAGAGATAACTTAGGGGATTTATTTTTATTTTTTCCTAATGTATGTTAAGGTAATTATAATTACAGAGAAATAAAAGTCTTCTTTAAGTCAGCAGATCTTTTCACATTACAGAACAGGTTGCTCTGTGACTTGTAGATCTGCAGTTAAAAAATACATGGTATAAATGAAGAGATACCAAAACATCCTTTGATAGATGAAATACAAGATAGATGAAATTTGATAGATTGTGTGTATTTTCTCATTGAAGTTGGTAGGATTTTGAGGCATACAGGTAATTGAGAATTATGCCTGCTGTTTCTGGTTATTTATCAGGGAGTAACTCTGACATCTGGTGAAAAGATACAGTAACAGAACTGAGTATTATTTGATAACAGAAAATTTAGGTTCACTAGTGCAGAAAACTGTCTCAGATGTGTTTTTAAAAAGGTGGCCCAAAGTGTCCCCTTAGTAAGTTATGGAGATGATTTAGTTTCTTTATCCATCCTCTGAAGAGAGCTGAAGCTGGAAGGCAGGATGCTTAGGATGTCCACCCATTAAAGATACAACCTAAGAAAAAGTTTTTGAAAATGGCAGCCAGAGTGTAGCAGACCATGTGTGCTGTAGTTAACAGGTGAGTAGTAGAGAGGCATTTTAAAGGTTAAATTCAGATTCTTGACCTTAAGACAACAAGCACACACATCAGTCATTATCCTTACGTGCTTCCTGAGAAACAGATGAAGCAATGTATTTTGCCACCTCAGGGCCCTCACAGAATGAACTGGTGAGATTGTTCCACTATTACTGTGGCAAGAAACCTGCGCTACAGAACTCACCCTAATGTATATGTTTATTTGCTGCTTAACAGCAGAGATTTCTTGGAACACGTGACTGTGATGTAGTGCTGCCTTTCAGTCATGGTCTCTACTGAGCAGGTCTGAAGCACAAAGGCAGCCCAGGGCCTTGTGCCAGGCCAGACGCTTGTGCCAGACCTCTGCATGTGCTGTGGATTGAGTTCTGGAGGCTTGAGGGCTGTCGCCTTGGCACACCACACCAGAGCTAAACTGACATTTAGGAAAATATTCTCAAATGCTGTCCTGCTTCTGGGGCTAGCATTCCAAGCAGGATTTCTAGCTCCCTGTGTTTGTAACATAGAACGCTGGGAAGTTGGTAAGGGTTGTAGGCACCATGAATGACACCACAGGTTATAAAATGGCAATTCGGATATCCTTGAGGAATCTGTTGGTTTTTAAAATACTGTTTAATACTCATTGTTACAAATTACATGTATGTAATGCAGTTGCCTTGGGAAAGGAGGCTTGTAGGTGCGTATTTCACTTCAATAAATTGCACTTTCACTTGTTTACTTTTTAAATGCAATGGATACAGCAAATAGAGTTCATTTAGAAGGCTTAATAATCCCATCAGAAGAAGTGACATGATTGACCTTAAAACCGACAAGTGTCTCTATGATGATGCTGCCTTCACTTCAAAGTCCACAATTGTGTTAGAACGTTCAAATTCCTCATTTGTCAAGTGAATTTGCCTGGTGTCATAAGGAACAGTTCAGTGTTTTTTGTTTGCCAGAACATGCATTTGGTTTCAGAAAATGAAGGGAAGGAATAGGAGAGTGTACCACTTCGGAAAAGCTTTTATCTGCAGAGTGATTTGCTTGGCTCATCCTTTCCCACAGAATAATGTCTTTTTAGGATTGTTTCAGCATTCATTTTTTGATGATAGAACTGGAAATAGCAGCCTAATTCTATTGATTAGTATGGAGTATGTGAATCGGATATTTTCAACAGAAAAAAAAAAGTTTTCAGCCTATTTCTCATAGTAATCACTTTGCTTGTTCCATTATGTTCACTTATTGCTGGACGGTCTGTAACAACCTGTTTGTGTTGGGGGGGGGGAAGGATTAAAACAAAAAGTAAACAACAGAATTTGTTATCACACAGCCAAACACTAGGGTTTTTAAGAATGTTACTATGACAATTAGTACCACTGCTGCTGAATATTCTGTGGAATTCTTTTTATTCATTTATTTATTTATTTTAAGTAAAGAGAATGCCTCTCTGTGTAGAGGGTGTCCTGACAGCCTATGAAGAACAGTTTAACTATTTGCCCGCAGTATAGGGGACAACCTGAACTCTCGGTGAAGCACTACGTGAGGTTTCTGCATACCAGTTTCCAAGATTACTGGTATTCACACTAGTGGAAGGTGTCCCCATGGCAGGGAGTTGGACTAGATGGTCTTTTAGCTCCTTACCACCTCAGACCATTCTACAATTCTGTGATTTGCACAAGAAGCACGTGTGTGACTATGTGGTCTATCACAAGCTCTCCTGAGCTTTGTTAAGGTATTTTACTGCTGTTGTCTCACTGGTTTTCCCTGAAAAAAATATAGCTTTGATGTTTTATAGCTGCATGAAGGTGTCTTTTTTTTTTTTTTTCTACTGCATTTTATTTCTTTGTTGCCTCCCCAAATCCCAGCTCATCAGACTCTCTGAACAGAATATGTTTTCTGTAGTTGCCTCTGCCACTGATCTAGTACCAGCTTCTCTTCTGTCTTCATGGTAGCTCACTGTTGCTGATGCTCTTCAGCTTTCATACTGCAATGTGCTTTAGCCATGCTGAGCTTCTTGATCTCTAGATTTTTTTAACCTGGCAAAGTTCTTTGCTTAACAGGTAACTCCTTCATAGTTTTCTCTCTTAATCTGTAGCTTCTTTGTTCTTATCCTCAATGTCATCATCATCAGTATTTTATCTTGTTTCTAATTATTGTTTCAGTGACATCTGCTTGAGCTGTGTTGTTTTTAAGTCTAGATTCTTTTATCCAGTTGCTGGAATAGTTGTCAAGAAGTCTCAGTATTGCTAGTAGGCTTGAGTCAAGGAGTAGCAATGGAGATAATGGAATAAGGTCTGATGAGAGACAATGGACAAGAGTGTGAGCTGGAGAATGAACATAGAATGAAACAGAACCTGGGAGTGAAGAAGTGAGATGAAAATAAAACATTGGCCTGAAGTGGAGAAAACAAAACAAAACAAAAAAAATGAAAAATGGATGCATAGAAAGACTGGAGAATTCATGTAAAAATAAAGATTCTGCCTATACTAGAAATTCCAGGCTGAGAAAGTGAGAAAATATTAATACAGTTATTTATTATTATTATTATTGAGAACTTATTTCAGCAATAGATAGATCAGGATAGATGGTGACCCATATAGTTAATAGCCTGATGCAAAGCCTGCTGAAGAGAGTCTGGCAGTGTCCATTGTATACGACAGGCTTTGGATCGGGCCTATGTGAACCTTTGAGCACATGTTTAAGGAAGCACCTGAAAGATAATGTATGGAGAACATTCCTGACATCAGTAAGAAGATGGTTTAGCTGATTTAATAGCTTTTTCTCAGTCTGTGATTCTAACAGCCAGGTTCGTGATATTTATTTTAGTATTCATGTTCTTGCAGTCCTTTTTACATTTCCCTGTTTTTTTCTGGCAGACATCCCGCAGCTCCATAAGTCTGGGGGAAGAGGATGGTTAGCATGTTGTTGCTGTGGGGATTTGAGCCTTAATGCTCTGTGTTGGTAATGCTGGGCATATAAATTTTAAAACTTGCATACTAGACATGCAAATAATTATTTCCCCTCTACATTTTATATTCTGGTCTGGGCAAGAAAGAAATTTCAGGATATTAAAAGAAGAGAAAGTTATGATTTTGGGGACTATTGGAAACGGAAACAGAAAGAGGGAAGTAATGGGTGTCAGTCTAGTTATCAGTCAAGCTAGAAAGAGACAGCTTGTTCTGTCGAACACCAAGAATGTTCGTAGTCAGCCAACCACTTATGCAGGAAAGCAGCCCTAGACTGAAAGGTAAGGTTCAAAGACATCTGTGTATGTTTCTGAAATGAGTTTGAATGAAGCTTGCTGCTGAATTATGCTTACTGATTATGCGTGTTACAGTATTTGGTTTCTGTTTAGCATAAGCTATTCATGCGATTGCTAGATCTTATTTTTATTGCAGTATCTGTCTCATTTTTTCTTCCCACCCCTCCTTGTCTTGGGTGCTTTTTATGTGCCCAGAGTTGACACTGGGTGACTGTCATTTGGCAGAAGGCTCAGCAGTGCTGTGGTGTCTCTTTTTTTCCCCCCCTTAAGTGAGACATGTTGCCTTCCAATTTCCTACATGTTTATGTGGTAAACTTCTTGCTGAATGTCTGTGGCTAGCATCCTCACAGGTTGGCATAATGGTGTGATTCACACACTCTCCTGTGTGCAAGGATTGATTCCCTGCTTAAAAGAACTTTTCATCTCTAAATGGTGTATCAGTGGTGTACTTGCTGTGTTTAGTTTTTGTTTGCAAACAAAGTGGGGAAAAAATGTTATTTTGAGTTAGTTTGTGTTGATAAGCACAGGCAGAGCTTGAGAGTGGACACTGGGGTATCAGGATCCACCTCCTTCTCCTCTCCTTTGATGTATCACTTGAACGCTATTGTAGAAGACAGGACCAAACAGGAAGATAACAAAAGTGTGTCTCAGCTGCTTTGGGCACTGAGAGTTTCCTAAGGCCAGCAGGAGATTCTAGGTCCCACTGGGCAGTGCCTTAATGCCTTTGCAGCTTCAGTTCAGCTATGTGTAAGGTGGGCATAAGCCTTGAATTATAAATCACAGGGTGTTTTTTAAGGTAATCTGAAATCCTCACGTAAAGCTGTGCAGTCATATATTATTAATCATAGTGGTGAATATTTCCTACAAGTAGGTTCACTAGGAACAGTTTACCCCCTATAAAATGCCTGACCGTGCCCATTCAAACTTCTTTACAAATGCTTCATTTAATACAGGAAGCTCCTTAGGGAGGATTCTTCACATCTGCCATCATAATTTCTTACATCCTAAGCACTGCAATTTGTACTTGATTATTCTTACAAGAATCGTGCCTCCCTTCCCTCCCCCTGCTCTGGCACATTCCATTGTGCTGCTGCTTGTTCTGTAGTCTGCACGCAGCATCTGAGAGTGTTTAAATCCAATTTTTTCTTTGCTGTTATTCTACCATCTCCTTACTCCACTCGCTTCTCGGGGAAGGCATCTGCTTTTTTATTCTCCGGCAGTTTTCCTGTGGGTTCGTTAGCGACAGTAAGTTGTCATCATTTTTCAGCCATTCAGCATGTAACAAAAACAAGTCAAATCTCTCATTCCAGTTTCCTGAGGACAAGGTTTCCCAAAACAAAAATACACCACCACTTCTTGGAACACTTAACATCTCCAGTAGATAGAAGGGCTGAAGCCTGTGTTTTTTAAGATACTTAGGTGCTTGACTCCCACTAGAATTGAATTAGACCTAAGTACCTATAAATAGCTTTAAAACTTTGAGTGACTATGAAGACCTCTCTCATCCATCACTTGGCAGTGGTCCCATCAGAATGGAAGTAATGCACATCAGCAAGGTCACATAAAAAACTTGTAGTTCTGCTTTCCAGAAACTGCTCATATCAGATGAATTGCTGCATTCTACAATAGCTTTTCTTGAAATACAGCTTCTGAAGCGGATTACTTATATTCACTAGAGGGAAAAAAGCCCTTGCTTGCATGAAAGTAAATATTAAAGGCAGACAACTTTTTAAAAGGACATAACGTTATACTGCAAAATTACCTGCCTGTATTCCTTATAATCCATTTTTTATTAAAACTGAGAAATAAAAGTAAAATTCACAATTAAATTACTTTCCCCTGTTTCTAGGGGATACTCTTTACATTCCATTTGGTTTCACTTTGTAGTTGCTCTACCCATTTTCAGTGCTGTTGTTCTAGATATATGTAACCTTCAGAGAAAATTTATTCCCAAGCATAAAACCTATATGGATTTTACTTTTTGATATTTAATAACATTTACCTGTGTGTTAGCCTTCAAATCACTTTTTTACTTTTTTTTTTTTTTTTTCCATTGAATCCAGACTTTGGGGCTAGTGCTGAGAAGAGGATGTGTTTGGTGTGGGGAGACTGTCATTTGTGTATCAGGAGGTCCTTCAGGATGCCACGGAACCAGGAGCATGTGTGTGCCTGAGTTTGTTTGATTCCTTGGGATGTGAACAACTACATGCATTGCATCCCATTAATATATGGCAAAGACTTTCTTAAGAATTGGTAAAACTGATTCTTTTTAAATAACTCACATTTTAGTCACACACGGATGTGTATTAAGTTTCAGGTTTGGGATTTTCTTGGAGGAAGATGGGTATAAACATTCAACAATTCAGTCAGGAAAAGAAAAAGAGAAAGTAAATGTGTTGATGAGACATTAATATTTGACACACCATTCTGTTTTAGATCTGTATTAAATGTCTGAAATATTTGAGCAAGTTGCCTCCTGTATTCTGTTGCAAGCTTACTTCCCCCCACCCACTTCCCGCCCTCAACTGAAGTATGTTCATCAGATTACTGAATTGGAAAGGTTTGTAATGAATTCTTTGAGCTGTGCATCTTACTCCTTACCCGCTCCTTGATTTTCATCTCATAATAAATAAAGCAAATCTTAAACAGATTAACTGTCAAACAGTTATGCTCCATCTCTTCCATCTACTTTTAGGTTTTTCAAAGAGAGGTGTGCTGACTAGGTAAGGAGATGTCATGGTCTTCTCCCGTCGATGTAGGAAGATAGCAGATATGATCGCCTGAAAAAGCAGAGCTACCCGCTGCAAGCATGGCTTTTGCCCAGTCACACATTATGGCAGCTAGAAGGCATCAGCACAGTAGACTCATAATTGAAGTGGATGAGTACAGCTCCAACCCCACACAGGCTTTCACGTTCTACAACATTAACCAGGGACGTTTTCAGCCCCCACATGTGCAAATGTAAGTATTATAGTTTTGTTATTGCTCTAGCACAGCCTTCTGAATTGTTATTGCCTTGTCAATGTGGTATTTGATGGACCAGTCAAAAGTAATGCAAAGAAAACTGTTTTGCTGCCTTTCTAATAATAATTACTATAATGATACAAAGCCAGTCAATTTGGAAAGTATAAATACTTCAAAAAAGGATGAGAGAAAGATCACTCCTCTAGCATAGCTTTAATACATCATAGTATTAAATAAACAAACAAACATCAAGCAATGGTAATAAAACAAGAAATTTTACGAGGTTGATACTTCCTGCAATCTTAATAGTTGTTTGTCTGCATTGTGCACTTGCCTATTGATGTAAGTAGCTCTTGAAATACCAAGCTCATATCTGTACAACAGATATCGTTTGGTTAGTTATATTATAGACACATACAAGAAAAAAATGACATCAATAAGTAAAATGGTGTGGGCATCCATCCGACAACTTTCTTCCATACCAATGTGCTGAAGATGCCAAGTGCTTAAAGAGTAATTAAAATAATGTGTTTGTTTCTGACTTCTTATATAATGACAGCATCAGTAAAATTAACTGCTCTAAATGATTTACTTGTAATGTAAAGTGGAGAATTATAATTACAAAATGAAACCTGCCATAAAATTTAAAGCCAAAAGGAAGAGCAAAACAGTAAAGCTATTACAAATAAATTAAGTATAAAATTCTACAGTAAAATATTTTTATAGGGAATAAAAATGTCTGCACCATTTTATTGTGTTTATTAAAGAGAAAAGCAACCTTATCTTTAGATGAGAAGACTGGTGTTCATTTTTCTTTTTTAAGGAAAGTTTTTTACTTTACAAAGTCTGAATAAATTATCCCCTCATTCACATTTTTGTTATTTAATATGAACTGATAATTTCCAGACACAGACCACTATTTCTGCAGTTGAAAATGTCAGCAGTTATGAGTGGTTGAATGTTGTGAGTCTGTTCAGTGAATGCTTATGTATATTTTTTGGCATAAATATATATTGTGTTAAAAAAACAATAAAAAATCTGGAGACTGACATAGACCAGGGTGATGAGCAATCACTTGCTTTTTGGGGGCAGTGTGTTAGCTTGTAATCTGTGTTGGGGTTTTTAGGTACTACTGAAATGCAAATAGTAGAATGAGTTGAATTTCAGCAGTGGGTAACATCTTTTTTTTTATAGAGCTCGCAAATTGTAGCAAAAGTACAAACAAACAAGTGTGGGTTCAGAAGTACTTTTATAAAAGAAAACACTAAATGCAGGTTGCTTTATTTGTCAAAGCTTACCCATTCTTCATGTATATTCAGGGGTTCCTGGGCACTTGTGAACTTGTTCTCCAGATCTAAAAGCTGAGTTTTACTGCACTGCAAATAGGTTATTTACTAGAATCATAGAAACACCAAGATGGAAAAAGACCTCCAAGATTATCCAGTCCAGCTGTTCACCTGCCATCAGCATTTCCCACTAAGCCATGTTCCTCAGTAAAACATCTAAACATCTTTTGAATGCCTCCAGGGTTGGTGACTCAACCACCTCCCTGGGCAGTCTGTTCCAATGCCTGACCACCCTTTTAGAGAATAAATTTTTCCTAATATCCAACCTGAACTTTCCCTGGTACAACTTTAGGCTGTTCTCTCTTGTCCTATCATGAGTTAAACAGGGGAAGACACTGACACCCACCTTGCTACTACCTCCTTTCAGGTTGTTGAAGAGAGCAAAAAGGTTTCTCCTGAGCCTCCTGTTCTCCAGACTAAACAAGTATCCACATGGTACTCAACAATATGCAGCTTGAATTTCTACCCAGTAACAAACAAATCATATTACCAGAGGGCTGAGAAAATCAACTGCATGATAGAAGTTCAGCACCTAAGCAAATAGTTGAAAATAAGCTCTCTTTAAAAAATTGTTGTTCCTTTGAAGAGTTTAGCAATCTTATTCAAATGATTAATACCATTGAAGAACCTTGTGTATATAGAAAAGCAGGCTAAATAAATTGAAACATCTACTGCAATTTGACCTGCTCTTTGTACAGAAATTGTAAAGAATGTTTCTGACTACCAGCAGGATTGCTTTTGCCTCCAATCATTGAATAGAACAGTGACAAAGAAGGGGAAGGTGTATACAAAATGGGTAACAAAAGCACCTTTATTCACATAATTATTGGTGAAATCTCAGCTCTGCTTTAGTCTGTGCAAGTTTTTTCATTAACTAACCTAAGGAGAGGGCTTTCCTCGTCTGTGTGTATAGTTCAAAATACCTAGATTGCAGCCAATCGTAAACATACTTCAGATAGACCCATTAACATCTGGACTTGTGGTAAAATACTTGAGCTGCAGCTATTTTTTTGTGCTCATCTTCCGAATCCAATCCTGGAGCTCTTCTTTGGTCCTGAGTGCAGTTCTATTTAACATTTTGGTGTCCTGACAGCACTTTCCTAGCCTCATCTTTGTCCATCATTCCCATGCTTGTCAGATGACCGGATTGCCTGACAAGAAAGGTGGTAACTTCAGTGCTCTTAGGTTCGTCAGTCACTCCTAAGAAGTCTTATTTTTCGGGGGGGGAAACTCCTCTAAAGTCTAACCTAAAAACTCACTCTTACCACTGTTTTTTTTTGTGTTTTTTTTTTTTTTTCCTCTGAGGTTTTAACTTTGCTTTTCAGTTTCTTTGTGAGTTTACACATTGTTTTATAGGAAAAACAGCATTTTGGCAAAAATAATCAGATCTTTCTTCCTCTGCTCATGCTGCGAGCAGTGCATTGAGTGTTGGTGTGACAGCTGCTAAAGCAATGTGTTACCCAAAAATATGGGGATCCAGCCTTCAGAAATCATTTCTAATACAACTTAGATGCATTTGTGAAACTTGGCATATGTTTTTACCTATATACGGACTCAGCGTGCATATCATTTCAACATGAAAATGTGCATCTCGTTTATTTGTGTGTTTTGGTTTTTTTTTTGCTATTGATGTATATTTTTCATTAACATTATCTGACCCACTGCATGGGCTCTGAAAGTTAACCTACCTCAGCAACCAGGAAAACGTGGCCTTCCCCCTTCCCATCCAAACTATACGAAACAGCAGATGTATTGTATGGTGCTTGGTTTGTTGTGGTAAGTCTCATGTTTTTACATTCAGTTCTAGCGTAGCAACAAGAGAAATACATGCTACCCTCTGAGGAACAACTCTCTGAACTAAATGCAGCACCCTTCATGCAGATTGCACCTTAAGACAGCCCTCAGTCATTAGTACAAAAACCACCATTCTCCATCCTTTGGTAGCACCAGTGGTACAACCTCTCACAGTCCATAGAGTGCCATCTTCTGCAGCTCTCATCTCTGGGAAACAGAGACAATTTTTAATACGTAGTTACAATCATCTAGCTACACTGTTTGAGGTTGTGATCTCTCATATCCCTACCTTCCATCTAACTCTTTTCTGTGGCCCTCACGCAGCATATGCACTCCCTCAACCGTGCACATAGTGTTTGCAGCCTCAGGGTCCAAATTTTTCACTTTTTCAGCTGAGTTTCACATTTTCTATTATGTGCTTAGATGTACCACTGACATGCACATAATGCTAGGTGCTCATTGGATAGGATCTGATCACAGCTGGCTTTCCTTCTTAGTCACATTTGGTTATTTTCTGCTCAGAAACTGGAAGTTTGGAGAGAGAGTTAAAAGGTACTCATAATGGTTTCTCCAGTATCCCTGTAAGGAAAACCCCAAACAAACAAAAAAGCAACAAAACCACCTCAGAAAAGGCTGATGTTTAGTGTGATGGATTCAAAACAAAACAAAACCACTCCACATCTTCCGAAAATGGATAAGAAAGATGGGTATAATTTAACTTATTCATACTTTATTTTCCTAATTACAAAAAATGCTAAGAATTTTTTATATATTTTTAATAAGATTTGAAGTCTTAGGTTTTATCCATTTATCATGTGATGTTGTCAAAGACACTACAGTTTACCCATACGTAAACTTAATAGAATTCTTCTTTGACTTAGAGAAAAGACTGTGTGATTAGAAATTATTATCTTATGTCTTTCAAGTAATAAAATGTCTTAAGAAAATTTGCCCAGTAAACTCAGGGACTGTACTATTAATAACCAAGATCTCTAACTTTATTTCTGTGTTTCTTTATGTGACAGTAGGATCCTGAATTGAAGCATAACCAGCAAGGAATGTATTATATATGGCAACAGTGAACAAAACTAATTTTGTTTTTCCTTCAGGATAACTGTTTTAAAGTAAAATAATTCATAATATTTCTGTATACTTGTCTGGTCCTCTGTGATGTAAATATAACTGTTGCATCTTTGACTTTTTGATTTCATTCTACCAGAATTCCCTAACTGGAATAGCAGATATGGTGTAGCTGTACATGGATATATTTGCTTCTATATATTCTAACAGACTATAGCTTGAGGGTAAAAAGATTGAATGAGTTGGAAATAAGTATGCCTCACGTAGCAGAGAGGTGTTCTCTGCTTTTGTCTTCTAAATCATAAGTTGCAAGTCTCACCAAACTTGTTCAGATGGTTTCTTTTTCTTGGTTCTGAATACTGAGATTGGGTTCTGAACAATGTAGCCTCACCCCTCACAGCATCTGATTTCATTTAGTATAATTAAGCCCAGAAAGTTACCACATTTGTCCTGACAATAGTCAGACTTGAACGTACATTTGCAGCTGTTGTCAGGAGAATTCTTATCTTGCTTTGCATTAGCAGACTGAAACATATCTCCAAAATGTGTTAATTAAATTTGCTGGAATTATATAAGTTGCAGAAGAAGGTTATAATTAAAAAATGTATTTTAAAATGTATTTATGTATCTAAAATAAATCTTTTTCTTGTGTACTGTTTAATCACATTTAAACAATGGAACAGGATAGCACTGTTTCTTTGAATCTGTTGATGCCTTTGATTTATTTGTATTTGTTTCAGAGTTATTGCCATAGTTCAATCTCTTTTGCTTAATCTCTTTAAGTTAATCCAACAAATACTGAGAATGTCATGATGTGAACATCAAGAATTTTTGCACCTCCTATTAGTGTTAGGTTTGTTTTAATAAATCCCTTCCATCAGACAGATCTGTAAGACTGTGTAATCTTTTGTAAAGGTAAAAGTTAGTATTAGAATTGCAAAGTAGACAGTGGAAGTTCGTAAGTACTTTATAACCTTGTTATGATGCATTTCCTGCAGGGTTGATCCAGTGCCCCATGATGCTCCCAAACCTCCAGGGTATACTCGATTTGTCTGCATTTCTGATACACACTCGAGAACTGATCCCATCCAAATGCCATATGGAGATGTGTTAATACATGCTGGTGATTTCACTGAGTTGGGACTTCCTAGTGAAGTAAAAAAATTCAACGAGTGGCTAGGTAGGTATTGAAATCTGTGTGGATTTGAAAGTAAATTTGTTTACTGAATATATCTGCCCCTTCTGCCTCCCAGTAAAAACCACCACACAGTCAGGAATGATGAATATTAATTTGTCTTAAATTTGAATGGCAATGAGCAGGAATCAGATATTTATTTTTATTTTTTTTTTCTTTACAACTTGTTTTCTTTTTTTCTTCGCATTTTTCCAACGGGGCAAATAAGATTTGTGAGACTATTCATCTGTTCTGCCTTCACACTCTCAAAGTGTACATTAAGCAACTTCGTGTTGTTAGCAACAATTTCAGTCAGTAGGCCTTTAATGATTTACATGAAACCTCCTACATACATTGTTATGGCTTTGCTTCCCTGCAAAAAAAAAAAGTTGTTGTGACTGAAAACATTTGTCTGTTTAACCCCGGAGGCTCATAGTTTTTTTATCTGGGGCTCAGCTGCACCACAGTGATGAATTCCAAATAAAGCGAAACGTGTGCCCGTAGTGGCTGTCTTGGATGTAGCAGACCAGATGTAGATGCCTTCTGTAGGCAACTGTTGGCATTGGTAACTGAAATTCTGTTCCACTGGGCAAGAGAGTGGTGATTTACATGTGCTTCTGCAGTGTTTTGTATATTCTAAAAAAATGTCAGTGAAAACTGGAAAGCATTAGTGTATCCAGACAAAAACCCCAATCAGTATTGTTCAGTCAGCAGCATAGATCCCTTAATTTAGAATTAAAACAAATTCTTGCTTCTGGTACTTCTTTATTCAGAAAAAAGGGTCAGAGGACTTGGGAGGTGGAAGGACAGTGTTTAAGGGCGATGGATTTTAGTTTTTAGGTTGATTATCTTTCCTTTAGTTTATCTTTTGTTCATTTTCCCTGTCTTTTTTTTTGCTGCACGCTACAGTGTTTCTCACTAAGAAGACACAAAGCTGACAAACACACATAGGCTGAAAGTGAATATAAAAAAGGGCAGGGTTAAATAACTTCAGCAAATATTTACCAGCAAAAAATCATCAATTAAAGCTGATGAATATTTATTTCAGCTCAGAAATCACATAACATGCCCAGCATGAATTAATTGTGTTGTTCTATGGTCACTCAGTTAGGGGCAGCCTGTGGAAGTGTTGTACTCTGCTATACTGCCCTTTGCTCTGTCTCTGTCCCCAGATGGCACAGGTCTGTTGAGCAATCAAAAGCAAATTCGAATCTTATTTTGTAGGTCTCTACCATATAGTGCAATAATGCACTAAAAACAGCATATGAAGATGATACTTACCATATGGTTATCCATTCTAAATAATACTTACTTTATTTATCTGCTAGTGTGGGAAGAAAAATGCCTTGGGACATCACTAGTGAGCAAAGGCAGCGCTACGCACATTGCTTGCTGCGCGGTTTTTGTGTCCTTAGTTCTCCATCTGCCTCCCTGCTGGTCACAGCTGTACAGTGTTCTGAAGAAGTCCTTAAGCTGAAATTCTCTCAGTTTGGTTGGGAGATTTCCCAAGGCAATCCTATGATGGTCTCTTCATCATTTTTGTTCCAAAAGAAGGCCTAATTTTCTGACTTTTCAAGGCATACTTCCAATTTCATGGTAGTGTGTGGTTAGGGAAAAGGTGTTCTTTGCAGTTTGAGGTATATTGTTGCCAGAACCTCTCTGGGACATGCATATTTAACAAGTAAAGGATTTTTTTTTTTTTTTTCCAGTTTATTGGCAATTCAAAAAAAGACAAGAAAAAAAAGAAAAAGAAAACAGCTTATTTTTTGAACTAATTCTGAAGTATCCAATAGAATAATAGTTTGGAGTCACTACGCAGGTTTCATTTGGCTAGCATTAAAGGCTTTGTTTCAGTTAAAAGTCCTAAACTTCTATAATTACACTCAATCAGGTTTCAAGCCTTCATTTTGAAAGGTTATTTTGTTTCAAATGAACAACTTGTGAATTCACAATGCATTGAATGTTTACAAAATCTGTAGTAAACGGTAACATGGTTAAAAGCGTTCTCTTTGTGAGGCAAACTTTTCCAAACTTTTTGCTGGTTGTCCAACTTGTTGTTGTTGTGAAAAGTGGTAGTCTTTGACAGTTTAGATTTTTCTAGATGGTTTTGCAACTGTAACTCCCACAGCCTGCTCAGCCTTATCTTTCTTCCTTGTCTGAACATTTCACTGGTATCTTGAAAAAGCAGTTGACACATTGACCAGGCCTGTTAACTTCCAGCCTCATTCTTAACTGTTGTCACCAAATTTCCTTGTCTGTTCTTTCATCCCAAACCAGAGGACTGACTTTCCCATTTAGTTATTTTTTTTCTGTTTCAGGTATGTGTCTTCTGCCATCAGTAGACTATAACCAATTTGTTTATGCCTCATAATAAAGAGTAGAACATTTGTTTGTTATGCCTTTCCTCAGCTTCCTCTAGGCAGTAGGTACATTTCCTACTTCTGCTATTTTGTGAGCATTTATTTCTCCCTTATGGCATTCAGTTCTGTCATACGCTCTTGGGTATCTGCCACTCTGGTCTATCAGCCTATCTCATCTTACCAGGAGGCCCTTCAGCAAGTTCAGATTTTATCTTTCTGCTCTGCATAAAATTTCTGTCCCTTTTTGATGCAAAGTGTATTCTACGTTAACATCATTAACTTCCATGGAGCTTATGGTTCTATCAAACACATGCTCAAGTGTTGTGCTAATAGAGACACATTGGCTTGCTGAGTCATACCTTAAAATATGTTCTCTCTTTTTTAGGCTAACTGTATGTGGGTACACAGGAAGGACAGATGATATATCTCTGCAGCCTATCATTGCCTTTGTCTGCCCCTCAGTCCCCTATTTTAAACTCTTTAATCTTCTCACTCCTACAGCCCTTTGCTGCATTTCATTTCAGTTCTTCTTGGTTATCAGTTGTTTACTTTCCCTGTTTTCGTTTTCTGAAGTCCCCTCCATTTTTCTCAGGAAGAGATTTGAGGTTTTACCAGAAATAGTTTGATGCTGAGCTTCAAGGAAGAGGCAAAAGGCTGGTGATAACTGGACATGCGTATTTTCTCAGCTTTCTCTGATAGGCACTCCAAGGATGACTTAAACCACAATGTTAAATACACCACGTGTATTTAACAGACATATATAGATTTTTATTCTTTTTAAAAGCCTTTTGGATTTGGACAAGTTTTTAGCGCAGATGCAGTATTGTGGCAGTGACTGTGTGAAGAACTTTGCGTATTTTGAACTTATCGTTGTCTAGTTTCATTTGGTATTTCCTAATACTAGAAGAGCCAAGTGAACAATTCCATTCTTCGTTCTGCTCCAGAATTTATAGACTCTTCCCATATTTTCCCTTTTGATATTTTTCAGGCTGAAGGCTATTTAGAAGTCCTTAAATGCCTTTGATCATCTTTGTCTTTCTTTGTACCTCTGCTCGTTCTTTATCATTTTAAAAGATGGACTAAAACTGCATGTGCTCTGAATGCACCACAGATCTATACCCCAGCATAATAAAATTTCCTGTTTTGTTCTTTTTTCCCTAATATTGTGGATTATTGTTTTTAGTTCAATGATGAGTGAACAATGAGATTGCCTATTTTAACTTGCCTACTATTTTATTATTTTAATTTGCCTATTATAAGTCCATGAACTGTTTCCTGTACAGCAACATCTACTTCAGAATCCATCACTGTTATCTGCAGTTGGGATATTTTATCCCGCAGTTACATTATTCTGCATAAATTTCTGTTCTGTTTCATCTGACCTATTATTGCCCAATCATGCAGTAGCATGATGTACTTTTGTAATTCAGATTTCCATTTTGCTACTCTTACTCAGGGTAGCTTAGAAGAAGAAGGAGAAAGGCTGTGTAGAGACAGTTTACAGAGTTTGCCAGTGGTGTTAATGAGGTCATTTCCCTCCCCTCTTTTTCCTGAGCTGACCTTTCTCCTCTTCTTATGGTTCTCCTTTTCTTTTTGTTACACAGTTCCTTTTCTGACTGTATTTTTCTTCCAAATTTGTAAATCCAGTTATTGCAAATCAGAAAAAAAGAAGGACAAAGCATGCATTACGGTAGGTGCAGATGGGAGGCCATGAGGGCAGAGAAACTTTGTAGTGACATTATAAGGATGGATTGTGTGACAGCTTTGGACATACACTGGTTTTCTAGTATGTCCAGGGGATTTTAATGGCATCACTTTAAACAGCTGAAAATGATTCAGAGGAATTGCTATAAATACACATTAGAATGCAGTCAAGGCTAGATAAGGTGGATTATGTTGTGAGGTATGTCATGCTTCGTATGCACTGCAGCTTTCCTTGTAGTCAGATATTTCATTATTTTTCTTACTTAATCTCAACCTGCATATAAATCAAATGTGCTGTGGGACGAACACAAAGACAAGCTTTCCTGCACTCATCAAGTAATGAGTCCAAAACCATCTCTATTTTGTGTGTCTCATATTGTTGGCACTGAAAATTGCCTGCTTGGTTCAGTTGCTCTTGCAATTCACTTTGCTAGAGTCTGTAATATCATTTCCAAATTTTGTATGCTCCAGGACCCGCTGTCACTTTGAGCTTGTGGGTAGCTTTCCTGGAAATGTAACTGAATAGCCAATCTGTGGTATAAGCTGCAAACATACTTTTATATTCTCTCTGAGAATTATCTTCTGTACGTGGATTGAAAAGCTTACTTAAACTAACATATTTTGTAATATTCATTGTTTCATTGTGTTTGCTTGAGATTTTCCAATGTCAAAAACACTCTTCTTATTTGAAATTCAAGTTTAAGCTAAGCTTGGAATAAAAAAAGAAAAAATAGAAGGTGGCTTTGCATTGTAGTAGAAAACAGTAATTAGCTCTTCAGACTATTTTCCTGACAATATTAATCTTAGTTGTGTATCATACACACAGACACACAAAAGTGGATTAAATTATTTGACATGCACTTCTAGAACAGACCTGAGCAGACTCACTTCAAAAGATAACATTTTTATTTTAGACCAAAAAAATGTCTTAGAGTGAAAATGCCTGCCCAGATTTAGTAACTAGCACTAGAGGAATTACCTGTTTCTAGTATTACACTGAAGGACAAAATCAGTGAACATCATCCCTCTTTTTAAATTTGTAGTAAAAGAGCTTCAAAAAAGCTTAAAACACTAAGCTTAATTTTACTTTTGCTCTTGTGTTAAATCTTGTGTAATGGTGGTAGTTATTTATCTTCCTCCCTTAACAGGTATTTTATATTTTTAGGTTCAATAATACTCACATTTAAAACAGATTAAAATCATGTTGAAGAAGAAAGAAATTCAGCTTCAGAGCAGCCAAAGAAATTAGAATTTACAAATTGTAGTCATGCCATTTTGACCATCGGTAATTACACTATTTTTATGTTAATGTAGAAACCTCTTGAAAGAAGTATTTAAGCACAAATTATCTATTTACAAAAGAAAGGCTTTGGAAATGCAGTGAAAAACATCGAGCTGTATAGGGATTTAGAACAGATGTCATTTTTAAAAGACTGAGCATACTAAAAAAAAGAGTTGGTTTTTCTTGCTTTTCTTAAACGTATGATGTCTCAGATGTGTTTGTGCATCTAAGGTTCAGACAGTGTGGCACAGAAAAGTGCACTGCAACATGCTCTTCTGGGATTTCCCCAATTCTGGGTATTTCATATATCCTGAAGACTTCTGAATGATAGACTGGGAACTAGGAGTCTCAAAGAGTATTTAAGCTGCACTCCTTTCTTGGGAAGATGTGCCAGACCAGCTGTTTTCCAGATCTGCTCCTCATGCTAGTTGTATGAGCCTTAGGAATGGTAGATGCTAAAGGAGTTTTCCTTCATTCCCTCTTTCCAAATGTATGTATGATTTTGGATTTTTTTTTTTTTTTTGCACTTTGTACTTCGATTGAATTTGCAGCTTTTCACTGAGAGAAAAGTAGTCAACCTTCAAGATTCTGAGCCTCGACTCGTGTAAAAAGGTCCCATGATTTTAATAAATACTGAGATGTCTGACTTATTAGGCACTTACTTCCAGTTTAAGCTCTATGCAGGAATTACCCAGTCTTACTCTGGACTAGCAGACCAGCATACCTTCAGGAGGGCAGTAAGACCCAGAAGTGCACAGAGCAACCAGGGAAATGAAAGATCTGGTGTATGTTTCTGCAAACTCTTATTGCCTCTGGCTGAAATACTTGAAGGAGCTTGAGAAAGGCAGTCAACCAAATTCAACTTACTCCTCTTTCAGATTTGACAGCCTCTTCATTGTTCCCTCTTGTAAAATTGTGACAATGGTGCTTGATCCACCTACTATATGAATGTGTTGGAGGATTAATTATTCTCGGTTCAGCACTTGGAACACCTATTGCAAAGCACTGTACACAAACATTAAATGTTGTTATTAGTGCTGTGCACCTCATCCAGTGACGCGACACACAGCTCCTTGTAGTCTTCCCTCGCAGAAGGTGACAACTGGGAATTAGTGAAAGCACCTCTGTGGGATCTGAAGATCTGAGCAGGAATCTGTGTCAGTGTGCAGAGATCTATGCAGGAAGTTTGAAGTATCTTTTTATTGTTATTTTTTAACGTAGTTCTCTATTTGCTTTGCATTTACTGTCCCCAGATACATTTTGTATACCAAAACTAGAATATTCTAAAAGGCTTAAAACCTCAGAAAGGTATATTGTTTCAACTAAAACTTTTCCAGAAAATAGAAAAAGATAAGAACAATTTACAAAAATGAATGTCATGATTTGTATAGCTGTGAATTCTCAAACCATCAATCGCCATCAAGTAAGGGAGCATATTAGAGAAAGGTGTAGCTTGGGCAAACCTTGCAGTTGTACAATTTTCTCTGCATCTTTTACTGACCACTAGTGGACAGAAGGTACAGAGCGACACAATGTTTTGGCCTGACTCACTCTAGCTGCTCTTAGTGCTTAGTTTACAGCATGCATGGGCTTGGTTCTGCATAATTACTAGGCTAAAAGAAAGCCACATTTCCTTTAGAAGTAATTTTGGCCAATTATTATTGTGTGTGTGTGTGTGTGTAAAGCATGATTTATCAAAGAATATGTTGGACTTCTTTTTTTGTTTTGTTTTATTGCCTTTATCTGCTATTTAAAGAAATCTTGGTTTGCAAATGTGAGCAATATTGTGTGTGTTTGTTGTTTTAATGCTTGATATAATTACTGACTTTTACAATGCAAGAATGTCTTGATCTAGCAGGTTACAGATGACTTAGGAAGGAGTGTTCATTTACAATGTTATTCCAGATTACACAGCATACAATAAGTATGTTAATGTGAATTTCCCAGACATCAGCCCCAGTGTTTAAACACAGAACTGTCAAAGAAATGCTAAAAAAGCAATCTGAGACAGTTATGCAGTCTTTTTACTATATCACTCACTGCTGTATTCTAAAAGGTTGAAATGAGAGGGAGAAAGCATTAAGTGGGCACTTACATGATTGTCACTGCTTTTAATGAATACTAAAATTCTGCTCAGTACAGTACCGGGAGAGAAGCAAAGCACATCTGCTCTACAAGTTTGCTTTTTATCTCTTGAAGTTGCAAGTTGGTAACAATTGTAAGCGACAAAGGAAGTCACGTTGGTAAAGATCCCTAACCTCTTAGTGTAAGAGGAGCCTGGAGTATAAACATCCTGCATTTGCTTTTGAATTATTTGCAGTGTTTATCTAATATAAGAAGAGGAAGGCTTGCTGATAGAATGGAATAAACCTCTGAGTACACAAAATTCTACTTCAAACGATCTTAGATGTGGAGAAATGGCTAACAAAGGCACATCATTCAATGCTTTCCATTACGCAGTTTGTGGTTCAAGTGACAGCCCCCCAGCATTTCAAATTATTTGGTAAAAATTATGTTCACCATAAAAAGGACCTGCTGTAGTTTACAAGTTAAGAATTGCTGTAATAATTCTGTAATTGATGCATAAAAACACAAAAAATTAGATGTTCAGTTGATTTTCTTAATTAGTAATCTGCAGTAATGAAAGGAATAAACAAAGATGTTACTAGCTAAACAAATATACATACACTCTCATTCATATTATATTACCAAATCTTGGTATTGTATTAAACAAGCAAAGGCTAAGAAACTTTCTGGGGAGGGCTTGCCGTAACTTCTAATTAAAAAGCTGCCAAGGTGATAACATCTTTTGGCTACATATAAGTGAAATATGATATTCTAGGCTTTTTGATAATAAAAAAAAAATATCTCAAAGGATAACAAATTACAAGGGCTACTTCAAAAGTAATCCTTGCTATTTTATTATGTTGGCCCATGATCTGAGGGGCAGATGTTGGTGCTATAACAATAGAGGTTGAACCTCTCTACCTATATTCCATTACCTTTTGTTGTCAGGTAGCAGATGACAGCAGAGGGGCAGTCTGACAGAATGGAGTCTGACATGGAAGTGCAGATGAAGCAGAGGGGTGTCGCTGTATTTCTCCATGCAGAAAAGTGACAGCCAGTGATATTCATTGACGCTTTCTAAATGTTTATGGAGACCAAACAGCATATGTGAGCACAAGGAAGCAGTGGGTGGTACATTTCAGCGGTGGCGACAGAGGTGTGAAAGTCAAGCGATGTTCAAGATGACCATGCAGATTTTTATGAACATGGCATGCCTTCTTTTTTTCACTGTTGGTGAAAATGGATAGTTAATGGTGGTAGACTGTTGAAAAATAATGTTTTGTAGTCAAGATTTTGCTCTATCTAATAGTGTCATTGTGCACTTTGTATCTGCTGTAGTTTCCATGGAAATATTTAGGAAGCATTAATTTCAGGGCAACATATGGACATTGATTGAGGAGATTTGGGGCAGATTTTTTCACGTGATGAGTCACTCTGGGAGTAGAATCACTGCTGCCTGGCTTCTTAGATTTTACCTTGCAGACCTTCTATGGGATCTTAGGCATCTCGTAAGAGCTGTAAAACTTTTGAAGCTTCTGCTTCAGATTGTACATGAACCTTATTAGGCACTTACTTCCAGGAAACTCAAGGGAACATAATTATTCTTGAGGTCTCTACTCCTCTGCCTACTGTAGTAAATGACTTTTAAATCTGTTGGGCATTTTTAGAGGGATGCTGGGAAACTAAGGTACAGAATTGTAAGATACAATGCTTTTGTATTGCTAAAAGGGCAAGAAAAATATACCCTTTTCTAAAACTGATAAATTGAGTGCAAGAGAATGTCACTCCAGCATTTTTCTGCATTGCAAAAACAGAAGGATAGGGAAAAATGAGGCAGAAGAGATGAAGAATCACATAGCAGAGAAAAGAAAATAAGGAAAAAAAAAATCTTATTAACCCATCTTAAGATAGTGGCTGAAAGAGAGGGTCACTGACTCGAGCCCTGTTCCAAATTGGCAGAAGTCAAATACTGGATATGTCCTGAAAGAGAAAACACTGAAACCAGGTCTGAATTGGAGCCAGTTGTGTTTCTGATGGAATTTTGATGTCTAAGCATTTCTGTTGATTCCAAATTCAAATAGGATGAAGTAGCTAAAGATTGATTATGGAGAAAAGTACTCTTTTGTTTCTCAGAAGTTAGGCATTCCATGAAGGAAAAACTATTTTGAAGAAAAACAAAGTGAAATTTTGCTTAGAATTGTAATTTTTATTCACCTCAAAATATTTTAAATGACATTTTGTTTTATTTTGTTCCCTTGGTAATGTCTGAACCATAACATGAATTTCCAAATATATCCCATTCCATTCAAGTGGTATTTTAATGATTTTAATACAGAAAACTATTGAGGTACAATTCTCCAACCAGCCTAGTTGTATTTCCTCTCCAGACTATGGAGCTATTTTAGCAGAAGCTTTTCAGGTGTGAAGAACTTGGGAATCCCAGGTCTTTGGCAAAATCACTTGATTCGTTTTGACTAATCAAAATAAGAAATCATGAAAAAAAATTCCCCAAATTCATAACATTTGTTTTTTTTTGGAAAAAACATCTTTGACTCCCATAGCATATGTTCTTACATGTGTTTTTTTGGCACTCCTGAAGGGCAGATCTATTTCTTACATACTTGCTGCCTTATTTTAAGGGGGAATTAATTTTGTCCTGGATATGCATGCAGAACTCTTGTGGCAGCCATAAGTTTTCTTTAATATCTTTGTGTGTATAGAGTTCCAGTATTAAAACAAAGTTTGCTGCCTGCCCACCACCAAAACCATACGCTGGCATCATATGTTAATTGGCTATCAGTTGCGTATTTAGTCCTTCTCATAAGCCAAATGGATAATGCAAGAGACGTATATGAAGTTAGTGGAATATACTTTCTAGTCCTTGTTAAACTGCTTGTTTACCATAGATCTGTTTCATTAGTATTGCAACATGGAATGAGTATTTAATTTCTTTCAGCACTGCAGGCTCTTTTAAAATTCTCATTCGTTTTCCAGTGTAGACTTACAGACAAAAAGGATGGTAGGGGGCCTCTGGAGATCATCCTGCACAGCAGCCCTTGTTCTTCAGAAAGGGTCCCAATGACTATAAAAGTGGGAACTCTACTTTCAGCTTCTATCATACCAAGACTGATGATGGGATGCCCCACTCCCACCTGAGCTGCTAGCCCCCTCACTGGAAGGACTGAGGAGGTGCCACTGGGACCCCATCTCCTTCAACATTACCCCAGAGCACTTAGTCAGCTCTATATGCATTCAAAGCCACTCACTGGTGGCCACATGGCTGTGTGGTAGGAACTTGCTATTTAGTGTATTACTATTTTGGAAATAAAAAGGAAAAAAAAAGGAAAACAGCAAATGAAAGTGCTAGCTACTGCCTTTAGGAAGGCTTATTTTCATGGAATTTGTAAAAGGAAGACAAAGGGAACCCCCTGCATGGCTAGTTCATAGCTACTACTGTCTTAGATAGGAGTCGTTCTTGCCAAAGCCATGAAAGCTTTAATGAATTGTGAATTCAACATTCTTAGTTCAGCTTGTTCAACAAGGGACAGGAAGTGTGCCTGAAGTTATTTATACTTCTTATATAGTTTGCCATTAGTACACACTATGAGGTGCAGGACAAAGTGGTCAGCCTGGAAGAATCTGAATTCAAGAGCAGGTGACACAAAAATAATAGATGGTTAAGTGGTTGTTCTCAAGCTATGGGCACATATAAGAATTCCAGGCTGCTGTGCTGTGTACTCTTGGAAAGGTCTTTGTCCCAGACAGAGCTATAGAGTGTGCCATAGTCTGTGCCTAGAGTTGGAAAACCATATGTTTTCATTGGAAGGATGTACTAGAATAAGAAAATATAAAACTACTTCAATAACAAAATATAATGAGGAAAAGTATTTGTGCTGTAAGTCAGAAGAAAGTAAGAAAGTTGCTGTTCTAATGTAGTTTTCAGTTAAATATCAAATATTGATATGCTTGGTGGTTCTTACAGCTATAGAAGGCACTCAAAACATTAAAAATTTTTCAGGATTATATTCACACATCATACTGGTTTGTGTTTCTACTACAGTAAGATGGTAGTGGCACCTTTGAGGTTAATGATTAGGAGGACCGTCCCTTTAATGTACCTACATGTAGTATTCAGTGGTGACTTCTGCGTGTGAACTAAGTATTGAGCATTGGTAAATATTCATCATAATGGATGCAGGGAAGGCAGGAAACATATAATCAATACTGTGATCTGAGAGCTGAGGGTCTTACGTGTCTTATACATGTAGTACATGACAGCAGTGCCCATCCAAGAGCAAGGTTTCTAAGATTTCCTTCTAAGGTTAACTTTGTACTCTTAAGAGTGCTTGGTATAAAAAGTGAGGGATGTTTGTAAGTCTTCTAAGGACAAAGCTGAAACAAAACATTGTTAAATTTATGTGCAAGCAGCATAAATTACCACTGTGTGTTAGACAGAGGGTAAAGAGAACGAGTGGAGACAAAGAGAAATTGGTTTAGCAAGTTGCTGCCTGGTCTGGACTGAAAGGAAAAGAAAGAAAGAAAAAAAAACACCAGAGCTGCAAACTCATCAAAAACAGAGTTGTTAATTGAAAAGCTGACAGACCTGTAACTACAGCAGCGCTGCTGGCCACCACTATAATAAATGTAACTGTACATTTAGAGTAATTTGCTAATTTGCCTATGTAACACCCACAGACAGCAACATGACATAAATACATTAGTGGAAGCAACAGCTATAACCAGCTCATACAGGTTCTTGGCTGCTAGATGGATGGATCAGATGAGCTGGAAAAGATTTACAAAATAGAATAGAAATGGAATTGTTAACAATGTTATGGCATACAGGATTTCTTTTCTTTTTTTTTCCTTATTTTCTTCAGTATGCTTTAAGTCCTGTAGATGTCCATGCATATGGTGGCGCATAAATAACATTTTAAACTTGCTTGTATATGTGTGCACACAGAAAACTTGTGGAAATGGAGTACACATCTGCAAAACGTGAAGCATTTCAGAAACAAAAATTGCAGTATTTACATTTCAAGAAGGCTTTCACAGAAATAATTGAATCTGTGTGTAATAATTAATACCTGAACAGAATTTCTGTTAATACATTTTCTAAAAGCACATATGTATTGGGTCCACAGGCAGGACTGTAAGATTGATTTTCCTAATACAGATGTCAGAAATGCCCAAAATCTATATGAAGGAGCCATGCAGATATTTTCATTCAGAAGACACTGAGTTCAGCCATATATACACTCCTCTGGGCTATGGCTTTCTGCTCTTTCCTCTTTCTGGACCTCTGATTCCCACTGTTGGATTTTATCATTCATCCTACTGATGCCAACTCCTGCCACTGAGTAGGATGGGTTACTTAAATTCTCTAAATATCCTAACTCAGGGTTAGGTTAAGATTCATCACTAAGGGTGAATATAATGCTAGAAACAGTATGATTTTTTTTTAAATTAAAAATGACAAGATTGCTGCCATGCCTCATATATTTTCTCTCAAATGCACATAGAAGGTTTCTGCTGAGTGTTTTGGGACAGGTGATCCCTGCTTTATGGTCAGAGTCCAGCTAACAACCAAAGTGGAGTCAGGTGGAAGGGTTCTGCTGCAGTATTGCTCTCAGGAGAATGCATTTGTGTGGGCATATGTACTCTTGCCTTCAGCAGGATCTTGCTGTTAGGTTTTTCCCTAACTATGGGTTGTAAAATATTCTCAAATGTGAGTCACTCTAAATTACAGTCCTTGGATCCAAGGAAGTCAATGAGAAAACAGAGCAGAGAAAAGCTAGAAATCTCTGGGAGTTGTGGAGTTCTGACAGCAAAGCCCGAGGCCTGTCTTGTTTGATGTCTTGGTCTTCATTCTGGGGCAGGGAGGGCAGAAGATCCATGGGTGACCCAAGCCTTGAGTCAGTGAGACATTGTCAGCGCAAGCTGGCAATGACTGCAGGGGTAGGGAATGAGAGCTGGGATTATTTATTGAGCATTGTGGCCGGCTTTCTTTGAACCCTAATTTCTGTCACTGAGTTGTCATCGCTGTCACAGTAAGTGATACTTGCAGCACAAATGGCAATTAAAGAGACTAAGTACTAGAGCAGGAGTCTGCAGACTGTTATTTAAGGTTGATGAGTTGAAAGTAGTTTCAACACAATAATGCTAAGCAAGCTAAATTGTAATGTGCCCTGAAGAAGACAGCAATGTCATTTACTCAAAATCATCAGGAATTATAGTAACACTGAGCAGGAATGTGCTCAATTGTTTTGACTATGTGAGCCTATTATAGGAATCGATAATAGTTTGTGAGTCTGCGTATTTTCTTTGATCGAATTTTCCATAAAACAAGTAATTTGTTTGTTTTTCACTGTTTTAGGTAGCCTGCCCTATGAATACAAGATTGTGATAGCAGGAAATCATGAATTGACCTTTGACCAGGAATTCATGGCTGACTTAATCAAGCAGGACTTTTACTATTTCCCCTCTGTTTCTAAGCTGAAGCCAGAGAGCTATGAAAATGTACAGTCTCTTCTAACAAACTGCATCTATCTTCAAGACTCTGAAGTGACCGTGAGGGGATTCAGAATATATGGCTCCCCTTGGTAAGCAGGTTTTACAGCATACATTAAAAAATACTGTTGATTGCTGTCGCATCAGCCATTTTGTATGCATTCAGCCATATTTGGATTGCTGTGTTAGGAAGAAAAGTAGTACTTGATTTGATAAAGTTTTATATATTGTCTTGTAATGAATCACTCTTTTGACAAAATTATATGCTTGTATAGAATGGGTATTGTTAATAAAAAAATGATGGGGGAAAGATAGAGTGCTCCTCTAGATTCTTACCTAGGAGCTGTTCTTTAATACAGTCCTTGTAGGCTTTTTTCTGTCATAAAGTATATTTTCAACACTTAGTAAGTTTATATAATTACAGGTTAATTTTATTGCAAGGATAGATTCTTTTGACAGTTTCTGTCCTACAGATGATATTTAAGGTTCATTAGTGTATACAGTAGTCATTTAATGCAGCAAACTTGTTTCAGTATTTGTTCTGACTTTTTTTTTCCTTTGCATCCCTCAGAATCCTACTTTCCTTTATACTCTAGTAGCTTTCCTCAAGGTACAGCTGAGCTTCTAAATTAAAAGCAACAAATCAGTGGCAGCCTAGTATTTCATGGGTTTTGCTGAACACTTAAAACTCCTCTGATAGTATCAGAGACAGATAGGCCTTGGCTTCTTGATCCCCCACCGTTAACCTCTCATGTTCTTCTTCTGTGTCACTGACATTACACTACATTGTTGTTTCTGCTAATAAGATTGTAAGGTAGGTCTTTCATGAGCATTCAGTACACATTTAAAATAAGTTAAAATTTATTTTAAAAGACACGTTTTTAAGTAAATATGTTATTCTTCCTTTTAAAATCACGTCAGACTGGAATATAGCAAACAAGTTGTCAAACTTGATGCATATACCCCAATGTGAATTTTCAGTGTGAATAAACTGTGAAATCTTTTGGAATTTTTTTAAAACGAAAATTGGCATTTTCCCATTTGGTTACTTGAGATGAGTGTTAATTTTCTCCAAGCTTATTCTAAATTTTTCTACATTAAATAGCTTCCCTCTTAACTGTACCCCTCTCTCTCTTCCTCTTAGATCTCAGATCTTTCTGTTGTTGGTTGTTTTTTTTTTTTTGGTTTTTTTTTTTTTACCATCTCCCCCNTTTTTTTTTACAACCTACCCGCATGCTGTGTTGTAGTTCATCTTCTCGTGTCTACCATGTATTCAATCAATATACAATTTACTTCATTTTCCAAATTATCAGGGAAGATACTAGATGATATAATTCCCAATATTAACTTCTGAGTAATGCCGCTTGGCATCTCTTCCCATTTTGATGTTCAACTGTAAGTACTGTAATTATGCTCTGTTTACAATATGTCTGGTAACTTCATATCTTCATTGCAGTATTCATAACTGGGCACAGTATTTCTAGTGTCAGGAATAATTTTACAGGCAGTAAAAAACCAAAGTCTCATTAAAGTCTAGATAAATTAAATTAAAGCAAAATACTACCTACAAAGTAGCACTAAGTACAGGCAAAAAAGAAACCATTTGAACTTTCTGGGCTTGATTAGGTCTGTAAAAATATGTTGAAAAAACTTTTTTCCTCCCACCAAACCATAAATGTTTCTGTAAATTATGATCTGTTGCTTTCCCTTTGTACATTTATCCTGTGATTTTGCACAAAATTTCTAGCCTTTCTGGCATGACCCATTGTTCTTGAAAAGATTAGTTTTAATTTTTATGCATTCATTTAGATTTACTGTCACCCTTATTTTTCTGATTCTGTTGTGCTTTGGGTTATATCTTAGCTTCTATAGTACATGCTTCACAGTGCTGCTAACTCATTTCCTACCCTGTTATGATACCAGAAGGTAAGTATTGTAGAGTCCTTTGAAGATCTTCACTTACATCATATAAGTCTTGGTGATGAAACATAGGCTGGCAAAGCTTTTTTGACATTCAGACTTGGTACCCACAGCATTGTGAATGGGTATCTTACAAAAGACACATTACATTATACACAGTATTATGAAGATTGTAATGTAATGGGAGTCCACTGATTCCTTTTCTGCCTGCTAATTCTACCAGCGGTCTATGGAGAATGTCTGTGGATCTGGGATGATGCTTATCTGCCTTTGCATATCCCACGTTGCCTGGTTTCCAGAGGGTTGACCATGTCTTTTATTGACAAGATGTTTTCTCATTTTGCCATTTTAAGCCTTCCTGCATCAGCTCTGTTGAATGAGGCCTGACATTATGCTCATGTTGTTCCAGCCAAACTGTTCTTTTTTTTGGTCGTTTGTTACCATACAATGCTGAATGAAGTTTCACTGTGAAAACAGCAGCAATAACAATAAGAAGTTGCTGTACATCATTCTATCGGAAGGACACATAGAAGAAAAACTTGGTTAGAAATAACCAAGTTCCATCAGCAAGGCCACTGGTCAGAAAATGTAGGAAGAGAAGCAGCTATTGTGTGTGGGTTAAACTGCCTGTCTGCTAAATTGAATGCTGATTACACGTCTGTGCCTAATGAGCATTACTGTTCTTTAGCATTTCTTTTTGTTTCTATACTTCATTTGCCCAGAAAAGAAAGGTGTTTTCATAGTCCCTCTGTTTCTTTATATGTCACAATAATGATAAAAACTAAAAAGTACAGAACATTGGTGAACTTTTTGTGGTGAATCTTCTATTGCCGTTACATAATGATGCCAGTCCTTTATAAAAAAAAACTTACAAATCTAGTAAAGACTTTAAAATCTAGAGTTCTTAAACCTCTGAGCTCAATAAGAAGGCTAAGCTTCATGCAGCTGTAGTATCCTGAAGTGGTTTCTTTTCCAGCTTTGAAAATATGTATATAGCTTTTCTTTGTGGATTTGTTTAATTGGAGAAGTCCCAATTAGAGTTTCTGTTTGTTGTACATGTGTAACTCTAATTAGAAGGTGAGCTATGTGAAAACTAGGGCCCCAGATCCTGCCTTTCTGTTTCTGATTACAGCCCTGACCCTCAGTCTTAATTTACCCTGTGTAAAAATAAATGCTAACTACAGATATCCTTCCTTTATGAAAAAGGCTGATCAGTGTATGTAAAGCACTTTGAGAACCCTAGAAGAGGGTCTGAGTGAATGCCAATCAGCATTAACTCAGTGCGTTTACCTGTAGCCATCTGTGTTTTTATATGTAACCTGTAGGGAATTAGATTATATTTCTGGTTAAGATGTTTTAGTTGCAGAGTAAACCATGAAATCTTGATAGGCTTGTATAACATGCAAATCTCTAAGGCCTTTTAAGTAGGTACCATTTGTACATAGTTAAATATTTTCAACAGCACTTGGATATTTTGACCTCTGCTATTATTTAAAACTCAGTGGTTATTTTTAATCGAAGAGAAGAAATGGGACACTGTCTTGTTTCAGAAACCACTGCTAGAACTCTCCTGGGCTTCAGGGGCAAGATTTCAGTGCCAGATTGATCCTCTACTCAATAACAAAAATTTAACTGCCTTAAGCGTTAATTACACTGGTAGTATAATCAGACAGGGAGCAACCATTTTGATGCCAGTACAAAAGCTTTTGTTTAAAAATATTTGCAATGGAAGAGTATCTTGGACCAGGATAAAATACGATGAGGGAGAAGAGCATAAAGTCATAGGTGCTTTGTGAGAACCTTGAGAATACCAAGATTTTAAATGTAATCAGAGATTCTTGTGTTTTAAGGGTTTTCCGTGGCTGTATTTGGCCATGGAGTCTGGTGCTCTTCACAGTGCACCACATACTATTTGTTCCCTTGTCTGGGTGAGCAAAGCATGAAACAATTTGCCAGAGAGGTTTAATTAATTTTTCAGTAATGTGTAAAATCATAATGTATAGATACCTACACAGCTAGCAGGGAGGTGGCAGTGTACCCATGCTTAGGTGTTTTTAAGACTTAATGCAACGGTCATGGCTGATCCTATATAGTGACAGTTACTGCTTTTCTTGGAGTGGTAGGTTGGGCTGATAACTTACAAAGACTCCTTTAGAGCAATGTTGCTGTGATTGTAAATCCTGCTGAGGAGCTAGAGTGAGGTGTGAGTGTTGTTACCTGAAATGAACAGGTATTAAAATGTCCTTAACACTGGGGAGCTTATCTGTTGCTCTCAAACTGCCAACAAGCAGTGGACAGTCCACACAGGTGGTTTGAAAGTTGGAAAGCCAGAATAACACTAGAAGTTTGAATTTGTAGCAGAAGTTATTTTCTGTATCATCAGACTGGGCGTTATCTGCATGAGGGTATCACATATGGACCCATTTATTTGATGATTAGTGAGCATTATAGGTCTTCAGCTTCCCATCATAGTTCCTTACCTCCACAATGTACATTAAAACATAAAGGTAAGAGTGTTAGGTGCCCCTAGAATTAAGAGAAAATCCCTTATGCCTGTGTAAAGCTAACAGTTTTAATTAATCATACTCTGTGTTTGCACAAGATTCATTCAGTGCACAAGGTGTGTTATGCTTGCTAAATGGGGTAACTATGTATTCTGTGCTCATTATTTAATAACACTATGTAAAAATAAATAATTGTAAAGGTGCACGTATAGTTTTGTATTGTCATGAGAGTACCTTGCCGAGTTTTGTAATTGCAGGTGTGATCCTGAGCGTTGCTCCATCTGCTTCTCTGTTGCACAAGGTTCCAGTAATGCCAGGCTGGAGCTTAACAGCTCTGCTCTACTGTGTTGTTTCTATTCAGCTTTTAACAACCCAGTGAGTAAATAACATAGCCCTCTGTTCAGTCCTATTGCATACCATAACTAATGAGAAGACTTGAAAATGAATGAATTGACCCGTATATCTGACAAAGGTTATACTGCTGCTTCCCTAATGTCTAATATTGCATCCCTGCTTCATTTATTGGTAAGGTATACATTTGCAGAAGTTATTTAGTGTTTCTGCTCTGGCCTTGTAGAAAATGGCAATTTCTCTTTAAAGGAATTTCTGTTTAAAGCTTGACTACTATGCATTAATGGCAAGGTAAGAGTATACCTTTTACTTGACATAGCAGGAGAAATGTAAGTGGCAGAAGGAAGGCATCTTCTTCCTAGCCACTGCATCTCCATAATGCTTCTAAGCAGCTGTACAGAGCTGTAGGAGAAACTTCTGTCATCCTGTCCTAAAACAGGCATATGAAGTGGCAGGAGAGCATTCTATCTCTTTTTGCGCTTCTTTTCATTTTCCACAATGTGGCAGAGAGAGCGGCAATCAAAACCCCTTTTCCCAAACATGACCATTCTGTTATTCTAAGTGACACGTTGTCCTGGATAGCTTTAAAAAGCCCTTTTGGATGAGATTGCCTCCAGACTCATTATCCAGGGAGTGGATTTTTGTTTGGCTTTGATTATCTGAAGGAATGTATTCCTTCTGAACAGACACTCATTTTTCTTTTTGCAAAATTACTTTTTTTTTCCTAGTGTCTATGTATTCATATTTCCTTCTTCATTCTTTTGTTATAGCCCATCTGGAACTTTAGAAACTTTTATTTTCATCAGGGAAAATGGAAGAGCAAAGATTAATATCAGCATAGAAAGACATTTGCGACCATTTGTGCTGAAGTGACAGATGCCTGGCCTGGACTCTTGGTTTATTTTTTTTTTTAATTGCTTTTTCTCTTACAGGATGCTGATTAGATACAGTCCTCAAATGTTTACAGAGGCCAACAGCTTTCATAAAACATTTCTGTTTTATGAAGAGGATTAGGGGTGTGTGTAGGGAAAGTATTTATTCTGTTTATTTATTGTTATTACTGAGCATCCTGGGTCAAGGATGGGAGCTCTGGCTGTGTAGGTGTAAGACACATTGCACTGTTGGTTGCAGTAGCCACCACCTCACCAAAGTAATTTCAACAGGGCCTTGTTGTCCATGCCATAACCCCAATTCAGTGCTAGGACTGGAATGCTGTTCTAGCCTCTTGGATCTTTTTCAGTGCACTAGAGTGATCTGTACCATTACGGCATGCAGCCAAGTGCCCTTGTTCAAACTGTGCAGTCCAGTGTCATCAGCAGTGGTTAGCCACAGATGTGTAACTCATCCTTTCATACTTTCCTTGTCTGATCTGGTTATTTAATTGCAAAGTAGGAGACTTTATTATACTCGTTTTCAGGCTCTGTTCTCATGTGTGTGCACATGTGAAAGAGCACACTTTGGACAGGGAAATTGGCAACCTCCATGCAATTGCAATAGTTTCAAAGAGTATGCAAAGAGCAAAAGGAGGCAGACTGAATTTGTGTCACGTGGAGTCTAGTCCATCCTACCCTAGTCTCTGTTTCAGTGCCTTCCTCTTCCATATTTTCAAGAGCAGCTATAATAGTCTCTTTCATTCCTCACTGAACTCAGTTGTCATCAGTAAAATAATGTAACAAAGATTTATAGATTCATTTCATGAGAGGGACATGCTTTCATTTTGCCAGTGATGAATCATCTCATGTTTACTTTGCCAGACCTTGTACAAATCTTTACAGTCATTGAGGTGAACATCAATTAAAATGAAGCTGTATTAAAATAAAATATTGACTTCATTTAACATAATGTGCCTTCCAGGTTGGGAGCATGGCTTACTCATGATAGAGCAGCAGCGTTGCAAGATATTATGTTGCACATTTCATCCTGTATAAAAGCCACAGAAAATAATCGCTGTTCTGCCTCAAAATGACCACTTTGATTCTTAGTTCTTATTTTCCCTTTCATATCTACAAAAATACTATTCCATATCTTGCTTGTGATGCAAATACATAGGGAGTGAAAAAATGCATGTTGTTGGACAAAACCAAACTGCAGTTTTTCTAAGTAAAATATCTGATCCTCATTTGCTCTCTCCTTTCTGCACCCTCACTCAGTGAAAAGAGGTTAAAATAAAAATAACTGAATGTGAATTGTTTACATATTGTAAAATTCTTGCAGATCTCAAAGTAACTTGATTTTTGAGCAGGTGGCTTGTTTTCATGTCTAGCTGTGTCAGTGCTCAAGTTTACAAAACGCTGGGTGTGGACATACTGCAGAGTGCTGGGTTTTGACTGCTTGGAAATTTGTTTTAATAACAGCGGATATTCCCTGATTTTGCAACTCAGGAGCTGCTTGGAGCTCTTTCTTTATCAAAAATGAGGCAGGCAATATAAATGAATAATTTAGGTACACAGGCATGGTTAATGAAGAAAAGGAATGCCGGCTGGGAGAGAGAATAAAAGGCTTCACTTGTTATTTAGTATTGAGGCATCTCAAGTCCCAGAAATTTTGGGGAAGACGTTGGTATCTAAGCCTTTCTGATGTGGCTGCATGAATATGGTTATAATGCTGAGGATGTTTTATTTCAGGCATTCAGTCAAAGGTAGGTAAGATGTGACAGATGGGTAAGAAATAGCAACGTGTTCAGAAGAGAGAAAGCGAAATTGATCATTCTGTTAAAATATATTAATTACAGTCTGCGGCACATAGATGCAGGTTTAATTGTATTTTAATGGAATGCTCGAGTGATATTTTTATTTCCCCTTCCGTACTTATCAGAAATTGTTTTCCATTTTGGAAAGTGCTGCTTCTAAAAACACTTAAAACTGCAAAGCACTGTAGTTTAGTTTGCAACATATGGGAGATCGTAAGAATGTTGTTTTTTTTTTTCTGCAAAATGATTTTGATCTATTAAATTCAGCTGTTCAGGGGAGGTGGTGGGGAGAAATGTAATATGTGGAACTCTTGAAATGTGAAAGGTTTTCCAGTGGCAGAAAGAAACTGAGACTTAAGAGTGCATTCTGGCTGTTTTATGATCAAAAAGAGATCACTGAATATAGATGTTTTTCTTTTTTTCTTTTTTTTTTTTTTTCTAATGGTACTTTGCTAAAATCTGTGTGTTTTGTATGGTAAACACATCTTGGCAAGCATTCTTATTACATGGCTTGGAAACAAAGGAAATGTGAGTGCCCTTCAGTAGACAAGAGGTATACTGGTGTCATTATTTATATGAGCAACCATATAGAATTAAGGAGAGACTTTTTAATGAACACTGAAGCACAAATTAAGTGACTGAAGTGAATTAGAAACAGTAATTAACACTGTGGGGGGAAAAAGAAGTTTATGAAATGAAACCAAGATTTCTCAGACTGAAAGTGAATTTTCTATAGCACGTTAGGAGAACATGGTTGTTGTTAACTAAATAAACTGCTTTAGGCTTTGTGAGTGAATGACGGTGTAAATCTAGCTACACCTATCATAGTTCATAAATATCGTCAAAGGGAAACTGATGTGATAAATTCTAGTTGTTAGGTACTCCTGAGAACTTTTACTTTTCCATTTCCCATGGGACAGTTGTTTTAAGTGATGGCAGTTTAGAACAGCCCTTTTTCTTTTGCTGTTAATGAATGTTCCAGAAAATGTTTTCCCTCACGTAAGATTTCTCCCCAGCACTTCCCAAGGCTGAGGGATCTGGAACAATTCCATCTTTGATGGTCAAAAGAGAGGGAAAAAGTGAGTCTGACATCGTTCTGTGCTGCTTACATATACATGTTCATATATTATGGATATGGATAATTCCTCTATTAAGTGATCTCTTGCAGAGTGACCTTAGTCAGTTACTAAATCTAAAGGTCCTTTGCATCCACTCTGCATCTGTACAGGAGTTCAGGATGTGGTACTGTATACTTGTGTGCATGTATGCTGAATATAGATCAGCAGTTATGTTTATTTCCCATAACATTTTTGGGTAAGTGCTGTTTCTTGTAGCATCTGAATGCAATGTGTGGCTTTGTATTTCTGTGTGTGACTGGGGATTTGCATTTGCTTGTTTTGCTGCAAATGTTTCTAGCTTTAGTTAAATCTGAGCAGTTGAAAAATATATTGCTTTAGTTTAATTAGCTTGGTAGAAAAAAAGTCTTTTCTTGGGCAGTAATTATTAGTTGTATATTATTAGTATGAAGTAGTTCACGTTCAGTTACTTAGCAGAAATAATTGAATCTTCTGATCCAGTAAACTAGCTCACTTTGGATTCAGCTGGTTTTTTAATTTAAGACCTATAGAAGAGGAGACCTGTAATCTCACTGCAGGGAATTGGCTTCACTTTCCTGCAGTTCATAAACCACGAGAGTGAAATAGTAATCCCCCACAGCAGTTTTCTCTTTATTCTACACATTTGCTTACAAGTTTAATTTTATGAGACAGTGCTGATTTTAAACTTTTAAGTGCTTTTTTTTTTGGTTGTTGTTGTTTTTTTCTTGGTTTTTTTTTGTTTTTTTTTTGTTTTTTTTTTGTTTTTCTTTTTTTCTTTTAATTATTTTTTGCTTGAACAAAAGGCCCACCAGCTCTATCTGTAGTCTGGGCTGTAGTCTCAGACAGCAGCAATTTCAGGATATTTCAAAGATGTAAACACAGTTGGGTACTGGATGAGCCCTTTGGCGATGATTCAAGAGAAGCACAAATAGCTAACTACTGTGGGGCGGATCTGTGTGGGGCTGATTCTCAGCTGGAGTAAACTGGAACAGCTCCTCCAGCTTCTGAACCCTTTATATGGGGTGAGAATCAGCCTCCCAACTTCATAATCGCTTCTATACATGTGTTTTCTATAGGTTCTTCACAATTGGTGTGTTGTGAAAAATTTTGCTCAAATAGGTTTGCTCAATTAATTATCTTTGTCCCAAAAAGAGACAGAGGAGAGTCTGTAGTTTTCTTTATTCAAATACAGGGAGAGTGTGGTGACAGCCACCCTGCAGGGTCTCTCAAAGTATCAGAGGCACGGCTCTCCTTTTATCCCTATCTCCAGACCACATTGTCACTCCTTCTTTACTCACTGGCTGAAGCACATAGATGTCAGAGACTTCCCAATATGCCTAATACATGTCCCCCTTGATTGTGCCCCCTCAGTGTATCACACATTGCATGGCAATTAACTCTTAACTTTATGCTGCCCAGGGCAGAGTTGTTAAAATTAATTAACCTATTAAGCCTACGCAGTAAGTCCGAAGTTCATAAGTTCAAGTTGTCAGTTGACCATTGTAACTTCTTGTTTCAACTGGTTCTTCTTCCTGATGAGCCTTATTCGGTGACAATTGAAAAAGTACAGCAGTCAAGCAGAGAGGAATTTGCAAGCCTCTGCACAGCTGATTTGCAAGGGCTCCTTCTTCACAAGCCTCTTTCATCTCTGGTGCATTGCTACACTGAGAAGTAGATGGTGACTTTATATCATGCTCTAAGCAAGTGTGGCATGCAGAGCTACTATCACTAACTGTAATGCAGTTATCTCAGTTCTTTCTATTTTTCATGATCAGAATTTAAGAGATAAAGCAGTTATCTGCCACTTGTTGTGGATCTGTTTAACACCAGAATACTTTTTGGATTTAATGTTCAATAATTAATTATTTTTAAATAAATTACCATTGTTTAATATAAGAGCTTTCTTCTCCAGTAAGAAAGTAAAATAAGTTGGAGCCAGTATTAAAATGGACGTCTGTTCTTGTGTGTGTCTCATATTTCCAATTATGTAATTTACATCAGATAAGTGTAGGATTTTTTTAAAAAGGATACCTCAGGATTCCTAACTAGATGGATGAACGTGCAGGTGTTAAAGCTGTATATTTTGGCACAGAAAGTTCTACTGCAGCAGTTACTTTCCTCTACAGTAGTGTAGGGTGAATTTAAGACTGCAGGAAAGCATTAGCATGGAATTTAGGGTTACTTGAATGTTTTTCAGGTAACGATAAGGCATATGAAGCATCAGTATGTGCTTTTTAAAACAAGGAATAAGCTCATTTGTTGCTAAATGGAAAACATTAAAAAGAATGCACTTTATGCGTATATGTGCATGTGCTGTATTAGTGTATTAGTTTTGGAAGCATTTTCATGCTTTTTTTTTTAACTCAAAATGGCTTTGAATTTTCTTTAAAACATGAAAAAAAAAAAGAAAATAGAAAACGAGGAAAGAACTGGCAGACAGTTATTCCATATGGCCTAATTACTCCTGGTGTTTTGAGAAAAGAATGTAAACCTGGTGAGTTACTAAACTGAGAAGTGGCTACTGTGAGGGCCTTTTTTATCAATTCTTAGTGCACCTATTACACATCCTATATATTTGACTCATATTTCATGCAAGAGAGTCCCTTCAGGAGCTGCATCATAAAAAAAGCCATAGTATAGTACATCATTTTGGAGGGATGTTACACCTCTTTAGCTAGTTGAGTTCTGCAATGCCTTAGAGGACTTCAGTAAAGCCTAACTAGGCAGATGGAAGAAGAGCATGTTTCTTTATCTGTCTGGTAGTGTGATAGTAGAAAAACTGTAGATATGCCATACATAGATGAGGCTTGAATTCTTATTCTGTACTGGTCCATCGATGGCAAATTTTATATCTAAAAAGACATCATGAATGTACTGTGGACAGAGGGGCTGTTCACTCTTCCTCCCTCTTAGCCACTGTGATTCTAAGTTACCAGTATTGGAAGTACAGACTGGATAACCTACCTGTTATGGGAATCAAAATGGTGGAGCAGACTCCAAGACATCAAGAGCTAAACAGTGTAGTCCTGCCTTAAATCCATAATACCCTACTGAATGTCCATACAGTTCTACATCTGTACCTCTAGAATTGAATCTCTTAGCTAATTATTCCAAATGAACTTTTTAGTTTGTTTATGGGGCTTATTTTATTATTTTTTTTTAAATATATATCAGATGGGATATTATCTTCTGGCTCCCAGCAGAATGAACTAAGCTATTTGTGTTTGGTGCTGGCATGTTTTAAATTCAGTCTTTCATTAATTTTTCTCTTTACCTGTTATCTTCTGTGTTCTTGTTATGAAGATAAAGTGGATTTCATTTTTTTTTCATTGTTTTGTAACAGATTAATGTTTAGAAATGATCAGTTCCTATTAGTCACAGCTCATTCTTTCTTCTTCCCAATCAGAGATGTATGAAATCCTTTGCTAAACAAAAGATGAATTATTTTATGTGTAACTCAAATTGCAAAAGAAATAATTACTGACAAAGGGCCACATTCTGATTTTTACACTTCTTTCCTTTTGTGAAAACAGTAATTTAATTTGATTCAGTTTCAAGATTTACAACCTTGGATGCAAAGCAATTGAGACAAAAAAACAAGAACACTGCAGACTTTCCCATGAAAGAAATATGCTTGAAATACACCTGTGGCCAGCAGGTTGATGGAGGATGTAAATTCAATTTTCTGTTCACTACAGACCCTGAAGTAACACTGTGCAGGGCATTTAGTGTCTTAGTGAAGCTCTTAAGCTTAAGAAAGCTTAAGAATTAAGTTCTTAGCATAGTTTCCCTCTCTGCCACTTTTGTCTTTCTACCAGTAGACTGTACTTGGTGGTCATGTGTTCCAGAGGATAATCACCCATGAGATTAATCATCATTTGCATTTAATACATTTAAGTATGAGGCCTTGACTTTCACTAAAATACCATGCTTCTACTGTTAAGTGAATCTTAAGGTTTTTTGGTTTTGTTTTTTTAACAATTTAATCCTTATCGCTTTTCACATGAAAGCTCATCACTATGTAAGTTACCTCATAACTTCTGAAATCCCTTTTTCTCCACATCTCAGTTATACCATTAATGTAGCAGATGCCAAAATGGTGACTGTTTCTTGAGAGCCTACAAACAAACATGACTTGCCTGTTCCTGCCAGCATCAGTGGTCCAATTGCTCCTTCGGTTCCTGCCTGGTTTGGATAGTTCTCTTGCATTCAAGAGGAGAAAAAAAAAAAAANTATATATCAGATGGGATATTATCTTCTGGCTCCCAGCAGAATGAACTAAGCTATTTGTGTTTGGTGCTGGCATGTTTTAAATTCAGTCTTTCATTAATTTTTCTCTTTACCTGTTATCTTCTGTGTTCTTGTTATGAAGATAAAGTGGATTTCATTTTTTTTTCATTGTTTTGTAACAGATTAATGTTTAGAAATGATCAGTTCCTATTAGTCACAGCTCATTCTTTCTTCTTCCCAATCAGAGATGTATGAAATCCTTTGCTAAACAAAAGATGAATTATTTTATGTGTAACTCAAATTGCAAAAGAAATAATTACTGACAAAGGGCCACATTCTGATTTTTACACTTCTTTCCTTTTGTGAAAACAGTAATTTAATTTGATTCAGTTTCAAGATTTACAACCTTGGATGCAAAGCAATTGAGACAAAAAAACAAGAACACTGCAGACTTTCCCATGAAAGAAATATGCTTGAAATACACCTGTGGCCAGCAGGTTGATGGAGGATGTAAATTCAATTTTCTGTTCACTACAGACCCTGAAGTAACACTGTGCAGGGCATTTAGTGTCTTAGTGAAGCTCTTAAGCTTAAGAAAGCTTAAGAATTAAGTTCTTAGCATAGTTTCCCTCTCTGCCACTTTTGTCTTTCTACCAGTAGACTGTACTTGGTGGTCATGTGTTCCAGAGGATAATCACCCATGAGATTAATCATCATTTGCATTTAATACATTTAAGTATGAGGCCTTGACTTTCACTAAAATACCATGCTTCTACTGTTAAGTGAATCTTAAGGTTTTTTGGTTTTGTTTTTTTAACAATTTAATCCTTATCGCTTTTCACATGAAAGCTCATCACTATGTAAGTTACCTCATAACTTCTGAAATCCCTTTTTCTCCACATCTCAGTTATACCATTAATGTAGCAGATGCCAAAATGGTGACTGTTTCTTGAGAGCCTACAAACAAACATGACTTGCCTGTTCCTGCCAGCATCAGTGGTCCAATTGCTCCTTCGGTTCCTGCCTGGTTTGGATAGTTCTCTTGCATTCAAGAGGAGAAAAAAAAAAAAAGACACAACTGTGTTAGTTCACAGCTCCTTTAGATGAAGAAACAACTGATGCCAAACGCATGCACACATACACACACACACGCACACAAAAGGTGAGCTTTTTAAATTCTTACTTGGAGATAAAATGAACTGAAAAGCAGCCAAAATAATGTGAACTGGATAGTTACTAAGGAAAGACTAAATGGACAGATTGGTTAAATTCAACTAATGTAGTGATGGTGAATGTGAAAATATGAAGGATGTGAACTGCAAACAGATAAGGAAGGTATATGGTTTAGACATTACTATATATCCCTGTTTTCAGAACTGTAGTGAGCAATAACAGGCTAAATCAAGAGCAGGAAAGATTAGGTTTATGTGTGGCTCTACAATTGCAATGAGGGAGCAGAAATGAGAGGATTTGGTCCATTCTTTTCCCACTAAATTTCTTTACTTACTACTGTCTGCTTATTTTCCTATGGGGGGAACAACTGTTGTGGAGAAAAACTGGAAGAAGTTGCATGTGTTTGTGAACCATTGAAATTTATTTTGTAAGTGAAGGAAATCTAGTTAGAGAATTTGCCTTTCAGCTGTAAAAAAGCTGTCTGTAGGACACTTTACAAAAATGAGGATCTATAATGATTGTGTTCTACTTATGTATTTTTTGCTATTCAGGTGTACACAAGATGTTGCCCACTGCTCCCTTTGATATGCTAATGGCTATTGAGTCTGTTACCACCCATAGCTCTCTGTGGATTTTGGACTCTGTAAGGGAGTTTTCCCTCGAAGTCAACAAGAGTAATTGCGTGCCTACTGGTGGCAGGATTTGTTTTAAGCAACTGGACAGCCTAGCTGGAGTTGCTGCTATAAATCTTGCTGCCCTGAAGTTCTTTTGGTGACTTGCTCTCCGCAGGCACTGAGGGTGATGCTGTGCTTTGAGTACTTTTCCTAACTGCCCACTGGCTGCTCTCCATAGTCATTTGTAGCTGATGACCAAATACTGTGTAGAGAAAGGAAAGAAACTATTCTTTAAGTTAAAACATTTAAGTGGAACCAAGGTAATGGAGATTTACTATCTCGTGCATGCCATATAAAAATGCATGTACGTAGATAGTTTTCACCAGTCAANACACAACTGTGTTAGTTCACAGCTCCTTTAGATGAAGAAACAACTGATGCCAAACGCATGCACACATACACACACACACGCACACAAAAGGTGAGCTTTTTAAATTCTTACTTGGAGATAAAATGAACTGAAAAGCAGCCAAAATAATGTGAACTGGATAGTTACTAAGGAAAGACTAAATGGACAGATTGGTTAAATTCAACTAATGTAGTGATGGTGAATGTGAAAATATGAAGGATGTGAACTGCAAACAGATAAGGAAGGTATATGGTTTAGACATTACTATATATCCCTGTTTTCAGAACTGTAGTGAGCAATAACAGGCTAAATCAAGAGCAGGAAAGATTAGGTTTATGTGTGGCTCTACAATTGCAATGAGGGAGCAGAAATGAGAGGATTTGGTCCATTCTTTTCCCACTAAATTTCTTTACTTACTACTGTCTGCTTATTTTCCTATGGGGGGAACAACTGTTGTGGAGAAAAACTGGAAGAAGTTGCATGTGTTTGTGAACCATTGAAATTTATTTTGTAAGTGAAGGAAATCTAGTTAGAGAATTTGCCTTTCAGCTGTAAAAAAGCTGTCTGTAGGACACTTTACAAAAATGAGGATCTATAATGATTGTGTTCTACTTATGTATTTTTTGCTATTCAGGTGTACACAAGATGTTGCCCACTGCTCCCTTTGATATGCTAATGGCTATTGAGTCTGTTACCACCCATAGCTCTCTGTGGATTTTGGACTCTGTAAGGGAGTTTTCCCTCGAAGTCAACAAGAGTAATTGCGTGCCTACTGGTGGCAGGATTTGTTTTAAGCAACTGGACAGCCTAGCTGGAGTTGCTGCTATAAATCTTGCTGCCCTGAAGTTCTTTTGGTGACTTGCTCTCCGCAGGCACTGAGGGTGATGCTGTGCTTTGAGTACTTTTCCTAACTGCCCACTGGCTGCTCTCCATAGTCATTTGTAGCTGATGACCAAATACTGTGTAGAGAAAGGAAAGAAACTATTCTTTAAGTTAAAACATTTAAGTGGAACCAAGGTAATGGAGATTTACTATCTCGTGCATGCCATATAAAAATGCATGTACGTAGATAGTTTTCACCAGTCAAGTATCCTTTGTTGTATCCCCTTGTATGTCTGATGAGCAGATTGAGATGTATACCAGTGGTTTGAAAATTGAGAACCTTCAGTGTTCACATAAATTACAGGTCAAGTCTTTGTAGTGCATCACTGCCCTNCACAAAAGGTGAGCTTTTTAAATTCTTACTTGGAGATAAAATGAACTGAAAAGCAGCCAAAATAATGTGAACTGGATAGTTACTAAGGAAAGACTAAATGGACAGATTGGTTAAATTCAACTAATGTAGTGATGGTGAATGTGAAAATATGAAGGATGTGAACTGCAAACAGATAAGGAAGGTATATGGTTTAGACATTACTATATATCCCTGTTTTCAGAACTGTAGTGAGCAATAACAGGCTAAATCAAGAGCAGGAAAGATTAGGTTTATGTGTGGCTCTACAATTGCAATGAGGGAGCAGAAATGAGAGGATTTGGTCCATTCTTTTCCCACTAAATTTCTTTACTTACTACTGTCTGCTTATTTTCCTATGGGGGGAACAACTGTTGTGGAGAAAAACTGGAAGAAGTTGCATGTGTTTGTGAACCATTGAAATTTATTTTGTAAGTGAAGGAAATCTAGTTAGAGAATTTGCCTTTCAGCTGTAAAAAAGCTGTCTGTAGGACACTTTACAAAAATGAGGATCTATAATGATTGTGTTCTACTTATGTATTTTTTGCTATTCAGGTGTACACAAGATGTTGCCCACTGCTCCCTTTGATATGCTAATGGCTATTGAGTCTGTTACCACCCATAGCTCTCTGTGGATTTTGGACTCTGTAAGGGAGTTTTCCCTCGAAGTCAACAAGAGTAATTGCGTGCCTACTGGTGGCAGGATTTGTTTTAAGCAACTGGACAGCCTAGCTGGAGTTGCTGCTATAAATCTTGCTGCCCTGAAGTTCTTTTGGTGACTTGCTCTCCGCAGGCACTGAGGGTGATGCTGTGCTTTGAGTACTTTTCCTAACTGCCCACTGGCTGCTCTCCATAGTCATTTGTAGCTGATGACCAAATACTGTGTAGAGAAAGGAAAGAAACTATTCTTTAAGTTAAAACATTTAAGTGGAACCAAGGTAATGGAGATTTACTATCTCGTGCATGCCATATAAAAATGCATGTACGTAGATAGTTTTCACCAGTCAAGTATCCTTTGTTGTATCCCCTTGTATGTCTGATGAGCAGATTGAGATGTATACCAGTGGTTTGAAAATTGAGAACCTTCAGTGTTCACATAAATTACAGGTCAAGTCTTTGTAGTGCATCACTGCCCTTTACAGTAAATCACATGTAAAACTAAGTTATGCCCCATTTAAATGACAAAAGAATTCTTGGACTACGTGGTAGCTCCTTCCAGTAGTAGCTGAATAAAAGAAGGAAAACTAATAAATAATTAAGATGGTAATACGTTTGACCACTTCTTTTTTAATATGACTTTTTCCAGTTATTATTGCAACAGAATTGTTCCTTTCAAAGACAACTAAAGAGCTAATGATATCTAAGAAGGTCATTCATAGGAGGTTAAATTGGTTTAATTAGTATTTATGAGAAGGTTACTATAAGAGTGCAGGAAGATGTTAAGGGGTTAACCTATAAGAGATTACACTGTAGTCAGTGTTCTGTTAAAGTTTGAATTAATTTTTCCCATGGGTTTTTCACATTCTAATTTTCAACTAAATGAGACATCTGTTTCAGAAAAGGAAAATTTGCTATGGTTGTCATAGCAACTATCATTCTGTAAGAAAATTATTCCAATGGTTACTTTAGAACAGAAAGATAGAAATTCAGTACATAAAGCAACATCCGACTGCTAGCACGAATTCTGATAATTCAGCCCTTTTTGTATGGTAGATTATTTGACCTGTAAAACTTGTTCATATGTTTTTAACATAAGGTTAATTGTGTTGTAAACAAATTCACTTCCAATATATTTTCCCCCTAGAGTCTTGTATGTAGACAATTATTATTTTTATCATAATAATAATGCTGTTGAATTTCAGTAGGAAATGGAGAGGCTGCAACTGTTCCATTTAAGAAGATAAGACCTAAATCAAAGTACATTTCTACACATGAACACTTCACTTCAGAGGTGAATTACATTCATGATGTATGTCTTTAATTGCCAAATATGTTCTTTTTGTTGGTGGCTGTTTTTGAGAACAGAAGGTTTTCTCTTTGATAGCGTACAGTATAGCATTTTCTTTATAAAATGTGAACTATTATTGAAAAATAATTGTAAAAACATTATGCTTTTCATCAGCAAGTGCTAATAAGGGGATCTGGAAATTCTGTACTTGATACTAAGACTTCAACTTTGCTGTCTGATTCCATCATAGATGGAATTTTAGACCAAGTTGTCTTTGCGTATCATCCAGGTCATAGACTTGTTAGTGGGTATTAAAGAAGATTTTTTTTGTTCCTACTCTGTAACTTTGATAGCTATTCTGCAGTAAATGGTCAGAAGAGGGGACCTGGGGATTTATAAAATCCTTGTGTGTGTATAAAGATGGTTTTGCTTTGGGGGTGGGGACACTGAAGTGTGTGATTTTTCTTCCTTCTCTTAAGTAAAGTCCTCCTCTTGAATCCTTCCTGGGACTCCAGTTTTTTGCACGAAACACTTTGGCAATTTCTTTCGATCTTGGGATTGTCACAAAAGACAGCATAATGGCAAATCAGGCGAGTTTGAACATTTTCCCTTCACAAAAGAACAGCTCCAGCATGCATAACTTACAGCCCTGCAGCTCGGGTGGGCGCGCTGCTGGCACAAAGGGAGGCAGGGATGGGGAAAGTGCTGCAGATCTTAATAAGCAGATCATGCCTATTCATAAAGAGAAACGGGCTCTTCACAAGCTGCGACGTAAGGGCTGGGCCTAAGAGGGACAGGTTGAGGCCCCTGTATCTGCAGGGTGCCATTCGTAGTCGTTTGGATTTCAGCGGGATTAAATTGTGTTGACGCGACCTGTGATGGTCACGATTATTTCTCTTTATAAATGCTTCACCGTGTGCTTAAAGTGATGATTCCGGAAGTTGCTGACCTTCTTTTCTTTGGCAAATATTGATCTTCCTGCTTGGGTTCTTTACAGGGGAGCAGCTGGTTCCTCTGTGCGCTGCGGGCTGTGGGATTCATCTTGACCCTTTATCCCTTGGGGCATGGGGACTGTGCTGTTCTGGACCAAGGGTGGGAGCAGGGGCTGCAGTCACTGCATCTCAGCAGCACTTGAAGGCTGAACCAGGGTCGACTGTGCTGGCTGATGCTGTGTTTGCCTCTTGATTGCCTTTGCGAGTCTTTTCTGTCAGTGAGATTTTGCTCCTGGAAAACTTGCTCTGAGCCGTAATACAGTTTGCCAAATAGTTGAGTATGTCCAACTTAGTGAAGGAAGCTGGTTGTCAGGAAAGGCTTGAAGTGTAATCCCAAGGCAGGGAAGGGGAGTTTGGAAAAAATCTAACCTCTGTGTATTTTTATAAAGCGTTCCAGTTGTGGAACATCTGAGCACCTTGCAGACTCCGGTTTCTTTATTTTGACAGCATTTCTGTGAAACAAAAACACCCCCATTCTGTCAGTGTTGAGCAGAACATAAAGATCAGACTTCCCAGGCCTGGATTTGATTTGTGAGGCAGTGTTGCACACAGAAGTGGTGGGCAGCTTACTGCAAAATAATACAGTGAATAGACCATGAGTGATCACCGCAGCAGTAGGAGGGGAGAAGTCATGTTCTGTGGGGCAGTTTGTGTTTGTGCTAGGAGAAAATCCTGCTGGAAGCTGAACAGCTAACCAGAAACATGGAGTTTGAACTGTGTGGGTATCTGCAGAAGGCAGCTGCCCTGGTCTGAGCCACCTGGCTAAGGTCAGCATTTCTGCTCCATTGCTGAAGCTGTTAGCATCTCTTCTTCACACAGCTTTACCTCCCTCATTACAACTTCTGGAGGCTGAGATATGCTTCTGATCCCAGTGGCAGATGTACCACACTTTTTTTGTTTGTTTGTTTTGTTTTTTTTCTCCCTGGGGCACCTGGCTATCCAGGACATTGTGTGATGAGGAGCTCTTTCCTAGCCGTGGGCACTCACAGCCTTCAGTCACCTCTCTAGAAAAGCTGAGGCTCTCTTTGTCTGTAGAAAGGAGAATGGAAAAGCCCCTTTCTGCTTTTCCTTTTACCAGAATTTTCTTTTCTTCCTGTTGGTAAGCCACATCCCTTTATATTTTAGCAACCTCTAGATTTTAAGCTGTTTTCAATAGACATGTGCTTTGCAATTTTCCAAAAGGAAAAGAGGAAAATATATCATCATGAAGATTGCAGACGTGCTAATTTTTGAAATGTTAGTCAAGCATCAGTAATGGAACAGGATGAATAATAGCTTCATGGGCATTTTCTTTTGTCTTTGCCATACATGATGTAGAGTGTAGTTCAGAGAATTTGTTTAAAAGATTTCTTTCTGTCTTTTGATGCAGTGAGGGAGTGTGAAGCTTTCTTCAACAAAGTAACATCTCAAAGGGAGCTCTGGTTTATGTGTATGTATTTATAAACACTAAGGCTGCAATTATCATAAACCTTATTAAATCACAGCAGTCTTGTTTGTTGTTCTCCAAATATGGATATGGCCAGAACATGTCAGTCAAAAAATTATTTAAAAACTCCAACCTAAAACTAACCCTTCAATTTTATGGCCTAGAATTAGAATATAGTCAGCAAGACATAATTTACCACTGTGATATAATTACCTTGAAATACAGTTTTTTAATCAGTGGGACAGCAAGGTACAGATAAATGGTGTTCTCACTGGCAGTGTTGTTACAGTCCCACTGCTCCATGATAAGCTGCTCTATGACTACATTTTAAAAAGAGTAAATGCCCATATGATAAGAAATCTTTGAAAGATAACATCTTAAAAGCCACTCAACATACCAGAAAACAGAATAAAATTATATATAAGAAAAGTAGCAGTGCTGTTCTGATGGGATGCTTCCAAGTGGAGAGATGGAACAGCATAGGTGATGTCTCCTACTCTCTTCTGAATAGGATTTGTGCTTATTGCAGCTTCTGACCCTGTTCAAATGATGGTGGGCTAGAGCTCACATGTGATGGGAAATGTGATTCTGTGAGTACAGAACACCTACCACCCCTGGGTGTCTGAGGCAGATGTGCTTCTAGATAGCACAGGAGTCCGGCATGCTAATCCACAGGTTGGGGGTCTTGGTAAAAGTTATTGTATACCTGGTTAGAATAATGCTGTGAATGTTGTACTGTGTACTGTCATTGAAACTGTTAAGGGCTACATGGATATTTCACACAAGTTATATAACAGTGGTTGTACAGAGAGTTTCACTGTACACATGCGCGCACACACGCAAAAGAAAAGAAAGAAAGAAAAAGAATGCTATTTGTGTCTCCAAATTCCATGCTAATAGAAAGTTGATCTGTGCAATTTAATCAGGTAACCATACATGGAAGTAGCACTGAAGACATTCTCCTCCTCTTTTGGCAGGCAACCTTGGTTTTATGGCTGGGGCTTTAATCTTCCACGAGGCCAAGCACTATTAGAGAAGTGGAACCTTATTCCAGATGGGATAGATATTCTTATAACACATGGACCACCTCTCGGTAAGAAAATTTTAGTGCTGTTAGTTGTGAATTTTAAATGATTATATGGTAACTGATGGCTGTCCTTAGACAAAGAGTGGAAACCTGACTTATAAAGTCAAAAGTAATATCCTTACCAATGTTAGTGGCACGAGGACTTCAGCTCAGGTTTATGTTGAGTGACTAGTAACAGCCAATGATAGGGAGTTAAACAATGGCTACAAAATTGAAGTCTTAATAAATAAGGCTTTATAAATAAATGAGATCCAGTTTTCCTATGCATCTGCCTACTGTGCCACTGATGAAATCAGTTGACTTGAAGCATGGAGCAGTCTTGGAGAGAAATGCAGGATTATTATGCAGCACCATCATTCTCCCTCATTTGCACCAGCATTCCCACCATCAACCAATGGATTTCCCTGCTGACTTGATTTATCTCTTGCCTCACAAACCCAAATGCTGCAGTAGCTGGCCTGTCTTTGGATAGCGTGAATTGTCTGTTTTTAATACAATACAGTAAACTAACAGACCTACAAGGAACAGTTTTGCATTTGTGTTTTACAAGTAATAGAAATATTGATGATACAGAGCACGATAGGAGAGATCTTTTGCCTTCTCAAATAATAGTGGAATTATCTATGTGATTGAAATGAAATTATCAGAGAAACTTGTCCTGATACAGTAAAGGCTTTGTTTTTTAACACATTTGTCAACAAATCTAACAGGTAGCAAGCTAAATCTAATGCTGATGTGTATTTAACTCTCACTAATTTGATAACTGGACGTGGACTTGAAGCATGTACTGAAATGTTTTGCTGCCTCTTACTCAGAGGAGTGCTTTGTGTAAGATGAAGGCAGTTGATTCCTTTAAACCTTTAGATTCCCTTTAGTCCTCAATTTCCTAAAGCTAAAATCCTCTTGTCTTCCACCCTTTTTCCTCCTCTTTCAGAATCTGGAGGAGAAAGTGTCCAAAGGGTTTGTATTTTGTTGTTTCCTATAGAAAGACACGTTTGCATTCCACTGCTCACTAATCCTGGTGAAAGGGCTGCTCTGCAAGCTTGGTTTCTCACAGAGCAGGCCTGTGTGCTGCTGTTCCACCAAAGTGGAGTCTCATGCTATGTCACAGACAGCTTGTAACCTGGACCGGTGTCATAAAAGTGGATGGCAGAAATGAGTTGTTTAGGCCTTGATGTCTCTTCTCCAAATGATTAGTAACAGGGATAATCACTGTAGATTCAAGGCCTGAACTGTAGCACAGGATCTTTGGCATTGTCTTGTTCCTAAGTCTTCGCTTTCAATATTTCTTCCAGAATGTCAGCATTTTAAAAGCTGCTTTTAAAACCAGCAAATGAGATGTAAAGAACCTTCAGTTCTTCCAAATTTTCAGGAGCTGTGCTAATATAGTATCTTGTTTTTATTATTATTATTGTTAATAGTAATAATAGGCTTGAGCTATCCTCCTAGGATTTTCCTTTTTTCAAGTTAATTTTCATATTGATGCATCTGTAGCACAGAACACTCTGCCTGTGAACATCAGCTGTTGGTGTCCCTAACACTCATGGTGACAAATACACGGCACTTCAGAAGAAATTAGCACTATGCCCAGCATACAGAAACCTCCTTAATGTGTAGCTCTGTCCACAGACAGTATGGGAGTCAGGATCTTCCTTGACCCTCCAAGCTAATTATTTTAACAAGAAAGCTCATTACTATTGTTCTGATCTCAGATAGCAAGATCAGAGCTGTTCCTAATGATCATATAAAGCAATCGGTGCTCTTGCAAATTCAATTTTTTTTTTTTTTCCCAGCATGGTTGCCTGAATTCTGTTATTCATTTTCTCTGCTCCTTTCTTATTCCCTTACTTCCAAAAAGCATGCATCCTCCTAAACTAACTAATGCTACATTATTAGATAGACTTAAATTTGCCCACATGATTAGTGGCAGAAGCACCATTCGGAGTTTATGGACTTCTTTGTTTCTAAGTCACTTAGACAAGGTAATCCTTTTTTTCAAAGCTTATAAAATAAGATATTTTACAAATGTTGATGCTGATTTCTAAATCAGCATATTTTTGTTAGTTTTATGTGTAGTGTAACTTTGAAAGTCCTTTCCCTGACTCCCAGAGATCTTCATTTATGATTCTTTCCTCTTCAAAAGTCACTTCTTTTTTTCTTTTTTCGGTTTGTTTTTAATTTAATTTCACCCTTAAGTCTTCATTTCTAGCTGTCTGCTTGATTGTCTGTGACAAAGATTTATACTTTCCTGACAGCTGCAGAAACCTGTTTAAAGTAACCAAACATTAAAAAAACCCTAAGATGATCTCTAATTGTTAGCTAGGTGTAATCAATTATTCTTAGTTTGTGTAGTCAGGTGTACATAATAAGCTGCTAACATATGGGAATGCTTCAGAAGGGTGATAATGCATGTAAACAAAAACATGTTCAACATAAATAATGCTTAATTTAATGGAGAAGTTAATTTTATGGATTTTTGTTTGTGAAGTTTTTGAAGTGGAAATACTTTTCCCTTTATGTTCACCACAGACATTCTGACAATTAACTGTTTCGAATCGCTGAAGTAACAAAGCTCAAAATTATAACGTGTTTCCTCTGAAAAAAACATGAACTGAATTCCAGAGGAACTTCTGGTTTCACTGTGACATCTTAAATAGTTGTTATTTCCTGCAGTGAATTTTTAAGTGTTTTGGGTGAATTGACCTGCTCTGTCTGTAATTCAGCTGGCTTTCTCCTTGTAAACCCCATTATTGGAAGCCAAGCAGCATCTTCAGAGATATCTGAATAAATTAGGAGCTTATGTCTGCTCTAAGAACTGTGACACCTAGTTCACGACTGTGATAGCAGGGCAAATTTGTTTCATTTTGATAAAACCCACTGAGCTCAGTTTTCAGGCACAGGCATCCAAAGAGGTATTTTTCTATGTGTGAACCTATTCTGAAGCTCCAGTAAACCTGAAAGCTTTTCCAAGAGCTTGAATACCACACTTCTGGCCTTTTAAGCCAGCTGGTTAGATACTACTTAGCCATGCTTGATTGCATCTCAAAAGTAAACATATGAAAACCAGGTCCAGACTCTGCACCTCCCTGACTGACAACAGTTTTCTCAGAAGCACAATATATTCCTGCTGTTGCAGCAGTCTAAGTCAGAGATGCAGAGCTATGACAGGCACACAGTGAGAGAACCAGAACAAATAAAGAAAAACAGAACCATTGTATATTTTATGTTTCCAAATTTGAGCCTGATCAAAAATGACTGAACAATAGGAAGGAAGCAAGAAGGATTCTTCCAAAGCCTCTAACACAATAGCATCCTTCTTATACTGCTGTGAAGGAAGCAACACACTTCAGCTGGCAGCAAACAGCAGGTTTATGGACGTAGAAGCAAATTGGAGTACATTTTTGTCTCAACTTGTTTCATTAAAAGTACGTTTTTATACAGGTCTATGGGAGTAAATTCAGCACTTACAAACGTATCTACTGCACAAAGGCTACATTTCTTTTGCTATCTGAAGCCCTCTAACTGATTCTTCTTGAGGATGCTCTTAGATATGCTCTGGGTTCCTCACCTCAGTTCCACTAATGTAAGAGTCAATGTGAAAACAATCGTTAGTCACACAAATTCATTACATTGGTTAAAGTGTTCTGTTTCAATAACTACATCCCAGGGCTGGATTTAGACATCTAAGTGTTGATTTAGGTGCTTAACTTAAGAAACTCACTTTGGATATGCAGCTATTTAATCATCAGTCTCTTAAAGAAAGAAGAATGGATAAAGCTCTGAGTTTTCCTTCTGACAGCAGTGCAAAAATGCTTTAATTGCAGTGATTTTTTTCTCCTGAAAAATTATTGGCAAGTTACCATAGTCTGTTTCTTCAGATGAGCTTTTATGTTTCCTTCTTTCCCCTTCTACTTACCAATGGCAACTTACCATTTTTTTACACGTCAGTTCTTCTAACTGCTTATGAGAGGCCATGAGACATTAAATCTCAGAAATGTTTTTGAATATTGCAGCTGTACAGTTTTGCAAATAACCTGTCTTCTTTTAAAGCTTTCCTTTCTTTTCCAAAGGTTTTCTAGACTGGGTACCTAAGAAAATGCAACGGGTAGGATGTGTAGAGCTGCTGAACACAGTCCAGAGACGAATACAGCCAAGGCTTCATGTGTTTGGACATATCCATGAAGGTCAGAAAACATTTCTTTTTGTATGTACTTAAAACCTACAAACAAATAACTTGTGAGTTTTAACCAGTCTTTTTAAATGTGAATGTCTAAACTAGTACTTTTGAAATTCACATACTTCTTTAGCTCCATATATTCAGACGAAATTGGCTGATACTCACATTTCAATATTCATAGTTCAGCTTTTCTTTTAGTTTCTACATCCATAAAATGGGGTGATGCCTCCTTCACAGTGAGGATTACCGTGAGTTTTAAAACAACGCAAGTCCAGTACTTACAGAGGGGACTAAGTATTAAGATCAATAGATTGCATTTTACTCTGCTGAAACTGTGACTTAATGTCATTCATGCAAGTTCTTTGTGTCTCTGTTTCTGTTTTTAAAATGGGTAAAAGTTCTTCAGGGGGTATTTCTGAAGCTTACTCTTTAAGATTGGACAATAAAAGTTGTCTCTCCCCATCAGCCACTATATGAATTTCAAATGAAGAGCAGTATCACCACGGACTTGTGTAGAAGGTCAAGATGCTTATTTATGTATTTATGTGCTTTGGCAGGGGAAATGTTTTGTAGCCACACAAAACGCGACAGTTCTCTCAACTGTTTGATTTTTAACTGGAAAAAATAAGTTCTCTTCACAAAGTCAATAAATGGTGACAAATGTGTGCCGCTGAATAGAGAGGAACAGCAAGAGTTCATCTCCAGGCAAAGGGTATGGTAGATGCCTTCTGCTACAAAGGAGTCTGTCCAGTACACGTATGGTGGCAGCAAGTTTTCAAGCACGCCCCCACCGAAAGAAACCACTGGGCTGTACAGAAACGTGCCCATAGGCATGTAAGCATGTATTATTAGCTACTTGGCTCTTGGCAGTGTTAGCTGATTGGCAGGAAAAGGTGCTCCACAACTGCCAGTTTTCTGCTTCTGAGATTGCTCCAGACTTCAGTGTAGGATATCTGTGGTTTCAGCAGTGTAGGAATGAATGAATGGAAAAAGTGGAGTAGCTGGCACTCAGATACTTCTGCTTTTGTGAAGAATTGTTGCCTTTCCCAAAAAATCCCACTCAGACTTTCTACTTGGAGCCTTGACTCTGCTAGGTTAAGAGTGGTTAGAGGTGTGCTGCTGTAAAATTGACAGAGAAGACATTGAGATCATTATTTTAGAGGGCAGGAATGAAGTTCATCCTCTCTTTTCTCATTTGCGGTGACCTCTGAGCGCACAGTTAATGTCCACATTGCTGTTAAAAGTACAGAGCAGACAAGGAGTGCATAGGCAGTATTTTTTCCTAATATCTTGCTGTTACAGCAGGCTTTCCGGATCTATATAAGAGAGCCGGTGAATACAATCCAAACACTGTCTTTTCAGAGACAGTAGGCCGAGTTGCAGGGGAGGCAAGTAAACAGTTAGTGAGCCATGAAGCTTCAGGCAGGTAAACAAAATCACATCTGCTAAGACCAAGCCCAACTTTGGCTCCCAAGTGAAATGAGTGGCACCTCCACAGAATGGTAAATCATGTGAATTAATAAGTTGGCACAGGAGGTATCAGAACACAGAAACAAGGTACTCCTCTCGTTAGCTGCCACAATTTAGAGAAAACAAATGGGGAGCTGCATAGCCTGCTTTGCGGTGGGATGGCAACTCTGCAGAGGAGAATTCCCACTACAGACAGGCTGTGCAAATGAAGCTGCTCTTTGTAGAGAGAATGCGTGATTTGAACAGATGAGTTCTTCCCCTGACTGAGCATAGCTACATCTGCAGCAGTCATTTACTGAACATCCGGGAGGAAAAGATGCTTAGAAGAAATGTTTCTTCCCTATTCCCTCTCTGCACAGCTGTCTCTGCCAAAAAATACCTCTACACATGGCCTTGCAGTTGATTGACGTGGTGGTGGTGAGAAGCGTGGCAGGGGCTCTGGGTGAAATACTGCTTTGCCAATTACAGCCAGTAGTTGGTGGAGGTCAAGCCCAAGGAAACTCTGCTGGCAGTAAGGAAAGAGTGAAAACTGTAGCGTGATGAATCTTCCAGCAAAAAGAATGTATTTAGCAAGCTTATTTTGTTCTCTTTAAATGTGTAGCTGAGGAGACAGAAAGTCCCAGCAGCAATGCAGACTGTCCTTGGTGCAGCTTGTGTTTTACATGGGAAAATCGTTCTGTGGCAAACAGCACATGATGTAAATAAATGCCTGCAACAGGAACCTGACAGAGTTTTCTTCCCTCCCTGCTCCCTGATTATAGTGCGTTTTCTCCATGAGGAGTCCAGAAGGCCCTGTATTTTTCAGGGTACTTTAAGGAACAAAAAAGAAAGCTGTTTGGCTACTGGATTTGTAGCCAAATGTAAATTCTACAAGAAATTATACAGTAAATTCTACAATTAGCAATGCTTTCTGTAAGACATGATATTGCTTCTAGGTAACAAGAAGATGATTAGTTTTAACTCAATGTACGTTGGTTGCTCTGAAAGTAATGCCTCCTATTTATTTCCATGGAAACTAAAACCAGTACAAAGAGCACAATAACATTAAATGATAGAGCGTATTCTCAGCTGCAAAACACTATTTTCTAACATAGTCACCACCATTAGCTATGCATTTTCACCAGCGATGAACAAGAGCCTGCATGCTGTGCTCAAAGAAATCTTCATGGCCATCTGGAACGTGGTTTGTATTTCACATCACTGTCACCACTGCTGAAATGAACCACCCACAGCCTCACTGTGCTCACATCCACTGTTTGGTCCCTATAAATGTCCAGGAAGTGTCGATGAATGCCAGCAGATACCATTTTTTCTACTTTGAGGAATTCAGTAGCACACCTTTGCTTCATATGCACTTTCATGTCAGATGCTGGTTTGTCAGACTGCCTCTCTGCTGCCATCTGTCACATGGTAACAAAATGTAATGAAATAATGTTGGGAAGTTTCAACCTCTACTGCCATTGCACCAACATCATAAAATAGGAGTAGCCCTCATAGCAGTGAATTATGTTTCACTATTAACTTTATTAATGGTATGATTGAGAGTTAGTGTAAGAGCCTTCTACTGGGTGATTTATCTAAAATCATGTGTTTCTGATAGTGAATGCATTTCATGATATTGATCATAATATTTACATTTAGTTCAACGAAAGTTTCCAGCATTAAGCTTTTAGTGTTATCAAGCTCATGCTTTCTCCTAGATACTCATGAAAAGATTTTTGCCAGTGGAGTGTGAGTTTATCTTTCAGTCAAAGGGCTTTTTCTTCATCTTTTCAAACAGCATTTCACTGTATTCCTACAAGCTTAGGAACTGGAAGTTTGATTTCCTGCAGACTTAGCTCTGAGTGTCTTGAATGCCTAGTCAGAGTTGAGAGTTAAAAGTTTGTTAATAGTTAAAACTTTTTCCCCACTGGTGAGACATTCTGGAGATGTTTTCTCCTATGAAAATGTTGCAGTGTTTGGGGTGGGAATTCACCTTGTCTGTCAGAGAATATATTAATAAAGTCATTTTTCTCTTCCAGGGCTGGCATTTTACAATCTTTCCATCAGATTTGATTGAAATTAGTCATCAAGATCAAACATAAGGGAAGAGGTTCCTACAGAACCCGTTCCCAACCGTGTGTACATGCGTACATCCTCCCCTTGGTCACATCAACCTTTTTCTCTATCAGTTGCTTAAAATATATACAACATAGCACAGAAAAAAAAGGTAGAAGAAGAAAAATTGTCCAAATTTTGGTGTGTGGATGATTGCAAATCTAAATTGTCTTTTTTTTTTTTTAGTGCTGAAATTGTCTAAGCTCTGTCTTCCCATCCCTTCTAAAACTGGGGAAGTTTGAAGTAAAAAGTTTTTCAAAGAGAAATACCAGTGTTTATAAGGAGGTTTGGGAAGCAGGCTGCCAGAGGTGATCACCTCTATCTAGAGAGGGTCAGTTTTTGTTTTCTTATGCAATATGACAAAATGTTCCGTCGTAGAACAAAGATAATATTCATCCAAGAGACTTTCACATTTTACATTAAGGTAAATTTTAAATGCTTTCTGAGTAATAAATGTGCCACTCATCATTGTTATATGATAAAGGTAAATAATGAAAATGATAATAAAGTCTGAATAATAAGAGTAATTAGAGCTCTTCTTTCTTCATAGGTTATGGTGTCATGGCTGATGGAACTACAACCTATGTGAATGCATCTGTGTGCACTGTGAATTACCAGCCACTCAATCCACCTATAGTTATTGACTTACCGACTCCGAGGAATACATGATTATAATAAAGGATTTCAACACATTAGCAACTTTATATTGCTGACTGAGAATCCCAATAGGGAAATATTCAACAAAGAAAAGTCCTTCTTCTCTTTTTCCTGCTAGCCCTTCACAGATAAATCTGAGTGACAAAAGGAGGATGAACAAAGACATTTTGGTGCAAGAAACAGATTAAAGATGTATCACCATTAAACTGTTCGTGAACATAAAAAAGTGAATGCATTCCACATATATATACATACACATATCTCTCTCTCTCAAGTAGGGACTTTTGTATATACCGTACATTATATTGGACTTCTTAAAAGAACAATGTCTTTCAGGGGAGTGATTCTTCAAAAATTTTGCAGTATAAAAAATAAGAGTTTAGACTAGAATTTACTCATTCCAGATGTTTCCCAGTGAGCTCTTGATAAAAGTGATATTAAAGATGTTTTCCCTGACTTTAACAGAAGATGTTACACGAATGACCAGCCATAGGAGGAAAGCTTTCAAGCCTTCTAGGTCTTGAGTCTTTGCATCTATTCCAAACCAATGCAGTAGAGGTCCTAATTCACTGTACTGAAATGAAGTTTGCTACATCTGACATTAAGGGAAATGATGCATAATGCCAGCATGATGTAAACAGCTCAAAATCCAAGAAAGGAGAAGGGAGACTGTGTTAAACGCAGAATAAACTCAGGAATTTGTAACCTGGCCTTGCCTGTGGAAAAAAAAAAAAAAAAGAAAAAGAAAATGAAAAAAAAAGGATGACATTTCCCTTAAAAAAGTGAAGAAGAAGAAGGATTATAACTATGTTTTCATATAGTAAGGTGGTGCTTGATTGTCTGCAAAAAGCAAAAACAAAACAACAACAAAAAAAACCATCCAACAACCCAGTGTTCAGTATTGAAATTTTAAATAAAACCCACTGGGATTATTTGTTTAAAACTTGTTGCTGGTATATGCAGCCCGTAGTGAGATTTCTGGTTTGAATTTGGCCCACATCAGCTGTGATTAAATGTCATTGTGATCATTTTGTCCTTTGGGAAACTTTATGGATCTCGGGGGGGGAGGGGGTCATCCAGAGGCGGGGTTTGGGCATTCATTTTTGGATAGCTATGTAGTAGCGTAAGTGCAATGAGTGATGAGTACATGTCAGTGGGTACAGAGCAGACGTTGCCTCACAAAACCTGTAATGGACATGTACCCATTCATGGACGCTGCTGAGGAGGCCTAAGACAAAACCACAAACCCTGCTGAAATCTGTCTCCTGTGCTGTGTGTAGATGCATCCAGGCAAAGCAGGAGGCATTGCAGGAGCTGCTGGGGATGGCTGGCACTGATCCTACTTTTGCAGTTTTCCTGCAGGTTAACAGAGATGTTTCTGCAGGTATTTCTCTGCCGTCATGGGAAGAAGCTAGAGATTTGTCCACACACTCACAAAAATATTTGCTTCAAATGTGTCTTGCAAGAATTGGGTTTCTGCCTTGAACTAACAACTCCATGCTCAAAGTGGCTTTTCTGCCTAGAGATCATTTAACTGCTGTAACCTGAATGTTGACGTTCTGTGTTTGGGGCTGACTGCATTTACATATTAATCTTGTTCACACAAATTAGGCAACTCGTTGCACGATCAGTACAGGATTGTTTTCAGCTCTGTGCATCGCTCCTATGTGCAAACACACAGCGGATGGTTGTGTGGGTTAATTTTTGCCTGGTGTATGGATACAAATGTAAGCTTTGTGTAGCAGCTGCATCTACATTAGATATATATGCAATTTAAAACTCCTGCTCTGTCAACCCAGGCTAGCAGCCACAGCTCTAAGGGAAGGAGGCAGAAATACTGCATTCTGGGGGCTTCTCGCATGCTCACCCAATGGATGCAGGAAGCTGTGCAATGCGAAGCCAGGAACTGGTGTGCTGAGGGCCCACTGACACCAAGAAACGTGGCAAACCACAGAGCTGTCATTTCCTGAAGCAGCTGGGTGACTTGGGATCTAAACTGATTTGCTGCTTTTTCCCAAAACAAGCAGACAAACAAAAAACAAACATAAAAATAAGCAGCGGTTTCCTGGAGTGAACAGTTCACAGCACAAGAACAGTCCGGCATTGAATTCAGCTGGGTCTACTTTTTGTAAAATCCATTGGTGCAGAAATTGCATGATCAGCTCCTAAATCAGCAAACACTAAAATTCATAGCTTAATGTGAGCTCCCACCATCATTGGGAAGATGAACAATAGCATGCAGTTAGAGTTAAAGTGTCTTATCTAGTCACAACTCAAGCGTTTTGAAACAGACATGGCAGGAAATTGGCTGTATGTTAAAGAAGTCTGAAATGTTTACATTCACTCATGGCACTTAAGATATTAAAACGTTGAAAGTGGAGGGAAGAGGTCCTTTTATTGGCCTCAACAAAATTTCTATGTCGACCATAAACTATTCTCTTAAAAATAATTTTTCCTAAGGTATCTTCAAAATACTGTGTATTTTTATGTGAAAAAGATATGAAAGCAGCTGTTACTTCAAAATATCATTTAAACTACTTGAGGTATGAAAGCTTAAAGGTTATTTAATCATTTTGGCATAACTTGATTGTTGTTGTAATTTTTGGTCAAGCATGTTAGACAAATAAAGTCTTAAAAAGAAACAACAGAACACAAGGCCTCTTTATATCCTCCTGGTACAATCAGCTCCAGGTAATGGAGCATCCGCTGTACAGCTGTGGGAAGCAGCCTGAGGGTACAGAATTGGGGTATTGAAGCTGCCGTGATGAATGGCTGGGGGCAGCTGGTACAGAGGGTGGCGTGTCCCATGGGTCACTCAGCCAACACAGTGATGGTCACTGTGGTATAACTAGCAGGGGATGGTCCTCATCCTGTTCTGGTAAGTCTTAGTCTTCCTTTATGCCTTCTAAAGCTGGATGCTGACCTTTGGGAATGGGCAGAGAACTGGAGGCTGGATAGTTCAAGTGGTGGGTTGTCTGTACAGGCACAAACCATACAGGCTTGTGAGATAAAGCAAGGGAACATTTTTATTTTAGCTTTGTGAAAACCATCAAAAGCCTGGGCTTCTTACCCCAGCTGCAATCTACCCTAGGTGAATGAGGCCATGAAAGGGAAGGTTTTGCACTTTTGCAGTTGTCAGCTCTCTTTAAATTCAGGGATTGAACTGTCAAGTTGTTTCCCACCCCCCACCTCCCCAGGGCTGACCTTCACTGCTATTTATCCAGGTAGGATCACTCCCAAAGGTGTGCTGATGTGTATCAGTAATAATGTGCGTTCCCATCATTAGACAGAATTGTTACCGAGATAAATTTCAGATCATTTCAATGGGGACTAGGGGAGATATTGCTGCATGTCAGTGAAAAAAGGCGAGATTATTTTTACCTCTCTCTGGCAGGGGATGTGAAACATTCCTTGTCTATGAGGAGTGAGCAAGCAGGGATGCGGCCCCCACCAGAGAAGCTGCCTTTCCTCTACCCTCTACAGTGCACACGAATCTGGGGAGCTGGATTCAGGATGTCAGATGCTGCTTGCAAGAATCTGAAACTGGAGACCCCCAGAACTACTCTGACCTCCAAAGAAAGTGCTTCAGGGAGACAGCATGGCAGCTGTCTGGAGGAAAGGTGGAAATCCCTGCCTCACTCAGCAGGGCCATGTGTAGGGACTGGAGGCCATAGTGGGCAGGAAGCAGTGCCAGTGTTCAAGCATTGCTGCAGTGGGCAGTCAGAGGGGATAGGGAGAAGTAGTTTATCTTCTGCAGACTCTGAGCATACTGACAACAAATCTAAGTGTTTCAGAGGAAGAAGGAACAAACCATTCCTTTGAAGGCAATTTTTGGAATAATCTGCTCATGGGGATCTTTCCCCCTCTTCATTTATTCTTGTTTGTATGAAAATTTCTCACTTAAAAACTCGTATTATTGCTCACTGCTAATGTAACTCACACATAGCAAAGATAACTGCAAATGTCCTGTCAGGTACATTCCTGTCCCTCTCTGGAAACTCTCTGCATTTGAGATTTCAGAGATACTTTGGAACAGTGAGTTCCCCAGGTGATGATGTACAGTGCATTAGAACAACAGCATTTCACTTATCCCTGTAGGAGTGCTGCCATTTGGCTTTATTGACTGTCCCTTTGTACTCTTTTTTATGTGAAAAGTGTAAATAGTTGTGCTCGTATGTACCTTCTTTGTGCCATTTGTTATTTTGTATACTGCCATTATGTTGCTTTTCCTCACTTTGTCAGGAAATTAAAACAATTTCAATTTTAGCCAGGCTATTTCTAAACCTCTTTCTGTCCCATCCCAGAAAGGCTCCCTTCCTTCCAGTGGGAAGCTGGAGACAGCCAGGGACTCCAGAAGACCTCCTGTCCCTTCCCAACAGAGCTTCTGGGATCTACAGTCCGCCATTTTCTTCCCTCCTGTTCTTCATCTAACGCTGTTCATTTGTTTAGGGTTTGTTAATAAAAGGTATTTGCAGCCCAAAGAGGACTGTGGTGAGCTGCCCGTGGCCCCACATGGAGTTTTCTTTTAGAAAGATGACAATCTACCTAAGCTCCCCTGGTTTGCACAAGCACCACCTATTGAGGACATGTCCATGTGGGAATCCCTTCATGTCTTTGTTGGAATCCCTTTGAGCCCATGTGGGAATACCTCTGTGGTGTTTCTCTTCCAGGCCCCTCCTTTGGCCCTGGTGGTGCACCCTGTAGCCCTCCTCTCCTCGGGTCTGCCAGTAGCTCCGGGCTGTGGGGTTGGTCATGATGCTGCGAGGGGCTGGTGGCAGCAGGATGCCTGATCGCTCCCACCCCACGTTGTGGTGTTTGCAGCATGTCTCTCAGCCATGATCCTTTGTTGCCTCTCAGGAACTGCTCTTTGACAAAGATCTCCATCAGGACCTTTGTGAGCGTCCACACCAATTATATCAGATATCTCTTCTTGACAGGATTTTGATGTACCAAAGCTTTCAAATAGATTAAAGGAACAAGCTTTTCTAGAAGCAGACTGTGTTTTATTTCCACATCCAGTGAAGTTCATTCTTCTTTAGAGTATGACAAGCTAATGCTGAGCAGAGCAATTAACCTCACCATCAGCCACTGGGCCAGTGAACAACATGCCCTTGTGCTCCCACCATTTGCTCCACTTCAGCACCATCCAGGTCTGATCAGACAGCAAATGGCTTCTGGTGTTGGAACACTGTATATTGAAGGCCTTGCTCCCAGTTTGCAGCCAGCCTAGTGCCATGGGCCTCAGTGGGGAATGTCGATGCAGATGGGTTTGCTGTTTTCATTCAGCACTTTCTGCTCTGGGGATGTCATGAGCCTTCAGTGTGCTGTTGGAGTTGTGCTGCAGAAACACTCCTGGCTGCCCTATGTGGCGACCCGTCCAGCAGCTGCTACTACTGCAGAAGAAACATTCATAGGCTAATGCAGACCTCCCCCCTGCCTAACAGCCTGGGACAAATTTTCCAGAAATAATGAAGTTATGTAGGATAACGCAATTTAAGTTAATTGGGCAGTTAAACCTGCATTTGTGTTTCTTTTTGCTGTTTTATAAGGCCATTGCATGGAGCAGCTGCTCTGATTGCATCTGTTACCTGATGTTTTACAAGGAAGGGAGAGCTGCTTTGCATGGACATATGTTGGTTGCAAGTCACTTTCCTTTTGTCACCAACCCTTCCGCCTCTGTCCCCACCACTGTGTGCCACTCACAGGGGGGGCTTCATGAGCAGCCACCAACATGGGTACCCCCACTCTAGACACATATTTGTCTCCCCAGGGGCTGGAGTGCATCCTTATATGCAAAAATGTGGAGATCCAGGATAACTGGTTTGCCCAGCTGGAATGTGACCAGATGAGGAAGGTCTCAGAGGCTCCCTTATGCCCTTGTGACTGCAACACCTCATATTTGCCAGCCCAAATCATCATACTGTGTGATTCTGTTCCTGTGTTTGGATTTTTCTTGAAAGAATACATATTTATTATAATGGCAGCAGAGACATTGAGCATCATCATTTAAATACTACTGTATTTCTTCATTTTGTTCATCTGAAAAGTCAGGATTTACATTGGGCTGCACTTATGGAAAGAACTGGGTTGGCTTCATGGGGAGCTTCCAGCTGCACTGTTGAGGGCAACTCCTCTTCAAAATTACTCTGAGAAGTGTCAGCTCGTGGAGGGATGGTGCAGGGACCAGGCGACAGAGGCGGAATCACCATCTTTCATGTCATGTGCTCACTTTCAAAGTTAGCAATGATTTAACATGGCTATGGCAAGTGTAGTTCTGGTTCTTGGATGATTTAACAGCCTGCCTGATGTTCATGTTTATCCAGTAACAGAAGAAGCAATATCTCTAGCTTGCTGTTCATCGTTCCCACCAGAGTCCCTTGGGGATTTGTACTGGGATTGCTGGGGTACAGTTTTTTTGCCCACATGCATCCAGAAGCACCTTCTTTCCTCACCCATTTTCCTTGTTATGCAGAGTGTACATAACTGTGTTTATTGTTTGTTCAGAAAGAAATAATAGCTCTGAAGTGCTACCTATCCAGTTTGTTTCTGCAGATGCCCATAACAATAATTAATCATACATATTATTAACACGCAGCCCTGAGACTTGTCAAAACTGGAGCTCTCAAGTGGTAAACAGAGCTCACACAATTAGCAGCCACTGCTCTGAGAATGCTTGAATTGAGTCTGTGTTTCTCCCAACCTGAAAGAAAGTCAAGGAAGTAATAAATCATGGAAGTATAGAACAATACACACAACAAACCTCAACAAACTATGATGAAGACTCTTCATCAACTGCCTGTAGAATTGCATCAGTGTGTTGCATGAACCTGCAATGGTTGGGCTTGTTTCATTATAGATGTACTGAGTAAGTAAGTACTCATTAACGCTACCCTAAACTTGAAAATACTGTGCTCACGCTCTCACCTGAGTTAGGAGTAGTTTTATTTCTTAATTACTTTCAATACACCTGCTGCTGAGCTTTTGCTGTGCCTTAATACAAAGAACTTCTATCGTGCAGATTTTAATCCAAAGTGCAGGTTCTCAGCCAGGCCCTGGGACCAAGCATAGTGATGGGGCAGGGGATACACTGGCCTGGCTGCTCAGGATAGGTTCTCACATTGGGTTACAGAATCCCTGCTCATTAAATCTCTGCTCTTTTAAGGCAGAGCCTTCCAGCTTACAAGAAACCAACTCTCGCTAAAGGAGTCAAAGGAAAAGGGACAACAGTAGCAGATAGGGAATGGTTCCTCCAAACTCTGAAGCTAGTTTTATCTATTAAAACAACAAAAAACTCAAAGTGTGGAGATTGGTAGAACAAAAAGTTTGAATGTAAATGACTGACTGGTGCTCCCAGATGCAATTGTAAAATTCTGTGCTCTTTACTGGCTTAATTTCTGTTTCTAAGCTAAAAAGGATAGTGTCTTCTCAAGAACATTCTTGTCCTGTTGTCCCCACACTTAGATTATTGGCAGTTGTGTTCTGTAGCTGTACGATGTTGGTATAAAATTACCTGACTTGAATTATCAGGAAATCACAGCCCACAAGTAGAGTCAAAATAGAAAGCAAGGGTGTGTGTGTTTTAATACAGACAAAAAAAAAAAAAAGAAAAGATTTTATTAATTGAAAGTTCCCTATAAATGTAAAAGGTAATTGCATCTCTTGAGTCACCAGAGGCTTCACAGCCCTGTCTACTCTCCCAGTGGCTTTTCCTTACCTGTGTACAAGACTGCAGAGCTCTTCCCAAAAGAACAGTGTGCTCACAATAGCAGTATTGGAAAACGGAGCTGAAACAGGGAAAGTCTAGGTCAGTAGCCCAAGGTCTGAATCTGAAAACTCAGGTTGGAAGGCACTTCTGGAGGGGAAAATTCCTGCCTGAAGTTCAGCCAGCAGAGTTCAACCCAACATTCAGTGACTATGCTCCTATTCTAGACAGAAAATGCCCCAAAATGTGCAAAATTTGTAACATGTGGTTAACACATCAGCAAGTGGAAAGATTCTTTTTGGAAAGGAGATGCCAAGCAGGTGGCAGAATTAAACACATAAACCTAGTGCACTTGTGAGCCACAGAAAAAACATGGAAGCAGAATTCTTCCCTGGAATAGGGAGACAAGGAGGGAAGACACAAATTCAAACAAAAATTCTCAACGTCCAAAAAATCAGGGGAACACTCATTGTTTTAGTTATTTTTGTGGGTTAAGCTTTTATTTTTTTATAATAATGATAATTCTTATAATTCATTTTAAAAATACATACTTTAAAGTCTGGACTTGAAAAAAAAACCTTCATGCACAAATTCAGTATTCTTCCTGTCAGAACTCTTATAACACACCACAGGAAGTCCCTTAACAGCCCTGGGGAGTTCAGGTCCAGAAGCAGGACTCCTCCTGGTAGATGCCACCACCAAGCACCTGTGAGAAAAGCCAGGCTCCATCTTCTTCCACACTCCCAGCAGCTGCTGTAGGTAACACTCAGACCCCTTCTGGCATTTTTCCTTTGTGCTGGCCAAAGGCAGCTCCCTCAGCCCACCCTCTCCAGCTCTGAGACCCCAGCCTGGGCCCTCACTGCATATGGCAATGTCCTTCCTGCATGGGGAAGACCAGGAGAGGATGCAGGAATCCACACGCACGCAACACAGACTCTCAAATTCTGAAAATAAAATACATATTTGTTCCCATAGACACTGCTACAGATACCAAGAGAACAAGAAGACTACCTGAGAGGGCAAATTCTCAGCTCTAAATGAAAACACTATTTTTCAACACAGACACCACCATGAGCTATGTATTTTCACCAACAACCTTCAAGAGCCTCTATGCCATGCTTGTAAGAATCCGCATGGCCATCCAGAACATGGCTTGTCTTTCCCATCACTGTCACCACTGCTGAAACGCACCACCCACTGCCTCACTGTGCTCACATTCACTGTTTGCTCTTCATAAATGTTCAGGAAATGTTGATGAATGTCAATGGGCCTGATTTTGTCTTATTAATGTGACTGGACATAGCCCATTGATGTAGCCTATCCGTAGCCCTCTGCACAGTCTTCCTACCCTCAGTCAGATCAGCAGTCCTAGCCAACATGGTGGTTTCTGCAAACTTAGCAAGGGTGCACTCTCTTACTGGCTGTTAAACAAAGCTGGCCTCGGTACTGAGCTCTAGGGAGTGCCAGAGGTGACCGGCCACCAACAGGGTTGAACTCCATTCACTGGGACACTTTCAGTGCAGCCAGTTCCACAGTCAGTGAACTGTACACCCGTCCAAGCTGTGAGCAGACAGTTTCTCTCAGAGAAGGCTGTGCAAAACAGTGCCAAACACTTGACACAAAGCCAGGTAGACAACACAGAATCTTAGAATATCCCAGATAAAAGGGACCAATAAGGATCACTGAACCCAACACCTGGTTCCACACAGGGCCAACCAAAATGCAAACCTCATTCTGGAGACTGTTGGTCAAATGTTTTCTGAATTCTGGAAGGAACCTTTTCCTAATATCCAGCTGCTCTCTTGGGTCCTATGCGGGTCATCCTTAGGGGGAAGGAGCACAGCCATGTGTGTGGCTGTTCCCTATCACTTGGCTCCTATGGACAGATTTTTTCCTTACTTGACTGATATCTTTTTATGAAATTACAGATTTGGCTGATGAATGAAATAGTGTTAAGACAGAAGACTTCTGCGAGCCACATGACTTGCCTCCACTGCCTAGCATTTTGAGTAGGAAACTGGAATTATATAATTTCAACATGGTACATGATAAAAAAAATTAAAAGTAACCTAGCCAATGTAATTAATTTAGGAATCATCATAGAGAGACTATCTGCTTTGTAGGGTCCTCCAGGCAGTGGTTCCTGTCCTGACTTGATTTGACCGCAAATTTCGACCAGGAAACCTTCTCCCTGACAAAGCCTCAGAAATGTATTACAGATAGAATCCAGTGTTGGACTACACAGAATACTGAAAAGGATGGGTCACAGGTACAGGGCAATCTAGGTCATTTTCAAAACAAGGTATGGCTAATTGTTCTAACTTCCTTGTGGCCACACAGGATGTTGTATCCCTAAATAAAAAAATATGAGTGATAGTGATTTCCCCTGGGGAGAGCTCTTACAGTAGGGCTTGAGTGTGGCCTGGGGTCTCAGCCGCTGTCATGCACAGAGGAATATATGCAGCAGGTATTTGGGCAAAGCAAGAGAAGAAAGATAAAAGTTCTCCGCATCTGGTGTCCATGTGGCTGTGACTTGGAAAGTCATCCCTGGTTTGAACATGGTGTTGAGAAGTTGGTACTGACACCAGGAGGACATGTAGAAATGAGAAATGGGAAAATCTGCCATTACAGGAGAAAATCTGAGTAGCTGATTCAGTATCGCTGAACAAGCAGAGGTTTAGGATGAGTTCAGCATGACTCGGGTAACCACAGGGTGTTCAAGATGAAAAATGCATATTCTCAAATTCTTATATGAAATAGCATCAACTTAAAAATACATTTATGTTACTCAAATGTCTGTACGTGGTGTTTTCTTTACAAATAATGTAATTACTTCCAAAACAACTGTGAAATGATTATGCTGACTCTTTGCAACAGGCAATTTTAAAATCAAGTTCTGATGTATATCTAAAAAAGAAAATTAATTATGGAAGACCCATTCATTAAGAACAAATAACAAACACTCACATGGACTCTTTTGGCTTTACTTTGAATCAGGCCCTGGCTTAACAGACAATTCTGCAAAATGTCCACTGCCTGTGGTTGCTTCCACCCTGCTGCCTTGCTAGGGGTGAGCAAACCCACAGCACTGAGGAGAACGTTCCTTTACATAGACATGTCATTTCACACCCTGGCAGGCAATTAAAATGCAAATTAAAAATGTTTATTAGAAATGTTCCAGCATCTATTCTAATGCACAAGATGGGAATTACGCACAGTATATGGAGAAAGATGCATTGCTCCTCAAGTGAAACCTGATTTCTACTCTGGACCTGGAGTGAGCAGAAATAGCTGAGAAGGCTGATTCTGGTTCTGATTTTGATCTGATGCACTGGAATAGACACAATGAAGTCAGCCACCCACAACTGGGCATAGCACTAAATCCTATGGATGCTTTGTTAAAACAAATCAGATTCTGGAGCTCAACAAATGCAGCTAAACTCTTTCATGACTTTTGACTTCCTTACTTGGTAGAGTCAGGGAAAGAAAGTGGCTGAGCACAGTGCTCAGCCTCTGTAGCCCCATGCAGCCCCTCACGTGGTAGGAGCCCACATTACCTCCCTGGAGCTACTCTTCTTTGGCTGTGCAGTGCCTGAACTCCCCAGACAAGCAGCCTGGGAGCAGCTTTGTGCACTCAGATGTCACCTCCTCCAAGATGAGACATCAGTCCTTAACGGGCAGGACCAGAGCCAAGTATTTTATGTCAGGTCTGAGTATGCATGCTGGCAGTTCTTCCTGTGTCAAGCGCATGGTTGTTCCATTAACAGTAATCCCAGTGCAAGCTGATGTTTAAGACAACTTGCTTTCCTTTTCTATTTAAAATCTAAATACATCAAAGATGAAATCTGGATGCTCCCAGAGCTGTGATGAGGTTGTTTTTACAGGTATTTGAGCAGTGTGTTAAACCTGCTTATTTGAAGATGATGATATTTGTATTGTTGCTAAGAATTCATGCCAAGCATAATTTTGGGGCGTTGGGAAGGTATCATATTAGCATATTTTAAGTATTGATATAATACAAAATTCTTTTTATGTCTCCTTTCACAGCATAATAATGCTCTTTCCACTGCATGACAGCCTTTAGTATAGAAAAATTCAAAAACAGAAGAAAATTGTTTTTTAGAAAATGGATTTTTTTAATCTGACTTTCACTTCGCCATGTTTGGAGCATCCTCTACTGTTCAGGACTGCTATGTATCATCCAGATTAAAACAGCAATTGCATGGAGATATAGGTACTTCACACGGTAATGCCTTAATCAAACAAATCAAATAACTGCATTCTGAAGGACTCTGATATTTTTTCAGAGGCATGCTCTTTCCCGGTGATTCCCAGGGTTTGGTCTCTTCTCCCAGGCAGCAAACAGAACCCAAGGAAATGGCCACAAGTTGTACCACAGGAGGTTTAGTGCTTGGCAGCGGTGGCCTGCAGGCCTGCGGCAGTGCTGAGGTGGCCTAGGAGCTCAGACGGGCTCAGGTATGTGCTAACAAGCAGCACATGCTGCTGGTGTCACAGGAGCTTCAAAGTGAAAGACATCCAAGAGGAAGTAAAGCAGTGAAAGATATTCCTCTTTTGTAGTCTGATTAGACTAAAAAATAGATATTTTTGCTTTTACTTTAAATGTCTGGAAACCCTATGTGGTTTGGCTGGCATGAGCTCTTCTGCTGTGCAGGGTCTGGTGGTGCTGGCAGTGAGTGGGTGCTGTGTGCTGGATGCTGCTTGAAGGAGACTTCCATCACAGCACACGTCTCTGAAGGCTCCCTTCTGTCAGTGGGTTTTCTGAGCAGGTGGATGGGTGATCTGGTAGGGATATGAGGGCCCTGGGGGTGGCAGACTGACCAGTGACGTCGATCTCCTTTGATTAGTTTATTTTGTTCAGAAGTGGTTTAAATAGAACTTAACGTACTGTTAAAGCACTGTTGAAGGAGCAGCTCTTCTCTACCCTTGGCAAACCTCATGTCCCTGGGGCAGAGGAGGTACTCAGCAGCAATGACACCATTTTGGGGATAGAATAGCAAGCAACGTGAGGTTGGGCAGAAGGGCTGTGGTGGGGAGCAGGTTGTGATGCACAGCTGAACAACCTCCAGGGACCCTTGGCTTTGATCTTACAGCCTTTCCTGAAGAGGAAATGCTGCTCCAAACCCCGCCATCCCCCTGCCTGTGTTTCCCTGCCCAATGGCTGCTCATGGGGCGACAGAAATCAGGAATTGGTGTCCTCTGCTCAGCAATTCCATTTCCTTCCTTTGCACTGATGTTTTTATTTTCATAACCACCTCAGCGATTACATGTAGCAGCGGGGGACCGTTACCAAGGGATAATACTCAATCCCACTGACATTATCTGCCTCTTAGTGGAAACAAATAGGATGCCTGCCAGCCTGCTGGTGCTGGATGGTTGATCACTGTTTGTGGGGAAGGGCTGCTTAAAAAGCTCTATTCCATTATAAACTTGATCCATCCAGCAGTTTGTGATTTTAATATGAAAAATTACCTCGGTTGCAGTTGGTAACAGTTGAAATTCATTTTGTTTTTTGAGGTTGGACAAACAGTTGACAAGTGCTATCCATGCCTTTAAAAACTCACTAAAAAGCCAGCATGATTTGATTTGTTCGTGCAGTGAAAAGATTGTTCTTTAATCCCTTTGGAGTTGCTGGATTTGATACTCCTGCCAGAGGAACTAATGAAAAATCCTGGGGCATGATCTGCCAAGAAGCCCAGGGATGTCCCTGGCCATGGCATGTCTCCTGAAGATGGCAGGTATCTTGAAAGGTGGCAGAGTCAGGGACACAGTGCCCTCATCCTTTCACAACACCGCTCCATGCCAAGAAGCAGCATGGGGATGGAGACCTTATTATATTTGGTACTACATAACTGCATCCAATTGTCAGATAGAACGTGTGGGTGTATTTGAAAAAAAATACACAAAAACATAACCACCCAATAATTAGTGAAGTAGTTTTATTTTTATTTATTTATTTTATTTTTTCACCATCATTTTAACAGTTCAGTGAAATCCACTATTTAAAAAATAATCGCAGTATTTGTGATACAATTTTAGGCATTCTGAACACCAATTAATTCTTTAATGAGTATGAATGTTTAATTCAGGACATAAACTGCATGAAATAATAGCAAAAATTAAATCAGGCATGCTGCACCTGATTAGGGTTGGGGGAAGAAGCTGCCATTAAAGAAGATAGCAACTTGTGGATTCACAACAGTCAGAACACAAAACTAAGAGGCCAGACAAGTTGGTTCTTGTATAGGGCTAAACTGAACCCCTTCATGGGCTCAACTCAGGTCTGAAACAGTTTCCTGCTGCAGCCTGAGATGACCTCAGACACTGGAACATCCCTGTAGGGCTGGCCAGTGTCGATTCAGGACCACATGGAGATGCCCAGTGGCAATGTCTGACATGCCACACCAAAACCCACCCTTTTCAGTCACTTACTGACAGAGGTATTTGTATCTCTAAGACGCACTCTTTTCTAGTAATGGAACGAGGAATTTTTGTATTAGCTTAATATGGGAGAACGTCCTTAAATAACCATACACAGAATCTCTTCTGTTAATCCAACATCTAAGCATCACTTTTAGGGATTTACTGCTAGACATCAGTTTTGGGGAAAGGAAAGAAGTCTAGCAAGTATTCTTTATGTTACCACTTCAAATGCATCCAATGCCAAATGTATTTACTTCATACTGGAGTACAAACTGCAGAAATCCTAGAAGCTATATGAAAACCAGTACAGAACACCTACATCCTACATCCTCACGTCCAATCAGTGCTTTTCACACACATTTTTCTGTAAATTTCCCAAACATTCCAAATGTGAAGAACCATTTTCTCAGAAAAACAGATGTTAAAGTGGCCTGCACTGGGAATCTTTCAGATTCACACCAGTGGCTCACACATTCACTAGAAATAATAAGGAAAATACGGTGATAACCTTCCCTCCATTTTCATTTGAAAGATTTCCATATATTCATGTGTGTACATGTATGCATGTATGTGCTTCTACAAACACACAGCTTGCTCTTTCTTTTCCTTAATTAATGCTTTTAAACTTACTTTTACTTTGGAGAAAGAGTGATACTAAATAAGTAGAAGTGATGAGGACAGAGTTCTTCAGTGTATCACTGAATATTAATTCAGGAACCCATCAGTGACATATTTACCTAATAAGTCTTCAGAGCAGGTAATTGTTTAGTTGTTGATATAATACCAGGAAGCAAGCTCTTCTGATCATATGCCCTTTAATTATCTCAGGAGTTCAACAGTCAGAACAATTACCTTTTAATTTACTTCCCAAGATCTAAGTATCTCACAAGATATTCAAACAGAATTTTTCTAGAACTGGGAAATCTAACCAAATGGTTTACTTGCAATTTACTGTTTAATTTACATATACATATATATTATCTCTAAAAAAAATATAACCTCATGGCTAACACTGGGAATCTATCTGCAGTTAAGAGGCCAATGCTTGTTGGTTAAGTTACTTCTTTTCTAAACTGCTGAAGGGTGTAGAGACAACAGTTTTAATACAGAAAGGTGTGATGTCAACTCACCACTGGCATCTTCTCAGATTTCAATACCCATTCCAAATTAATGTCCTGGTCAATACAAATATGACACTGTAAGTATAGGAAAAAGAAGCACTAAGAAATGGGATGATTTTTTGAATAATGATGGTTAATATACTAAAAATAATACATTTGGAAAATTACAGTTGTGGGAATTGAATAGTATGCCATGTAAACCTTTTTACTGAAATTAGAGCATGCAATTAATAAAATGTGTAAAATTGAAAAAAAGAGTTTTCTTAAAAGAATCACTTTTGGAAATGTCTTAATAAGCCTTATTTTGACAATGTTAATTGTTGCTTCTTTCTTGATAAATGGATTATGCAAAATTAATTCCCTTTCTGTGTAGATTTAATCCACAACACAGGACAACTCCATCAGAATTTTAAAGTATTTTGAGTTTTCTAATGAATAGATACAAAAAGCCATAGTCAATTAATTTATTAGTTTGAAATTTGAAATTATAAATCCATCACTGTCTTTATCTGCAGTTTCCTGCATTCAACCAAATCCTACTGTACGAATGCCCGGAGAAAATCATTATAGGATATTTTTGAAGATAGAGTTTTATCATAGTATTCCAAAATGTTAAATAGCTCTTCTTCAGATAGGTTGATTTTGTACTCACGAAGAACCTGTAAAAGACAGAAACAACTTCAAAATTTATTCTTTGGTGAAGAGGAAGTAAAAACATTGTTTTGATAAAATTTCTTTACAAAACAACTTCGCGATTCAGCCCTACCCTATCTTAGGTTTCTGAGAGTATTAGAAAATCAAATTCTCATTTTTATCTTTGTCTTCCCATGTCAATACCAGTTCCCTGGGATACACTTCTGAAAACCTGTGTATGCAGGGGATTTCATCCACAATTCCAAACAGCACTTGACTTAGGAGGAGCACTGGGAAATGGGTAGCCCCTGTGCATGTAGAAGCTGATTACAAACAATGCATGTTTAGAAGGCTTTGAGTACTCAGGAGATGGGATGGAGAGAAGGAGTATCTTCCTTTGTATCCTTCTTGGATGGTCTACAGTTTCCATCCAGAGAAACAGAAGGAATAACACTCATTCAAACTGTGCAAACTCCAATATACGTAATAACGCCCATATGTACTCAATGCTTTTATTTTTCACAGGGCAAATGCTTGGCCTATAGACGTACCTTTTGAACACCTGAGGGATAACCCAGTTTGAACAGGATTAATCTGGTTCACCTAATGTTAAAAATGTCACTCTGCGTTTTTTGGTACTTTTGCAGTTCTTAGAGTTCATAACGCCCTAACATGGAAGCAAACAAGGCATTAATTTCTGGGCATTACTTCTGGTTACAGATGAACTTGAGAATTTGGGCCTTGCCAGTGACCAGCAAAAGCCACTAGTACTGGCATGCCAGGCTAGTGATCATTGGTTTTCTGGAAAGATCTTATTGGTTTGCAATTTTCCCTCCTAACAACTTAGCATCTGAAATTGCTAATGGCCCTGTGCATTTAGTACAGCCATAAATAGTTACTGAAGTTAGGAGGGAGCAAATTTCCACATTTCAGTAAATTAAGTTTCCTAGGAGATAAAGGGATCTGTACCTTCACAAAGCACCTTACATCTTGTTAAATGGATGACCAACACCTTTGTAGCAGTACTGTGGAACTGGAGATGGCTTCTTCATCTAGACCCATGAGGTGTTATTGTATTCATTTATTTATTTATTTTAGCCTGGCTTAGGTAGTGTCAGGGAAGTTTGATTTGCAAGTTGTTGATAATGCTTTAACTTGGAAAGATAATCATCACATGTCCTAGAAGAATGCGACAAATTAAACTCAGATGTAACAGGTCTGATCTTCACTCCTCTTCCCCCAAGCTTGATGTGCTGAGGCAGTACCCAGGCAGGCAACAAGCTGCAGTGACAGCCAGGGAGCCTGTGGCATGAAGATGATATGACTACACCGGTACTTCTCATCCCCGAGCCTTGATGCAGGGTCTTAGGTTTCAGCTACATGGCCATGCCAGGAAATATCATGTTCCCACCAATACTAAATAAGTAAACATTTACAGAGTAGCTCACTGTCTCATATAATCAAAGGGGTTTAGACTGTTCTTTGCAGTGCCAGGCAACAAGCTGGTTTCCTACAGCTCCATGGAAGGGGAGCTTCAGAATCATACCCCACAATCAGTTATTGCATTTACACATTTGCTTGCTGTGATTGAGCATCCTGTCCACCAGTTTATCAGTTCTTTAAAGCAGCAATAATACCAAGGAGTGTCCCAAAGCATGCAGCATTAAATGAGTTTAGGGACCCATTGTAATTTTTTCTTGGAAATGAATAGCAAATATTCACAATTCATATATAACAAATTGTGATGACTAATTCTAGATAAAACTATGTGAAGTACATAGAAATCAGTAATGATTAAGCTGAGTAAAAATCAGAATCCTCATGGGTCTAGATGATGAAGCAACTATTAATTCCAGACAATATATACATAAAGAAAACACAGGTACTTGCTATTTGAGGGGATACAAGGTACCAAAATGTTTGCAGAGCTTTTGGGTTGCTCCCCTAGTACAAAACTGTACTGCACACAGAAGAGCAAAGAGAAATCAGTAGCAGAGACTCAGATGAGGAGTGCTTGGACCCATTTCACATTCATAAGGGAACACAACAGTTGGAAGTCTACAGGATCCTGCAGCTACTTTCCATAAAAGACTTGTCTGGTTGAGCCAACACCTCTATTACTAAGTATTTGCAAAAGCCATGCATTTAAAGGTTGTTTAGCAGCAGGTTGTCCAAAGAAACTGTGGACACCTCATCCCTGGAGGCATTCAAGGCCAGGCTGGGTGTGGCCCTGGGTAGCCTGAGTTGGTGGGTGGTAGCTGTACCCAAAGCATGGGGTTGGAACTGGGTGGTCCCAAATCATTCTGTGATTTTATGACAGGGTCTAAGATTTTCTCTGCTTTATTTATGCTGTTATAGCAGGACACCACCAAGACTCTCAACCTGATGAATGTAAAATCATGCGTAGAGAAAGATTACCATGAATAACAGTCAGAGCTAAATTTACTGAGGGAAGCCAGGATGGCTTTACATATCATAGTTCGGTACCATTTTTCAGAAAATTTTCAATCAGGAAGCTCAGATCAAAGTACTGCAATTTTCTGACTGTTAACTGCTCAACGCAGCTTACTTGTCTGAAATCTGCAACATTTAACAGTCCAGTACGACTTTCATCATAGGATTTAAAAGTGCGCTTCATTGGTCTCCAGCAGTGCAAGATCTGGGGCTGAATTCTCAGCATTGTGCTGTAGAACGACGTGGTTTGTGGACCAGGACTCATCTGACAAAGTTGGATGAGAAAGACAAGCATTAAGTAATACACTGGACAACAACTGGGCAGAACTATAATGCAGAATGAGAAGGTATCAGAAAGCAGTGCTGCTTTAATTGGCGAACTGGCTGCCAAGTACTTGTTTACAGATTACTGCAAGATACTGTTTACACAAGATAATTTTAACCTATGATATTTTAATATTCCTGGAAAGTGCAGATGGTATATTTACTTAATCACTGTCAACGCCCTAACTGTATTATTTGAAACTGATTCTGAAGACAGTGTTACTTCTTCTCAGATCTGTGTTTTCACTTGTGTTACGCTTGTCCTTGTTTCAACTCCCTCTTTCTGGCATTTTTAATTCCCCACAGCGTTCATTTTTCAGAGTGAAATTTCTGCTTTAAAATGACTGAATGCATAATCTAACTATGGGGGCAGCATGTGATTTAAGAAAGGCAAAACGCCTTTCTTATGCTTTGTACATTCTTCCCAATACCTATAATACCTTGTAGTCAGTTTTTTTCACACCTCTGCAGTTAAAACAGCAGGCACATAGACTTAAGTCTTGGGAAATCTGTTTTCTTGTTTTAGTCTGGCTAAGCTCATTACATTGTTATATGATGAACACATGATTTGCAGAACTATTTCAGCAGTATTGCAGTGAACTTTGGGAACCTGAAGTCAGCAGACCTCAAGCCACCTTCAGGATCTGGTTCTGCTCCACTGCCCTTTCATTTCCCTAGGCACATCTCTGTTTCTCCCTAACACTTGTCATTGATATATTGTTTGTGCCAGGCGCATATGACACTAGAATCTTGACAAATGTCTCACTGTGAAGGAAACATACAGAGGACATTATGCCTCTGTTAAGTGGACAGAGGCAGATACCGTACTGCACCTATATGTGCTGAAACAGGCATGGTGGTCGTATACACCATTGCTCTGTGTTATTGGTGCTTTCTGCCTTCAGAATACGTAGCTGAGGAATGAGTGGATACATGAATAATGCAAATTCCAACCCTAAATACTGAGTACCCTTGTGGGCTGAAGGAAGGGAGGGAGCTCTTCACAGTGAATGCAACTTGGGTTATTTTCATAGTGCAGAGTCTGGGTGCTTCCATGAAGCCCCAGGCCATTGATTCTCTCAGGTTTTTGAGAAAGAACTGTGCCTATGACATAAAGAAAAAGTTTATTATTATTATTACTATTAACATTATTAATTATTATTCCTTTTGATGAGTATCTGTCTGCTTATTAGGTGGAATGCGTGAGCAATCAATGAGGAAATATTACTTTGAATATTACATTATAGAAAGATGCTCAGAACGTGGATTGAGACCTTCATTATGTTCTCTGAACAGAATAAATAAAATAAAAATGATTTGAAACAACTACATAGGGATTCAAAAATTACTTCTTCATCTACTCCAGAATACTGGGATGAAATTTTACAGCATCAAGTTTGTATACAAAGGAAGCCTTTTGTATGTTGATGAGGTTCTTTGACTCTAAGCCTAATAGTTTTACCTTACTTCCTCTACTGGTTGTGAATACTTGATAATTCCTAATGATATTCTCTTCATACCTTGGTAGCAATCTGTTTGTTTCACATCTGAAAACAGTTCAGTAATGTAATTTCTCTATAAAATGCTGCTACTAACCATATCTAAACTAATCAGACACAGTCAGAAACAGCCTAAAAATGTAGCAGGCTCACTGAATGAGCAGATTTGGAATTTGGCACTGTTCTTACTACATAACTTGATTGGGACACTATTACCAGTATCTTCCTTTCTGGGCATCTACAGCCAGAATTCTACACCTCTTTTGATCTTTTCTGTTTTAGATCACTACTGTAGGCATTTGTCACATCCTGCCCATAAGGGCAACAGCCTATGGGTATCTGTTTTGCTGGGTCTTGTCTTTCAGGGAATAGGTATGCATGATGGGGACATCTGCATGGGTACAATGTGCCTGACCAATTCTGGCTACAAAATGATTTTAGTGACCGATAACAGTTGTGCCGGTGACATTCCTCCATACCTTTCCTAGAGGGCTGGGCACAGAGCAGGGGCTGCTCTCAAAACGTCAGGTCATATGTTTTCTACTGGTAATTATTATCCAAATTGTAGCACATTTAGCCAATTTACCATATAACTTGGGTACATGGGATCACAAGGAGTCAAATCTTCAAACTGAAGGAGATATCAAATGGGTACTAGAAATTAATATCATGAGGAAAAAAAGCCAAAAGAATGCTGGAATACTCTGACACTATAACAGAAACTGGAAAAAAAAATGTAAATTTGATTTTTATACTATATTTTTACCGGTTTTTGCGGCTTCGGTATAACCACTCTTTGGAGCACTGAGTTTTTCTGTGGTTTTAACAACAAGATACAGCTCTGAAAGAAATCATAGTACGCAATTTTTCCATTTTCCTTGATATCATACTTTGTCGTTATTTGGGTCATTTCTTCCTTGCTTAAATCCAAACGGAACTTCTCTACTATACCTGAAACAATACAGAAATGAGGAAAGAATATTTACTTTGTCACTCATAAAAACAGACAATTGTTTTGTGTTCACAAGTTTTAGCAGGGATATGTCAATGTGTTCACTTTCAGTGACTGCTGAATACATTATGCAGCTACTGCTATATGCGTATATATGAAATGTATATGTATAGTGTATATGTAATATGCCTAATCTCATAAAGATAGCTGTTCACATTTCACAGGGCTTCAGCAGACTAAGAACATGTTACTTTGATTTTAAATGCACAAGAAATATGCCTTGATACTGACTGTAACTGATCTTCTGATAACATGTTTTTTTTTACCCAGGACTTTACATGTGATCACACAAGTGTACGGTCTTATTACACGTGTGGATGGACAACCTAAGAAAAGCACACACTCTAGAAGAGAAAACAACAGAAGAACAGCATAGCTTGACTTGTCAGATACTAAAATCCATGGTCTTTTCACATCAGTAGGTGTTCACCCATCGAGACCACAGCATGTACAAGATCACAAGGAAATGACTGGCAAAGTTATTCAAACATCACCAGGCACACTAAGGGTAATGTACTAGGAAGGTGAGGAGATAACTTGTCTACAAGCTAAATTATCAACAAGAAAGCAAAGTACTCCTTTTCTAAGGGGTATCTAATTCCAAATAGAAACTTGACTTTATTGCACCCATGGCTACAGTAAGCTGTTCTGCTCTGCACTAGCATGGTGGGACATGGAGCAGTCATGCAGCGAATGCCACCCAACGGAAGGCCAGACATTGATGGTCAGAACACCAGAATGAAAACAGAACATATCTAAAAATGAATAAAGCACTTTTCAGATGGTAACAAACCTAGGAATTCTGACACTGGGATTTCTCCTAGCTTGCTGACATCCTTCTCTTGACACAGCTTCAGTATGTCTCTCCAGGAACGTTGGATATTCTTTCTTATCTTATTTTCTATTACTTCCCACTTAAGGACAGGTGGAGAATATGTTGCTGTTGTCTGAGGACGGCTGGATGCTGATGTCTAAAAGCAAGAGATAACAATAATTTTTCTACCAAGTCCTACTGATTTTGTAGATAACCAACCAGATGACAAATCCAGATTCTGACCTTCCAGCACTGAAATCAATGCACCATCTGAACCATTTCTGACTTGAACTGTTTTTGCAAAACTGTACATAGAAATGTTAGAAAACTCTAAGTGTTGAAATGACACTATTCACTTACTGGGCCTTGACCACATTTTTAAAATTTATTTTACTTGTAAATCATTCATAGTTTCTCCAAACTGTTTTTTAAATAAAGAACAGATACTTTAATTAGGAAAGCAATGAAATACCATCTTAGAATAAACAAATTAGTGAAAAATCACTGAATAATGCAATAACAGTGCTTTGATTTCTTACTGAGAAAATTCAGTTCTGCAGTCTCACATGCAGAGACACAGATAGAACAACATGACAGGGGGTCAGTGCTTAGTGTCTTTTTGACCGCAACCTAAGCAGTACTGTGGGTGAGCTGGATGTATAGCCTCAGCCTACTTCTATATGATGAATGCACAAGCCATAGTTAAGCTCCCAGGTCCAACAAATAATCTCATATTTTCTGAGATTTCCCAGTGCTCCTACAGGATTCTCACTGGTGCAGACTTGATGAGGACTCACACATTTCCATGCAACGAATGCTGCAGAGATGAATGTTAGTAGGTGTTCAGGCTGGCTGGTCTTTCCAACAGCCATACATTCTGGGAGACTTACATTCCTTTCCTGTTCTTGCGCTGTCCAATCTAGTATTCACAGACAGTAATGAGAAATTTTCCAGTGCTTTCTCTGAGAACTGGATCAAAGCGTGAAGGACACATGCTAATAGTCTGGCTTTTCAGGAAGGAACCTACAGTTAATGCAATAATTGCGCTAGCAATGGGCCTATGTTTAGATTTACCAGCTGTGTCAAGTTGTTTGCATGTTTAATTTGCTCAATCTGTTATTTCTTTTTCAGTAGCTAAACATCTCCATGTAGAAGCAATCATAAAACTCAAGCATTTTGTAGGCACTGAATAATTTTAGTATTTTTTTTCTTTTGTAGATTTGGTCATAGTCAAAGAACATGATATAAGTACATGCAGCTCCACAAGCGGATACTGAATATTTTTGCCAGTAATTATTTCCTCATGTTTCTGTCAATTCTGCTACTAGCATACAAGGCCAGAATGGCAGCTGAGGGAACCGAAGTGTATTACTAACATTAATGAGTATAGATAGATATGCCAAAGAGGAGCAAAACTACTCCCCTTCTAATGAACTTCTCTTATATGTCTTGGATCATGGATCTTCATAGCAAGTCTACCAATCCCAGCCACTAACAACTGTAATTTGGCATCAGTCAGAAAGCAGAGCAAGACCACAAGAATGCTTTGTACACGCCAGCAAACAGTAACTACCAGTCCTGCCTGGCCTTGTTAGATGACCACTTACGTTTTTTTTTTTTATGTTGCTTTTGCAGCTAATGGGCTGTTGTAGTTTGGACAGTTTACTTTGTTCTCAGAAATGTGACCATACATAAACAACTAAAAAATTATCTGCCATATAGATCTGATGGATGTGTCTAAAGTAACAGCAGTGAATGCTATTGGTATAAATTAATACATGTGATTTGACTTCAGTGGAGTTACTGATTAGCCCCATTTTTTATCATTTTATCACAGTTATTTTGCAAATAACCCCACTTATTTATTAACAGGCTCTGTGCCTGATCTCATTGGCCATCAATAGAAATACCATCACTGAGTTCCAAAACTATTATTTTCAGTTTACACGAAGGAATGAATACTGGTAAAATTCATCAAACAACCACACTTACGTTCTTCTTCCCCACTAGAGAAGATAATTTCTTGGGATGCCTAGGCTGAGAAGATGCACAGGTAGATGGCCTGGTAGAAGTTGCAGGTCTGGTAGCACTGGGAGTGCTTGATGACATTGTTACAAGTTCTGAGACGAATTTCTTCAAAAATTCCTGATATTTCAATCATCCACCAGCATCAACATCCACTGAGTTCCGAAGATTTTCAAACTGATGAAGAGAGATGACTGCTGTAAATGTTAGTTTTATAAAACCAGAATCCTCTAAGGTACTAACAATACGACACAGTATATTGAAAAGAAAGGGAGATGATGATTTGGAACAGAAGGAATCCTAGGGTCCATCTTATTACAAAAAACATTAAAAATCACAGCTTCTCTACAGAAGTCTGCACAAGGCTGAGAAAACAATGAAAAAGAGATTTCTGCAGGACATTTTTTAATTGAATTTGGCCCTTGGTGTACGTTTAAACTACTAAGTCTTGTGATTAGACACAGAGATTGAGCTGCCATATAGAAGAATAATGTTTTATCATGAGATGTAAATCAAATTCACAGTGCACATGTATTCTGGCTAAGTACCATTGAGACAAATTTCTCACGCTATTGGTTACACCTAAGTTCTACAACCATCTCAGTAGGCCACTAAGGTTCTTCAGTTTTTGTATTTGCATCAACAAATTATTTCACCCTGAGGGCATAAAAGAATCAGCAGGACAGAATGTGGCAGAAAATCTTTACAGCCTTTAGAATCACATACAATTATGATAAAGTGCTCAGAACCATATCTGTACAATACAGACAGCCTATGGAGGACCTGGGAGCAGCTGCTGGCCTGAAAGCAAGTGTGGAGGTTGGGTGACTGTTTGGCACAAGGCAGGGCAGATAGCCCTGCCCTCTTAGTGATGCATGGCACTGTAAGGATTAGACCAAGCTGTTTTCCATTAAACAGCCCTTCATTCCATAAATAGTTGCACTGAATTTAATGGGACTATTCATGATATAAGCTACCAATCAAAGAAGGGATTATCACAGTCTTCCCTTAAATGAGCTGCACTCATTTTGCAAGTGCTTCAAGAGTCATCAGTATGCCTTTTTAGGGTCTTCATTATTGATTTTTAATATAAATCTAATTGGGAACCTCAGATTGCTTTTGATTTGATCTTTTTCGGCAGAGACTTAAACCCTAAAGGAAACTAGTCACCTCTTTGATGCATGTGCCAAGTTGCAGTCAAACTTCAAAGGGCAAAGGATACATTTTGAATTTCCTTTCAACTTTCCCCCATTGGCCTGGTTGCTACCACATTATGAATTATAAACAATTCTATTTTGCACTTGTGATTACACTTCACACTTCATATGAGGATCTCAAAGTGTATTACAAACTTCAATTAAATACAACAATACCCTGATGAGCTGGGTTAGCTATAGTTAGAAACTATATCAACAGTCAATGAAATTTGGGGGATTTTGGGGATTGCAAGTAGTTCAAGCACATCAAGGTAGTTCAAGCAGAGAGGAGAAAAGTGCCTGTAATAAAAAGGGGGGTGTTGGTTTGGAAGATATAAATCAACAGCACATTTACCCCATCTGTTTGTACTTTTTTTCTGAGAAAGGTCACAAAAATTCAGAAGAGCAGAAAGCCAAATTTTAGGAAGAAAATCTTCATCTGTGAATTGATACAGATTCCAACTGAGCCTTGCTGGCAGCAAACAATAAGTGACTGTCATCCAGAAAAGGATAAAAGATGATGTTTTCTGTGAAGTCATCTAGAATGTGATTGCTAGTAACACTTCTGTAACAACTCTGAGCAGTGACTACAGCCCGAACAGCAGGGGTTTGGTTTAGCAATGGCAAATCCTGCACTCAGATTGGAAGGTTCTCCTGGGGTATCTCCATATAGCTATACATAGGCATATCCTTCGGAGGCCTGTCAAAATCAAAATATCTCTGAAGATACAGGGCTTGAGTCTCACTCACAGAAAGGCTGCTGCTTATATAAATGAGGCTCTTCAGGCCTGCTTCTCGTTGCTATTATGGATGACGGTTTCTATCAGGATTTTTTTCTTCACTTGTCTGAGGTTCTTTCAAAGTATAAAAAAGCTCCTCTGTCCCTTTGCTTCTTCTTGACTGTAAAGTAGACAGGATTTAGTCCAGAGGACTTTCCAGCTGGAGATGCCTGTCTTAACTGCTTCCAAAAAGGAAAGAAATAAGAGATTCTTCACAACGTGGTTGGCATATGTTTGCTCTTCTGCCTTGGCCTGGGCACAGCTGTAAGCCAACCCTGGCTCTTCCACTCAATGCTTCACAGGGATAAGGAAACAGTATCACCCAGTTTTCTCTTCTGCTTTTGTCTGGTTTGCTTTTGTCTGGTTCAGAAGCTCAGGATTTGCGAAGCCATAGCAGCTGTGCTTTGTACCTTACCAGCAGTGTTACTACCAGGGCTGGAGCACACAGATCATTTGCTCTTTCATATTATTTATATTATTTTCAAGAGGGAAACAGAAAATATTTTCATCTTTTTTTCACCGCTTTCATTTGCTGCTTCACACATTCATAGCAGTGCCCAATAATGCAGCAAAGTGTACAGTCTCTCTGATGTAATTACAAGCAGGCCCTACTCCTGTTTGCAGTTTGTAGTCAAAAGTGCTGGTGAAAAATACAGAGCCAAAAAATCAGAGTACGTATCTGCAATGAGCAAAGTACCAAAATAATTTTCTGGCTTGTAGACATGTATAAGACTTTGGAGACTTTCAGTTTGCTGCCAAAACTCACTGATGCAGTCACAAACGTGAAGGTTGGTGTGCTGTTAAGTAAAATCCGAGACCTTGTAGTCAAGGTTCCCTCTCTCTTCTTTATTATTCACCTTGTCTTTGGATGACGAACATTCAAAATGAAACTGCATTAGCAAATACAAAAAACTGACTGGTTTCACTGTAAGCTCAGTAGAAACAGAATCTTAGGAAAGACTGAAATCTCGGGTTCCCTGAGATTAGCATGGGATTAATCAGGTGGTTTGTAGTGCCAGATTCATGTCAAGACTTCAGTCACTCAAGCTAAATTCAAGGTTACGTAAACCCTGCTAGCACTAATCTAGGGGAATCTTTAATTCTGAGAAGTAGCTGAGAGATGGGCAGGCAATGTCAAATGCTTGCCCCTTTCTTTGTCCATGGAGGGCAGAACAAAATACCTACTGAGAAAAAGGAATTTGCATTAGATCCCCAGGGAAGTATTCTCTGTTCTTTGCTGACAATGCTTTTTCCCTCTCACCAACCCTGGAAGTGAATTAACTTAAAACTGTAAAAAGAAACTTTCAAAATAGCAAATACACAGATGAGGAGCTGGGCAAAGAGAGCTGCTGCACTCTCAATTCACACACTCATTATCAGCAATAGCATATCTGTGACCTCCCTTTGGAAAGCCTCTGATTATTACAGTTCAAAGCCACAGTCAGAGATAAGGAAAAAAATAATCTCATGCAAGTGTAGCAAGAAATGTTCATGGGATAGTCTTAAAACGTTTTCATTTCTTCCAAACTGTTAAACCTCTTGCCTATACACAACAGTATTCAAACACACACCTATCACCGTAGCCAATTTACCAAACTGTACACTTAAAATTAGCAATACAAAATAAAATAGTTGTCTTACTTGCTCTTCTGTCAGATGCTGAAAATGTTGGTTACAAATACTCCAGAACTCCTCTTTTGATATTGTGCTATCTTTTGAAGAGTCAGTATCTTTAAAATCTCATGCAATCATGTTCAAGCAAGCGGTTGCTACTTCTGGTATCCGTGAGAGGATGCCTCTCTCTGACAGCTCCCAAGAAAATTTAGGCAGAATGACTTTTTGCCCTTCCTCGGTCTAGACAAAACATACACACAGAATCAGTAATGGATCTACTGAATAAATTATAAATCATGGTGTGGCACTCAGCCAGCCAAAGAGGGAGAAGTCCACAGAGAAGGACGCCTTGGAGATCCCGCAGGCAGTAAAACCTGCTTCCAGGAATTCTGGCTCATACCACAAAAGAGAAAAGGGACTATGCAAGTAGTTAAGGGGAAAAATAGACTCACTATAAACGTGATCCAACTGGTGACAGGCCAACAAAAGCACAGAATTCCAAGACTGATCTAAACTTTTATGAAGGTCTAAAAAATTGGGTGATCTTACAAAGGGGGCTATTCTGTTAATGCAGAAAAAGGGAATTGGATGCTAAATAGCCCAAATAACCCAAATGTATTCTTCTCATCTGAATAGTTCTTAGCACGCAGTGAAAATCTCTGATTTAAAAGGCACTTCAGTCCTGAAATGAAAGCGAGGGCAATTATTTCCCTTTCATTTCTAAGTCCCAGGTATATTCACTGCGGCACTTTTTAATCTGTTCATCCACAGTAGGAATATGGCAGCTAAACATTGCAGCTGAAGACTGCAAAGGTGCAGAATGTGTAAGAGGAGAGCAGAGTAGAGTGTTAACACTTGCACAAGGTGTGCACCAATCCTATTTTCAGTGTGTTGCTTTCAAATTTAACACCCGTGCGCTGCCTTTAAAATCTAGCACCAAAGCTTACTCCTAGTGAGTAAACTCCCGTTACACATTCTGCAGCAAGAAAGTCCACATCTTGAGTAAACACATTAAAAGGTCATAAGGCAAGGAGAAACAAAAACTACAAAATAGAGTTGGCTAGAATAAACCGCAGAACGAAGAACTGCTATGCTGTTGTATAGACATGCTTGAAAACATCGGAAGTTTCACTGTGCATACAAAAAACTACATTTCATAGCATTAAACACCAGTGAAGTCTATTCAACACTTGCATTCTACCTCCAACAAGCTTCAGTTTTTAAAATGAAATGAAGATTTACTCATGAAATTAGTCTCAGGAACGGCACAATAATAGCAATTAAAAAGCAGTATCAAAATTTTGAAAAAAGCAACTACTTATATTCAGGAACGGAAGCCAATTTCCCACCCACCAGCACTGTCTAAACTAAATATGTAAAATATCTTGGAAGTAAAGTTTTCCTAAACACAAGTGGTAGCCATTTTTACTGTATGGTGGTAAGAGGTTCTTTTTTTTTTTTTGCTGTCGTTGTTTTTAAGTAATAATAATAATAATCTGCTTTTGGTTCAAAGACACAAAGACATATCTTCATAGCATGTTGAATGTTACTACCGTATCTTATACCTCTGTATTTAAGCATAATAAGCTTTGTCACCTTCTTGCTCTACGCAATACAAAATTCCAAAGAAGAAACAGATGGCTTTCAGTCCTGAGCTCCTGCTTCCTTGTCACACCTCACATGATCGTTAAAACTGAATGGAAAAGAAAATATGTTTCCTACAGAACTGCGAGAAGCCTGCATCTAATCAGAGAAGACTCCCTTATTTTCAGATGCAAATAACACTTTCCACAATTAACCACGCTTTACACAAAACACATCTGCAGGATAGGTATTACGGCTGCACTGCTCAGAGAAGAAACACAAGAAGTGGAACTCTGCATGCAGAGCCAGGCCCTTACTGTTGTCAGGAAACGAAGACTGCCAGGCTCGTTCAAGTGCCGGGCCCACCTTCTGCCTGTGGACTACCTCTGCTTTTAATTATTCTAAGGAAGCCAAAGTCTTAGGGAAAGTATTACTGCTCTCCAACCCTTTAAAGAAATACAGTCAGAAACTGGGAGCTTTCCTAATTTATTTAATTTCAAGAGCTTTCTGTTTATTTCATAAGACCTAGCACTCTTTGATCTTAAAATGGTTAGAGAGCCAATAAAAAAAAGATCACTTGTACTTCCTGGAAAGCACAGCTCAAAAACTACAAAACCATTTATACTCAGTTATTGCCTTGCATTCATCTACTACATTCAGATAATGCATTCAGTGTATGCCTGTGACTGTATCGTCAACAGCTAAAACAACCACCTTTAGCTGAAGTATCGGTGCTGGAACCTAACATTTCAGACTCCTGCCTGGGCATCTATGTATTTAAATGTTGTTTCTGCATCTGAAGCAAAGCTGATACACAGCACATTCCTTAGCTTCTCTCTTGCTTTTAGCTCACGACTGAGATGGAGTAACAGACTTTGGCATGCCTTCAGAGGATCCTGTAAACCCACTTTTCCCTCCTGCTTTCAGTGAGAGAGATGAGGCCTTTCTTATGGGTGGCTCTATGTAGATTGCTGGCTGTTCAAAGCAGGGCTGCATTTTTCTTCTTTAGAAAGTTCCTGCACAGTCTCATGTCCTTTTCTATAAATGGCATAACTATGCTGATTAGTAATAAAAGAAGGCTCCACCACCCACACCTGCTCAACAAAGCTCCATCCCTGCAGTTCCTTCTTGTTTCTGGGAGATTTTTCTATTAAGAAAATTTTAAGCAAATCAGAACATCAGGGTAAATTTCAATTTCTCTGGTCCTGTCACATGTCTGACCTCTCCCCTTTCTGGGAAGGTTCAGAAAACAAAAGTCTTGGGAAACTGCTTGTGTAAGAAGCCACTTGTATCTTCCCCTGAAAAAGGATGCATTTTCCTCTTTGTAAGTGAGAATGACCTTTGCCAGAAGTAATCATCCTTTTGACAATTTACATAGTTGTTAGGGTTTCTGCAGTTAGCCCATGGGACTGTCCCTTACCCTAACAACAAGTATCTCCAGGCTGATTTCCATGAATGATGTTCCTCCCTGGTGTGCAGCAGCCTCAGTTAGTTGCCTGAGTGGGGGTTGATGTGGAAATGTACTTCGCTTGTTTGTTCAATTTAACCAGTAACTCACCGGCCAGCCAGCTCTAGCTCTTAGATTCTGATGAAAGAGTTCCAGAATTACAGGGAGGGTTGTGTTTTATCCACTTGTAAGTGGAGTTGTACTCTCATCTGGCAATGACCAATCTACCTCCATTAACCTGAATGCTGATTTAGGCCTGCTGACGATTTGATATCTTGTGTGCAACAAGAGCTTGCAATAATAAATGCAATTATAAATAAAAGATGAAAACACAATTGAGGGTCATTCTGTAATGCACCGTCTTCCTTTTGACCAACTGTTTGCAACAGACATACGCAAGTTTTGAGGTCACATTTGCAGAGTAGAACACTCTCTGCAGTGTTTAGCATTTGTAATGGTGTATGATGATTTGACAAAATGATTTAACACAACGTGTCAAAGACTGATTACTTGCCAAACTTGATCTTGTCTTGAAAAACGCTACTATCCTCTACATGTAATTAAAATAGCTAGTGTATTAAATAAGCCTGAATAGAACTGGATAGAGAATCAAGTTCCACAGCGAGAATTCCCTAATCCTCTGTGTCCCCAGCAGTATCTAGCCCATCAGTAGTACATCTGGTGGCCTAATACTGTGTTCCCAAAACCATTACCTCTCCTTTGTCCTTTTTCACTTCTCACAGTAAATATGGAGTGAAATAAAGGCTTTCATCACAAGAAACAGTTCATCATTTTAAAATCTTGCTTTCCAGCCTTAAGCAGGGGCACAAGCATGACTAGGGGCGAAGGGGAAGGTGGGGATGAAATTTAAATTCAAAAATACGCTGGCTTTAGAGTGCCGGAGTAGTTCGTCTGGGATTTTGTTTCAATAAATAATTTTTCTGAGCTACTCTGGTTGTGGTATCCTCTGAGTATATTGTTAGACTTTTTGGTTTATTACTCAGAGCAGAGAAGGAGAGGAAGGTACTGGTTTGGTGTACCTCAGCCTGACCTGGCCTCTTCCTTCTCACTGCTGAAATTGACACAGGTTTACTGAGTGTGCTGCAAATCCCTCGACAGCCTCAGCTCCAGGAAGGCCATTTGACAAAAAGCAATTGATCCCAGTCCCTCCTCCCCCCATATGCAGGTGTGCTGGTTTGCTGATTTTGTGTAAATCCTCGCTGTTGTAGATCTGACCAGCTCTCCTTCTACTATTGCTTTTAATACACTCTTTAGTCTTTCCCCTTCCGTAACTGAAATAGCTCACAGCGGGGAAGGACGTGCAAGTACATTTTCGTTTAGAGGGGGGCGGTCTGATTCCCAACTGCAGTTTGCATTAGGCCAGACTGCATTTTATTATTTTAATACAGAAGAGCTCCGCTGAGGTCTTATTAATCACTAGACTGGCAGGTGAGCTTACTCCCAGCTCCAGAGTCTGGACTTTTACAAATGTCCTTAGAGAGCCCACTTATGTTAATAGCATCCCACCCAAGACCATGTCCTCTCTGTCTCTTTCCTCCTTTTTCAGCTCTTTTGTATTTGGTTAGTAACATCACAGCTAAGTGACATAACCACAGTTCTTTCTTGCCTGAATATTAAGCTGCAGTCACACTGCATAAAGTATTTCATGTTTCTGTTATTTCTTTTATTTACAGTTCTATTTTCACGTCATGTAGCTCTACAGAGCTGTAATTCAGTGGGCATCCTGTTCATATAAACCAGATCAGACATACAGATGCCATAGTCTGTACTGCAGAGAGTTAATCAGAATGTAAAGCTCATTAGCGTCTATCAAAACCATCAAAAGATCCACGTGATGCATATAATATTTAGGAACCATTTCCACAAGATTTTAGCATCTCCTCTTATCCAGCTATTTTCTACACAAAAAATAAAAAACCTGTATGGTTTTAGGGTTTGTGAATGTTTGCCTTTGTGGTTGTGGGCTTTATTTATGAGGTGCCATGTGAGACAAAAGTCATCCCAGGCTCATACTTTACTAGTTCAGTAAATTTTCCATACTTTAATGATCAAGCTGCATACTTTACTTGTTACTTTTTAATATACTTCAGTGATCAAATTGTATAGCATAATGATCAGTTTTCCTAATGTGCCTGAATGAGTTGCATATCTCATTAATTTACATACATACTTTATGGGCCCGAACTGCAGCATGTTTCGATGAAGTGAATAATTTAACAACCAGACTTCTCCCTGAGCCTGCACAGGAGTCCAGGAATACATGTGAACCCGAGGTGGAATGAAATTGCAAAGGCATGGGACATGTGGGGTTGAACCCAAATGGTAAACATGAGATCTGAGAGCATCTGGAAGCTAAACCAGTGTTGTGAATCTGGTTCGTATTTGTTTTGTCTTTCCAAAAATGCTCCCCTGTGGATCAATTTGAGGTTTTAATGATGGATTTATCCCTTCTACGCCAACACAGCACATAAAAGCATTCAAGGAGAATGCTCAGTTTTGAAAAATGCCATACAGGGCTCCAATCCTGCCATGGTCCAAGTACCTCCTGAAGGATATGGAGATAGCTTATTTTTTGGTGAGTTGAGGTGGGAGGTGCTCAGAGTCTTGGAGAAGTAACTGCTGAAGAGATTCAATGTTAAAATATGTCCTTGCAGAATTTGAATATAGGAGTGTGCAGCCTGTCAAGTTGTTATGTGGAGGATGAGAATGCACCACAGCAAAACCTTCCCTAGAAAAAGTAGATACCCATTCTAAAGTCAGTATGAAAGCTTGCCAGCAGATCAATATTACGACACACAAAGATTGTTCTGAAAATAATCATATGGGTGTATTTCATGCAATTGGTCCTTGGGCTGGTACGGCTTGGTTGAAAGTAACTGAAATTATATAAGCATAAAGCAGGAAAATGGGGAAATGCAGCCCTTTCTGACCTGTAAAAAGTATTCTGATGCTTTACATTTGAGAGCCATGTGATCTATTGTATCTGTTAAGGCTGCATTTTAATTTTAACAAGCTGAAAACATAAATATTTAAAGATACCCGACTATTTTATAAATAACTATAATTAAATGTAGTTCTGCCACCAAGGACAAAGTAACAGTTGCACTACTATAAATATTAATGCTAAATTTACAGAGAATAAAATACATTTAAGCAACCTTATAAAATTTTGAATAAAGCTGCACTTATAATAAGCACTATGGTAAATCTGTGCCTATTGGTAACTGACATGCATTCACTCTCTAACATGCTAAAACAGTCTCTAACACATGACAAACTTTTGGAGCTGCTTATGGGTTCTCCGGTATCCAAGAAGATCCCTCCTTCTCTTGTGAAGTGCTCAAACCCTGACAGCCTTCTGACTCAGACATGAAGAGGCTGAAACAGAGATCTCACTGGTTTTCCAGCTTCTGCTTTATGACACAAAATGTAACCACCGTACAGTTCTATACAGATCTGTTTAGCACAACATTCTATTATTGCCATGGCAATGAAGTGTTAGGCTTCTAATATGGTTTTCCACTGGGTGATGATTATTATTTTTCTCATTTTATTTGTGCTCAGAGCATATAGTTTTGTAAATGAAACATAGTTACTTCTTAGAATGTAAGATAAAGTTAGTACTTGCATATTTAATTTCTTTTTAGAACTGCCATCTACTTAGTAACAGGCTTTCACATCCCTAGCCCAAATGGAAATGAACTGCAAGGTAATGCCATTTGGACACCTGTACATTCACTAGTTATACCTGATTCCTACTGGGAAAGGCAGATAAAGATGGAAGAAACTGAAGGAAAGACTGTGAAATTAAAATGGGATAAAAACTTCTTTTACTTACATTTTTTTGACACACTCCTGTAATTTATAAGTGCAGTAAGAATTTCTGCTTGACATAAGGATGTGAGCATGAACTGAAGGATCTGTTCCTGCAGTCTGCCTCAAGTAAACTAGTCTGAGTGGGACGCCATAGATACAAACCTCTGCCACAGAGAACAGTAATTTGAATTATTTCAGCATACATATTCAGAGCACCAGAAGAATTCGTATATGGCTGCAGTCAAGATTTTCTCAGTATTTGGCTGATCACCACGTCTGACCTTCTTGCTGCATCCATACTGCTGTTACTGTTTGGTGCCAAAAACCTGGTGGGCTTCCGCTCCACTCACTTTTCTCCCCACGCTTCAGTCCACCTAGAGAGGTCAGGCATATTTGGGTATCCCAGGTCCCATGTCATCCAGCTGGGGTAATCTGGCAGCATCTGTGGCCACATTTTAAGACTGCAAGATATACAGACCTAAATCTATAGGAGTGCCAGAGTTCTGAGAGCAGTTTATAAGGAGACAAGGGTTTTGTGGACCTCAAGAGAGATCAACTGAAAGCTGATGCTCAGTTAGTCAGTCACTTTTAATACATAAGATCTTATCAATTAAAGAAAATAATAGCTTGGTGGCTACTGTTACCTCTGAAAAGAGGTTTATGTTTTTTAGGAAAGCTTTCCAGTCTACTGCCAGCTCCTCACAAAGGTTAAGGTTCTTGAGAAGGTTTCTGAAATGCTTGTGTGACTATTTAAAGCAGAAATGGCCAAGCACTCACTGAAATTGTAGTGTTTAAATTATTCTGGTGCCTTCTTCATCAAATACAGAAAACGCCTGAGAAGGAAGAACTCGAAGTATTTAAGCAAATGTAGACAGTCCAAAAGAGAAGTCTTTTTTAGTATCCATTTAGCAGTTCCTATGGAAATGAGATCCACATGCTTTTTCCTTACGGGTATTTTATACACGAAGAAACAAGTAACATTTTCCAGAACATTACTTCGTTTGAAGTTTCCCATCCTTTCAAAAATGAAAAGCGATTGTTGAAATAATCCAAAAATAGCCCGCGTTTCTCTGCCACGTGTAAGTATAAATATGCAAATAAACAACAACCTGCAGTAAAAACAACAAGAAATCATACAAAGCATCCAAACATTCCAGAACAGGGAGTGCTTAAGACAAAAGAGAAAACAAACAGAAGTATTTGAGATCTGCCTAATATATTTTTAATTAGAAATACTTCTAATGAAACTTGCCTGAGCATATTTGATCTGACTTTTGTTCCCCAAAAAAGTGTTCCTAGTACGGCAAGTTTATTTTCCTCTGCCTACTCCTTAAAGGACTTACCAGTCCTTGCTTCTCATTAGTGTCAGCTCATCCTGAAGACTTGTTCGCTCTGTTCTCATTTTTCCTTATGTGAAGTGCCCTGCCTGTTCGTTGTGGAATGTTTCCCCAGGCAAGCAGGCTAAATCTAGCACAGTTGCAGCAGGTGACATGCAAGAGAGTAGTGCAGATGAGCGGCTATAGTGCTGAGGTCTGGACAAGTTGTGGGTCACACCCACTCCCAGGCTGCCTGGATACTACCAACTTAACCACACCCCCTCATTCTGTTTTGTCCCTCATTAGCGATACTGTGTGTGCACCACTCATTCAAAAAAAAAAATAAAGTAGATGATTACACCTGTCAGAACTTAATATTAAGGTCATACTACTCTGCTAACAATGTGTCTTGCTAGTGTGTAATACAGCAAGTTTTGATTTAGCATTAGAACTCTTCTAAATAATGGGTTTAAAACTGTTACTTTAATGTACATGAAGCATGCCTACCAGTAAAGCAAACACTGCTATATCAAAAGGACATTGGAAAGGAATACTTTGAACACTAGGAAATCTTAAACTATTTATTATAAGATTTCAAAGGCTTGTATTCAGTCATAGAAATGTCATGAACAGGATGGGATGTTATCTCTTCTCAACTAGTTGGACTCTAGGAACTGTGCTTTCAGATCTGCCGCTTTCTAACAAAATACTTTATTCTAAGCTTATGTTGTTAGAGTACCCCATCACGTAGGAGGCAACGACTTCTACTCAGAAACAAAGGTATAATTTTCTTCTTTTTTCATGTAAAGGAAATGAGAAGAAGTTTTGCTTTTCCAAAACAGTCTGGCTCTTCATGGAGAAAATGAGGTAGTGTTTGCAGTCAGGATACCACCAAATGATATCCTGAAAGATCAAATAAATTATTTGTTCATACCAAAAGTCGCTTTCACCTCATAGCTTTACCAGACAAAACTGTGACATTCCCTATTCCCAAAGCATCCAGGGCTGAGAGTACAGATACTGTCCTTTGTGAAGCCAGGTGTGCCACAGCATTACAAATGTTTCCAGACATCATGAAAAGAGATTTCTGTAAAGAAATAGCATCTCCCATGGCTATGTGTTCTTTTCTAGTTGTGCTGGTGACATAATTAGTGATGTCTTTGTTGCAAGCCTGTGTTGATTGTAACGAGAGGACAGAATCCAGAGACTGAGATTTCAGAAATGCAATCATTGATGAAAAGGAACTTCAACCCTCATCACTCCCCAGCCACTGTTTCTTTCCCCTCCGTTGTGCTGGCAGCAGCTTTCCAGTAGCCACGCACAACTGCTCAGGCTTTTGTCAGGCTGAAGTTCCCGACCTGCATCACTGGACAGGAACACAAGCACTGGCTTTGACACAAGGCCAGTGGGAGGACCATGTTGCTGGGGATACGGGAGCAGCAAGACCATCTTTGCAGGCAGAAGCCTGCTGCTAAGACCATGAGCTTAAACTGGACCTGCAGCTGCAGGGCGAGACGTCGTGACTTTGCATTTCTTTGTAATAGGAATGTTTCCTTTAAGGTCTGTTTGATTATTCTGTCCCATGCTTGAAAACAATCTTACTTTGGCATCAAGAACTATTTACTCTCAAGGCTGCTGCATTTCAGTAGACTCCAACACAACAGACTAAGTCTACTTAATAGCATTTTCTCATTCAGAGCTTTCAAAATTCTAAAGAAAATGGGTTATTTTTATCATCCTCATTTTACAGATGGGAAAACCAGGAAGCTTGCTGCTCGACAGCTAATGTGCCTTATCTGTCTGTGTCAGAGCCAGGAGAGGCCAAGAGCATAAATGCAGACAGCTGCAGAAGCCTGGCTGACAGGTGCTAACTTCTGCAGCCACTATAATGTCTTCTCATCTGATCACATGTCTGTAGCCCCCATTGCTCCATGCCCTTTTCATCTCACACTGATAAAACCATAATGCTTGCCTGCAGTAGCACATTTTATCTACCTATAGTAAGTTTCAGCTACGGAAAATCAACAGAGATATTCAAAACACTTGACATTCACATTCCCACCAAGCAGTTTACAGAAAACCAGAGGAGGAAAAGGGGGTCTGGGGAAGAGGGAGCTTCAGATAAATTGCGGTTTTATTTTTCCTTTCCAATACTTATCTTCACAAAGCCTTGAGACTCCATTTGATTTGTTTGTTCTCTGGAGTTACCAGAACACAATCATCAATTAAAAAGTCTGCAGTTGTCTGAAGATGCTACTTGTACAAAGGCCAAGGTTTTTGGTAACACTCAATTAATAGTAGAATAGTTCTGAAGCCTTTGGACTAGTCTCCAGCCAGGCAGAAAAAAGAGAATTAAAAAAAGGCAATGACCACGTGAAACTTACCTTGTACAACAAATCACAAGATGATGCAACTATTTCTTTTATCTTAATTAGGGTCTGCTCTAAGCTGAGCGCTGCAAAGCTTGCAGGTGGTGTGGCTTCCTTTTGTCTCTGTTGGTATTTAGATGCTCTGCCATCATCAATTGCTCTCAGGAAATCAAAATAAGAGAGCTTGCTGTCATGAATGCTGATTCCTAGGCTAAGGGAAAAACACAGAATGAGATATCAATGATTTTAAGTAATTATCTCACTGTTGTCTGCACTGATTAATTATTATGATGCATTATTTGTACTGCAGCAGAGCTTCAGGATATGTCTGTGCTGTCAGCGTATGAATCCTGTTAACTCCAGCCCAACCTCTTTCTCAGGTCCAATCCTATCAGTCCTATCAATTAAATGCAACTGCGCTCCAAGGTGAAGATTCCAACCTGCCTCCAGATGCTCTAGAGGAAAACTGCTTTAGCCTGGGCCCAGGCATACAACCTTGCAGTTCATCAGCATTAATGTGGTGCTTTTGAAGCACAGTGTAGTATTTTGTATGCAGTCTTTGGCTGAGCTTGTCATCGACAGTGTGGCCAGACGACACACAGGCCCTCAGCTGCTGTGTTGCAAAGCTCCATGATCAGTAAGGGATCCTGAGCAGACCACTTGTGGTCAGACGGTACCTAGGAGGGTAGCCCAAGGGCTCTGCAGACTGCATGCACGACTTGCTGGATTTCTGTCTGCTGAAACATCTGCTGGATCAGGGACACTGGGGATTTTCCTGTTCCGTCACATCAGAAACTGAGTGGGTTACACAGCTGACTACAGATAGCTCTAGGTAACAACACTGAATATATTTTTGCATCAGATATCACCATGGGAAAAGATGAGCTCTTGCATATGATTTTGGGATTTTATTTTATTATTGTTAATTTTTTTGTTTGTTTGTTTTGCAGAGAACTTGAGATACCAAACTACATTAATTCTTATTCAAAGATGGATAGTTTGAGGTAGAAAGTCTACAATTAAGGCTATTTTCAAATATGCAGGTAGCATGTGAGAATAAGGGTTATTTAGCATAAAAGATTAAGATGAAATAAGTAGCATTAACCATAACATGAAAAGCTACTTTCCTGCAGTGTCCTGTGACTCATGACCACTTAATGAAAAGAAACTTGGTGTATTTTAAGCAAGGACTTCAAACCCTTCTAATGAGCCTGTAGAATTCATTACCACAAGAGAGTACAATAGCAGCAGCTTGCTCTACCCTTACCCAGTATAAATCCAGCGTAGTCAGCTTACAGAACTTTCTACCATTCAAAGACAACCAATGTCTTCAGATTACAGTATCCTTCGGGACTTTTTCCATGCAGGTTCTCTGGCTCCCATGAAATTATTCCAGTGTGACCTTAGAATTACCATCAACAAAGAAGGGTTTTTTTTAACAAACTTTAATCAAAACTGAAGATTATTTTCACACATGCATTAAGTAAGCAGTTTCTATGCTGCAAGAGAAAGGTTGGGAGTTTTTAGTTTTGCATTAAGCTTTTTTTTGGTCAGAATAATGGCCAAGGCAACTCCTAGAGAGCCAAGCTTTGACAGAGAAGATAGCTCCACTTAGCAACCCTGATTTTCTTGTGTAAAAATGAATTACTGTAATGTACTTTCATCATCTGCTTCCACAGTAAATCACCAGGGACCAATGCCTCAGCTACCAATCACCAGAATATCCGGTTACAAGAATGTCTAATTAATGGGGAGAGCCAGTAAAACAAAGAGGAAGCTTTATGGAACAGGCTGGAAAAGAAATTAACTATAGACCCCATATCTGCTACCAAGAAAAAAAATATATTCAAGAGCCCTGATTTTGCATCTTGCAGCTGCACAGCACTCCCACATACTACCCATGTCAAGCTGGCTCCAATATTGGAGACAGTGTGTGGAAAAGGAAATAATCAACACCATTTCAGCTGAGAAATAAATTGCCAAGTGGGCATTAAAATTTTAGTAATAAAACTAAATGCATATGCTAATCTACTCTGTATTATTTAGAAAAGACTATTTTGGATCAAGAAAGGAATAATCTGCACAAAATTACAATGAATGGAGGTGTTTATCATCAAGAGGTCTTTGAGAAAGAAACAAGCAGCAGATTCCTATTAAGGTTTCAATTCATAAAAAGTTGATCACCCAATTAAAGGTGAACTGTGAAAAGACTTTGCTAACATTGTTTCAAAAAAAGAGTCTGGTTTGACAAGCTGTGGAGAACAAAACTGAATGCTGCCAGGCCTGTGACCTCTGGGGGGCTGTTTGGGGCAGAGAACCCCAACTACCCAATGGTGGAACAGGACCTTTGTGTTCCTCAGCCTCTATCGAGAGAATCTGCCTCTCACTCATTTTAACATGAAGAATTAAAAGCTGCATGGCAGCAGCACTGGCTCTTTTGAAAATTATTGCTACTTTATAACCTGATTTAATTCTGTTTGTGTTTTGAACAGGGTCTCTTTCACCTGTTTGCTCTATTACAGTAAAATAAATAAATAACACAATCAAACAAATACTCAGATTCAAAGCACACCATCTTTCTGTAAGCACCCCGTTCTCTCTCGTTACGTGCAGAATCAGTACCTGACCTAAAAACATTTTTCACCCATATGCAGTTTGAAGCACAGGGCCCTCTCCATTAGCTTTGTCAGAACTTCTAAGGTGCTTAATGCAAAGTACAAGCTTATGGGCTTGGCTAGGTGAGACCAAATTGGTACTCAGGAGATAGTCATACAAACCTATTTAAAAGACTGCTGAACTGATCATGATCAGGACAATAGTTGAATTCTTGTAGTATCCTCTGCAGGTCACATGCTGTTACATAGCCATCATTATTTTTATTCATTTTATGAAAGGCCTTCTTGAAATCTTGGAAGTAATCCCTAAATTTTTCCCAGAAAGAGAACAGATGTTTATTTTAGCTCATTTGTTGAATCAGATGAAAAGGATACAAACAAATATACCAAATAGAGGTGAAGGGGCAGAAAAAGATTTTGATCTTATTTTTGTGTGGCAAGTTCATATCGTTTGTTCAAAGAGTGCCAAACCTTTCAAAAATAAATCTCATCCCACCCTCACCCCCATTTATTTTGAATGTGGAACTGTAAAACCTCCCCCTGCAAACAAATGCTGCTTGAATGATTAACTGGCTCCTCTCCTCATCCAGAACTGCAGATAGAAAACACACTCTCCTCTTTTAGACCCTGTCCTGATCACTTACAAAATGTTTGGTACGGCTGATAAAATTATGAGAATTGGGCAGCATATGTTCAGCAGTTTGAGCCCCTGGAACTTCAAAATACTAGGAAGAACTATTTTAACAGAGTCAGACCTGATCGATACCTGCAGAAGCACAGGACCTGATTCACAGCCAAGGGAAGAAGGGAAGAAGTGCTTTTGTGGACTCACAGAGACATCAGATCCTCACCTTACCAATTCTCTGACATATTTACACATGACTGAATTCAGGCCTGAAAATCCGGACTCTTCTTCTCACTTTATTTCGTCTCTTATATTTCACTAACATTAGGGACCTTTTGATCAAAGTTTGGAAACCCGAGTAATATCCCTGTCTGTCTTTTGATTCAACAGAAGCCTTTTCACATTTGGGCTCAGGAGGATAAGGCAGGCACAGATATCTTTCCTTTCTGCATATTTTCAGTTGATGAAGTCACTTAAGATTAATGAAAGATCAAAATAATTGCAAACTATAGCTTGATGTAGAGTACCAAGTATACATAAATTAGCTACATATATTCAGTACTTACAAGCAGATACCCTTATGGCAAAAATGACAAGTTTTTATCTGGGTTAATAACTACAGCTGCACTCCATTTGCTTTGGGATTGCTCCTTCTGACAGCCCCAGGGTACAGAGCATGAAGTCTGGGTTCTTGAGAGATTGGGATTTACAGTATAAAAGGTATATGACAGTGATAACAAAGTACAGCTGTGTAACACACACTATCAAGTACCACTGCCCCTGTCTGTCAATGATCTGGTCTGTGGATCTAGCAGCTCAGATCAGCTCATTCTGCTCCTTGATAAGCTACCATCAATCATCAAGCACCCAATCCCTTACAGATTTGTATGAACAGAGCTAACCTGGAACATGCTAAATATCATCAACTTTTTAGAAGCGCCCAGCAAGTCTTCCCAGGGCTGTCATGGATCTCCTCAGAAGCATCTGGTCTCAGCTCCAGTTGCTAACGCTGTCTTTCTTCACACAGCATCGCAGGATCCTTGATTTTTCATTTGTTTTCAAGAAGTTGTAAGTTTAGTAAAGTCTGTACAATAACATTTTCTTTGCCAATTATTTCTCCTATGAATCTGTTCTTCTGGAGTTTACACTTGATATGAACAAAGAATAATTTCCTCAGGGTCCAGGAAGCACCACTGTGAATGCAAACAGCACACAATTAAAAAAAACCACTGAAATATAGTATGGCTTCTGTAGGTTGTTAGCAATTTATTGTGTGTTTCAGACCCTCCAAAGTTATATGGACTAAACCCTCCAAAGTTATATGGACTAAATTGGGAATACTGGGACTCTCTGTTTAACAAAGTTTCAGCTGTCAATAAACCATTTTAAAAATATTCCTCACAAGTTTTGTGAAAGTATGTGTCACTTCTCAGCTTCACAAATTACTTGAACTGTTTTTTAACATTTTTATCTCAGCTCGTAATTCAAGACATTTGAATTGGATGTAACATGTCAGCTTCCTTCATTCCATGCAAATATTTTCAGGATCAGGATATTGAACAGTGCCCCACTGCTAGACACAATTTCTGGGAATCCATACCCCAAACAAATTCAGTGTTAGTATATGAAATAACACGCTCTGATGTTAAATTCAATCCAAATGTAATTTCAGGTTAATGCCCAAGTCAATTACTTACAACAGCTGCGGATGTACTAACATATGATGTTTTCTTTCACGTTTTTAAAAGGTCTCATGAGCCTTCTGTACTCTGCGAGGCATATCAGGTCATAACATATTGACATCACTCTGCTGTTTACCTCTAAACTGTAATACCACTGAACACAAAAAACTGATCTGAGTTGGCTACATGGGCTTGATGTGTAATGGGCTTGCTCCCCAGCAGACGGTAACCTTCATGATGTTCTGCATTGTGTCACCTTCTCCACAGCTTCTCCAAATCCAGCCCACCTTCTGAAGTAGGGCAATCATTGTTTTTAAAACGTATTTTCAGGTGTGAGGTCATTTTCAGTGCTGTTTTCAAGAATAGATGCATTTAATGCTCTAAAAGTATGCTATTGATTACTAATTGTCTTCCCATCCTAAACTTTATTGTAAAATGGAATGGTTTCATCTAAGGAAAAACACTAAAAAGTCACACAATTTTGATACTCCAGAGCTTTTTTTTTTTTTTTCCCCATATATGTTTTGTTGTTGCTTGTTATTTTTTGCCATGGCTAAACAGTGATTTGTGTCAGCACTGACCATAACAGGTCAATAAAGAAAGATGCAACATTTCTTAAAAATCCCACAGCATAGCCAGAGCTCTGCTCTCTTAGTCAGTACCTATAATTGTGGTGTTCAGTACTCTAGAAACACAGGTCACATGTTTCCACTGAATATTTTTTCAGTAATACTGCCCATAAACCATTTTTTGAAGATTTTGTCTACCTTGTAGTGCCAATATATTTTACAGTTCAGATACTTCTTAATGATAGGTTTGAAGAGTGTCTTCAAAATTCTCTCCTCATTTTCTTTCAGGATACATAGTGTGTCCTACTCCACTTCTGGTATTTTCCTACTGTTCCTTATGAGTGTTGTGCCTTGATTAAATAGATCGTCTTCTTTTTTAACATCTTACCTTCCTCACATCTTTTCTGTATCTTTGAATCTTTGATTCAAGCCACTATCTCATTCCTTAACTACTTGACTGATTCATTATTTGAAAATCTAAAAAAAATTCTTCTCCATTCTCATATGAAACAAGTCTTTCAAAAGTTCCGTTTCCTTGGGAATGCATTATTGAGCGTATATTTTGTGGCTGCATGCATCGCCCTCTTACCCTGGCTAGCCATTAAAAACATTGATAGATACTACTCCTGTAATATTCCAGAAGATAGTTCTGAGCTTTCCTATGATGAATTCAGCTACTGTGTATAGTTTTCAAAGCATGATGTGAATCTTCATGGAAACTAATATTGCTGGTGTTTTTTAGGGTCTCTAAAAGCCTCTAAGGAGTTATCACCTTTTTCCTCACTAACAAATACCTTTTTCTTTTTCTTTTTCAGTTAATTGCTTCCACTTTTTCATATTCTGCTCCCTCTACCATGCAAGACTTAATGCAAAACTTGTATTGCAAGTAACATAGAAGGATCCTATGGAAGAAGCACATTAGAATGGCGCCATTGCATTTGATTTGAGACCTAATTACTGCCTAAGCAGCATAGACTTCTTCAGCCTCAGGTACGAGACCCTATAGATCCACTATCCTCAGTTAGATTGATGTGTTTCAAGTTTCATTACGTTCAGAAGCCTATAGATTTTCTAACAGAGACAAAACTCTAAAATCTACTGGTAGGATTTGCTTTATTTGAGTATGTTTTGAACTGTAAGAGTCCAGAGCTTTTGTCCACCTCACTGTGCATATCACAGGGCACTGAAACTTCTCCAAAGCACTGAGGGCAAGGTTTACAGATTCTGCAAAAAGCCAGAAGAAGGGGCATGGACAAAATGCAGCCACTGTGTAAAGAGAAGAGAGAGAACATCAGCAAGATCACGAAGAATCAGTGGGTGCTGTTCCCAGTGGTACTTACGTGGGTCCTTTAAAAGTAAATTCATTGACACCTCAAGTGACTGTCTCCTCTCAGTCAGAACTGGACAAGAATTAGTGAAATAAATCTGTTTTCCAACTTGTTTAGAATGAAGTGGGGGCTGAGGCCCACTTGGATCACCAGGGTTAGGTTTTGCAGCTATTGGATCCATTTTTCTGACCAAGAACAGATCTCCTTGTGCTGATTCATATAGTAGGAGGGCACAGATATTTCAGCTGTCCTATTTGGTCCTGGAGTGGAAGGCAGACACTTGCTGGATTCCTGCTTTCACAGCCACTATGCAGCTGGATTTCATTCACCAGGCAATGACTTCAGCTTAAGTCATTTATGGCTTTCTCAGGTCTAATGTGAAATCTGAGGCCTGGATTCAACTTCTCTTGCCCTTCCAGTTTTCCAAGAGAGAAAATCAGACAGAAACCACTATGATGTGACTGCTCCCACTGGACATGAAGTGGATGTGAAAGTGCAGCAGACAAGGAGAATATTCAAGAGAAATGAAAGGTGACAAGAATAAGTAATGAGACTTACTTTTGCAGACTGCAAGTGGTTAAGATGTGAACCCATTCCCAGAGGAAGGCACAGATGCCAGAAATTTGAAAAGACTAAGAACAGAATTGGACGTTTTATACATATAAATAAAGGAAAGCCAGAATCTACTGAGTAATTATAATGTAATTTTTGAAAAGGATATGAAAATTCTACCTGGCATGCTTAAGCCAAACTTTGTCACGGCCCAGGATGAGACAGCCGTAACACAAAGGCAAAATATTCCACACCTACCTGCTAGCAGACTGCTTCACCTCAGCCAGAAACATCTGGGTCTGGTTACTACTAGTTACTAAATCCAGTTATCCTTGGCTCAGTCTGCCAATTTCTGTTTTGTTTAAAATAAAGCAACTGCTATGCACTTCTAGATATGTATGTGTGTGTATTGTTGTCACATACACAGTTACATACAGAATTGTTGTTATGGTAGGTTCCCAAAACTGCATAATTCTAAATGATGTGGACCTGCCAGGATTTCACATTACTACTATTTTATATTAACCCTGCATGTCTTCCCCATTGAATTAATTAATCTCCAGCTGCTTCACGGCTAGTATTTGCATTTTTGTGACACGCTGCATAATTTCTACTTGCAGTACAGCGTCTTCTTTATTTGCTTTTCATTTATAGCACTAATGGTAGTACTACTTTGAAGTTGGCATTGCATTACCAGGTCAAAGTTGAAGCTTCTTGACCAAAATTGCACTTCATCCAAGTGCAAGACTGGAGACAATCAGCTGCTATGGCAAATGGAGCAGAAGAGACCAATATGAGACAGTTCAGGAATAAGTTTCACATCAGAAAGTTATATCTACAATAATAAGCAAAGCTGTAACAGTAACTGTGTGACCATCTCTGTTGTGTACAATGCAATTTTTTACAGGTGAAATGCTCAGTGATATCTGTGGGTGTCATGAGTACAGTTCATGACAGTGGGTGCTGCAGTGCAGGTAGGAGAGCTGTGACGCTGAGAAGGAAGGAGAGTTTTGCCCTTGGTTCCTTCTGTCTATTTGGTACACTGAAAAACAGCATTAAAAAAAGCAGGGTGAAAAGTCAAAAGCCTTGGCTTATGGACTTGTCTGTGGTGTCTTTTTTTTTTTTTTTTTGTCTTTATAATTTCCCAAGCTGCCACTTTATCATTCAGACAAGGCTGCTCTTCTTTTTTTATGAGTGTATCACCCTACCAACAATGTCATGGGGAATTATCATTATTATCGTCAATTATTTATTAGTTCCTACAACACCTAGGCACTTCCCAAGCACAAAAGAAAACAAATTTGGGTTCTTGGAGGTGTATTTTTAAATGTGTTTTGCTTCTGAAGGTTTATATTCCTAAATAAAATTTTACAAAATAGTTCAGGAGAACAGTGAAAGCATGAGCAGAAAACATTATCAGCATTCAGGCATTGTCTGCCTACAACCTGTAAATACAAAGTTTTAACAGTCTTGTAGTGGGGCAGAGGACTCTCCTGCTGCCCCGTTCTGCTGGCAGGAATGGGAAGCCCATAGCAGCAGTAGGCTAATCACTGCCAACTCACCAGGGCAAGCATGCATCATTAGACCCCACTCAGAGTAGGATATCATTTTCTCATTTGTTTGTGAGATGCTTTTCTCAAGAGCAATCATCTATTAATTCTGAATGTTGATTTTCTTTGAGGCAGAGACTCCTCTTGCTTGAAGATGTTTATTTCTCTCATATGGAGACAGGGTCTACCCTTGTCATGGCTGTCTTTTGCTGCTTCTATGGAGCCATTTACTGAAAACATAAGTAGCTGCTAGAGGGCTGTGAAACCAACTGTGATTGTACTTGGCCCTCATCCAAGGGACAGGGTAGGATATGGGACCAGAGCATGCTACACACTCAGCCCTTCCAGATGCAAGAAAAACAACCAATGATCACGATCAGATTGGTTTAAATCTATATTGCCTGGAGCTGTCTGAGAAGAAGAGATCTGCAGGGTGACAAAACTGTATTTGTTCTTTTCGCTCAACAAGAGCTGATAGAAGTGTTTGGACTGGAACCACAAGTTAAGACTGTATCAACAATCTAGCCCAGGAGTGCTCTGGACACAGAGGCCAGCTGGCACTTCTCTGCTTAGAGAACCTCCTCAGCCACTGAATGAGAGCAGCTGCCTGCAAGCAGACTTTTAGGAACAGTCCTTGGGGCACTGTTGCTCCCAAACTACGCTGGGAGAGATCAGGGAAAGAGTGAACTGATGCAGGCCAAAGCGTGGTAAGGATTATTTCAGCAGGTTAGCAGCATAGACAGTGGTGCCCAAGACTCTTTCTGAAGACTGATCTCTCAGTAGACATGCTGCCATGAAGTCTGTAAAATAAGTAATGTACATTCTTCGAGAATAACTTAAAAATGTCTCATGAGACACACTGATCTAGGCTTATCTCTAGTGAGTCATGGGAATACCATTGTGCGTAAGCCTGGTCCAGTATCTACTGAAATTCCTTTTTAGATACTTTTTTTTATTTTTAATTATAGTTGTTACATTTGTATTGTACTCAATGCCACCTTAACAAACTAAACACAAGCATAGAAAGTTACATACAAAGCTCATAAATATCTTACTTGGTCTGTTTTCTAATTTTTGTTAAATGTAGAGTTTTAGCTTGCTGTTGCTTCTGCTCTTCCAGCTTTGAATGCTTCCTCTGTTGATTATTATAGATAGCTTTTACATGTGCATAGATGTCGACTGTGATGAGTCTGCTAAGCCCTGTGTCAGTGGGTGCAAACTCCATCCCCAGCTTCTGTAAAAATTCTTGGTAAAATATTCTTTTGCATATTTATCATACCATGAAGAAGAAATGCTTTTTTTGTTTCTTTTGTTTAATATTCATGTGTTCCTTCCTCATAGAAAGGCATTACAGATGTCCTTAAGTGATGTAGTAGCTTAAATCTCATTGACTTCCCTCTCATAAAGAGGTGCCATACCACACTGAGAGTAAGTGACTTTCTATGAGACTTGAAAGATCGTGTTTAACTTTGTAATTGCAGAGTCAACTCTGAAAGCGCTACCCTAAGGACCAAATAGTCAGGAGTGTTCTCCAGCTCTCAGAACTGCTGCCTTTCAGCTTCTGACTTGAAACACAGAGAACTGGACTCCTAAAAATTCAGCCCCAGATGTCTCAAATGGGTCACACAAGTCTGAGATTCTCAGAATCGTAATCATCCTTCAGAAGTATGAGTTTAGATTCATAAACACTCTTCAGATTTTCTTAGGCATAAACCCTTCCATAGATCTTTTTCCCTGCAGTTCCCCCTCCTCCTCATTAGTGCTCCAATGCATGGTAATGCCTAATTTAGCTTCAGCTTCACTCTAATTCCTTTATTCAAGTTACAGACATAACGGCACGGAGGAGATTTGAGCTATTCTATAAAAGGAGTGGCTGATGGGAGTGAAGTTGTGCAGCAGATAACTGCATGAAAGGGATACTATTCACTGCACCATGGCATCCATAAGGAATAAGAATGGGAAGTAAAATCTAATGGAGTTGAAAAAAATTCAGAAACAAATCAGCTTTAAGAAAAAAACATACAGTTACTGCAGTTTGAAACCAAGAAGGAATATACTCAGGTTCTACACGATAGTGAGAATGATTATTTTTTTTAATAGACCTGTAACGAAGGCAAGTTTTAATATGATGTCACATACAGCTGACATCTATAGCATTTCAAACAGTCTACAGCACAACTCCTCTTTGTTGAAGGCAGACAAGTATTTCTAGCCACTTCACAACAAATTACTTGTCTATAAAAACATTTCAGGATATTATTTGCCATCGTTATACAGCATGAAATTACTTTACTCTCTTTTGTTATGTAGCTGGTATGTAGCATTTTTCTTTAGACTGAATTATTTTTGTTTAGGTTGAGAATACTCTAAGCAAATTTAGTGCTTTGAAAATGAGGGGCTGGTAGCACAAACACCATTTTTTATAGGTATGTAATAGAGTCTCTAGGACCTCCTTGATAGAAGCTTTGTGTACCTGGAACTGACTTTCACTCAACACAAACTAAGGTATGCATTTTGTGTGTATAAAACAAAACTGATGAAAAACAAGTTGGTGACCTAAGGTGCCATTCAAGGAGAAAATGTATGTTACATTAAAGGGATCAGTAAAACTGAAGTCAATATTAAGTCTTGTCCTCGAATTCATGGTGAACTAATGGATCTAATTGTATTCTTGAGCTCAGTGTGATAAGACGTAGCCTCCCGGTACACACTGTCATGATCTAAGATCCCAGTCATAACAAAATAAAAGATTTCTTGTGCAATGTAATCTATTGTCATTCATTGCACTACCAAAGGCTCTGTAATCCTATAATACATGCATTATTGCAAGAGCTAATAATTTAGAGTTGTCATACCTTGCCCAAAGCTTCTTAAACTCCTCTGGGGTGATTGGAATGCCAATCTGAACAAGACTTTTTTCATGTTCCCTGGCTGTATAATGCCATTTCCTTCACTGTCAAATTCCTGAACATTCTGGAATGTTAAAGAAATCATCTCTAACAAGAACCAACAACTTTGACAAAATGCTTGATCTCCCTGTAATCTTAATGAATAATGGGAATTGAAAGAAGAATGGAAAATCATGCATGTCTGATTTTCATTTCATTTTTTTTTCATCAGGTTTTTTTACTGCTTTCTACATGATAGATGTGCAACTCCCAAAAGTTTTAACCAGAATTATCATCATAGGTACTTAGACAATATACCCTGTGTTTCTTTCTGTTGGCAGAGAGAGGGATATGAAGGTAAGAATCACACTTGCAGCTGTGGGTATAGCCTGTGCTGAAGTATGCCAGAGGAAGATGAAGAAACTGGAAAAAGGCAGACCTGGAGATTTTCTCACCCATGTGTTCTATACCTAGTATAAGTGAAATTTTGCTTTTTTTTTTTTTTTTTTAAACCATTCATATTACAAACTGAGTTTATTGTCCAATTTACACAAACGTTGCTTGAAAAAATTACATTCATTTTACCTTGTGCTACTTTATTGTTCAAGTATTGCAACTATTCATCAAGCTTTAAAAATGTTGAAAATGTTTTTGTGGGACAGTTCTGTGAGAGTCTCTGGATAGTGTTAACATCACTGCTTCACTGTGCAGGTCAACGTGCATCAGCATGGCAGTAGGTGTGTGTTCGTGGATAGGCATAGTCAAATGGGCCTCAGATGAAGCTCCTAACTATGCTTTTAACAGAAATATTACATAAAACCAATAAAAGTAAAATACAAGGAAAGTTTCAGAGATAATAGCATCTACTATATAATTAACAGTACAGAAATTGAGCATTATTGAAATTGTTCTTTTTTTTGCTCCCATAGTAAGTTTTTATCATTAATGAGCTGTTTTGCAAAGGTCTTTTTGAATATTTATAGAATCTGAAGATCAACATTGCATAATGTACTGAAATCTATTAGTGCTGCTTATTTATTTAAAGAAAACATTCTTCTTACCCTTGCTAGGTCATGCCATCTGGTTCTTGCTTTGATAACAAGGTAGTAATGAGCCTGATCACAAGCTAGCTCTGCATCCGTTATCATCTCTGTGTTTGTTTTTTTCTCAAAAAATAATAAAAAAAATAAAATAACAACTACATTCTGTGTTAGTGGGATCTTTAATCTTCACAAGTTTACTTTTCTTTTGTTGTTCTTCACGGTAGTGATGGTTTTGTTTCATAGTTTCTAAGATACCCATTAAAGCCTGTTACTTCACGTCTGTGTAAGCTTAATTCTTTAAATACTGCCTTATCTCCCTAGCTACAGGTTAGCAAAGATGTTTTAAATTTTGTAATTCCCTATTTATTTTCAAATCAATGTTGTTCAATTCTCCCTCAAACTCAAGAGCCAGTATGGATCATCTGTACGCATACAAAGAAATGTTAATTATCTTAGAAACAATTATATCCTGGAGTGACTCCAGGAAGATTATCCTTGATTTACATCAATAGCATGGATAAAAAATGTCTTTGTGAGTCATCAAGGCATGGCTAGTGAGTTTAGGGAGTAAGATCCACACTTGCGGACAAATTCAGTCATCGTTACAAGTGCCTGTCTTCTGGGCTCCGGTGCTTCTGGTGGAGTCCATGCATTCAAGGACGAGTGGATGCCTCAATTAGCATCTGGCACAGTTGCTGCACTATGAAGAAGTGAATGAGGTTACCAAATTCTCATGTTATGCAAGGACATGTTTAGAATTGAGGGGATCTTAAAATTTCACCATTCCTTGAAATGGTGTGCCTCCCTCCATGTGAGAAGAGCCTTTCTTTTGGCAACCAACTCCTCTTAGACTTTCTAAGCACTTCCAATTAGAAAACTGATAAAAGTCTGTTCATTTCTCTTAACACACAGCTGCCCATCTCATTCTATTTCCTAGCATCAGTTTCTTTCTTGTCTGTTTCTTTATAAACGTGATCTTCAAGCACAAGTCTTCAGAACCTGGTTTACCTGTAATTTTAAATATACTCTCAAATAAGACACAGAGGAATACTGGATCTGCAGACCTGGCAAGGTGAGATAACTACACCTGGACTACCTGCTGAGTTCTAGTACCCCCTAGGGCACACGCAGAACCAGAAACAGGACATGGAGGGCCACCATCCTGCAAACTCAGTCCCTTTTGAGCTCCCAGAGCTCTGGACGTCAGCCTTGGCTGAAGGCTCCATCTGGATTGAGAAAAGTGAATGCCACAATAAGCCACTTTAGGTCTGTGGGAACCTGTTGACTTTACTGTACTCTCACTGTTTAAGAGAAGATTCCATAAACCTTAAATATTGACCAGCAGAAATGGTCTAAAACTGAGCTGGGAAAATTCGAAGTGTTCTGAATGCATTCAGTCACTATGTTTTAATTACTAGAGTCCTAAGTCAGTAACAGTATTTGAAAAGAGAAAATTCTGGAGATAAATCCCAACTGTTTCAATTTCTAGCTAAGTCCAAACTGAAATAGAAAGGAGAGAAATACATTAATTGGTCTCATACTCCAACTGTTAGCAAGACCCAATCACCATCAGTTTCCTTTCTTGCTTTGTAGTGATGTCCTTGATTCACTTGTTGTCCAATTCAGGAAATAAGAAAAAACAAACCAAGCAGATAAATATTACTAACATCAGAGCCAACAGTTATGCTGTCAGAGACAAATAGAAACTGGGAAATAAGCCTGTGTGTGTATATATCACATATTCAATGCCACAGCAGAGGTGAATTGCTGATCAGGAGTTTTTTCAGACCTGCTGTACTACTGTATCTTGTCATTATTTTTATGAATTTCTCTCTGCATAGTTAAACAGAATTTCACACTGAGTTTTCAGAATTAATTTTTAGTGCCTAAATGCTATTCATTATTAAAGTTGAGCTTAAACTTTAAAATTCTGAACATTTTAGGCAGCATCATTTCCCAAAGTAAAAGGGGCTGTTGCAATATTTTCCCTGTCCTCCACACACTTTACAGCACCTCAGCATTTCTGTCTTCTGCACTTGATCTTGTCTACAGTTAGTTCTCTGATGGCATAAAGGTCTGGAGTGTTGGGCCTTGGTCAAAGGCAAGAGATGCTAACAATGGCATTAGTATATATTTAACATGCTGACTACATATTTAAAAAAAATAACAAATCTTTGCTTTACGCTTGTTTTGACAACAGGCAAATATTTAAGTGCAGTTTGAGAATACAAAGAAATGATAGCATTGCCTTACTAAATAATTGGAACTGTCTGAAAGTGCAGTCCTGTTACTTTCAACTCAAACACGTACAGGACTGAGTAAAATCAGTGTGCACATAAAGCCACACACTAAAAATTTACAAACTACTCTCCACTTGCCATCAATACCATATTGAGAGGTGACTCATATCTACCCTTTGTCCTGTGCACCCTTAGAGATCCTGTCACGAAGAGAGACTTTATAGCAATTAATCTACCAGCTTAACATTCTCCCATTAAAATAGGTGTAAAATGCTCCAACACCTTCCAAATGATGGAGAGCTACAGAAACCTGAAGTAGTGTTGGCCAGTGCAATCAGCTTTGCTGGGGGTGTCCAAGCTGCTCAGAATAGAGGGCCCCTTTCCTAATTGCTGGTCTTTCCACTTCTCTCATGTAAAGGAGATAGAATGATCTGAGCAAAAGGCCATAACAACTGTGGGTTCTTTCCTTTTGTAAAATGTGATTTCTCTTATTCTGTGCATATCCGTGGTGGGATTTCAAGGAGTACATTCTAATGCTAATTACAGAAAATAATAAGCAAACATAGAAAACATGGAAAACTACTCTTGACTAAAATTTCTACATTGCAAACTCCAGAGACTAAGAACCTCTTCTTTAAAGCTCACTATCGTGAAGAGATGGACTGATCCATGATTGAGCAGTAAAGAACAATTTTCTCCTAATTGCAGAATCTTTAATGGCTTCACTCACAAGAAGAATGCAAAAAAATAACTCAGATTTTATTTTCCTAGTAGAGACTGCAGAGAAGACAATTAGGGATAAAAGTGTTTGCCTTGAAAATGGATTGTATTTGAACTGGAAGTTTCTGAAGACACAGAACGTGATAAATCAAATATATTTTTCAGAGTCATTTTTCTCACAGCTTCTCCAAACTAACTTTTAAAACAAATGTTTGTATCACAAATAACAATCATCTTCACTGCCAAAAGCAAACCATGGCTAAGTGTATTTACACCATAGACTTACATCCGCTTATCATTAAAATGACAGAAACATTCTTCAGCAGTAAAGCACTGATATTCAGCATTATCTACTCTGTGTTTGGGCTGTTACCTAATGTAGCTCCTGGCCTATTTTGTTTGGTATCTAGAATAGCAAAATCAAAATATAGCAAGTTTTGAAAAGAACATATTAAACATATCTGATAAATAATACCTTAACGCAATTAAAATAAAACAAGAAACTCTTCAATTGTGTTCCTTAAAGATCATCTATGACAAATTGCAGTAACTGTATTACTGGTGTCCAGCGAATTTACAGCCACTGCCACAACTGCTACAGTTTTCCTAGTATAAAGTAAAGAAAGTTCCCAGTGGATGATCTCAATTGACAAAAGAATAGGCAAGACGAGGCTTTTTTCTTTTGCTTTTACCTTCTCTGGAGCCTACATGTTTTGAGGAAGTATCAGACTGGAGAAAGGGGAAAAGAATACTGTGAAAGGCATTTTTTGTAGTCATATTGCCTTTCTCCGTGAGGGAACACATGGAGAAAGGTGATGTGTATGGTATAGGTATGAAACTGTTGCAGACAGTGACACAGAAATTAGTTTGTCACATCTGAACTGTGCATCACAGCACTGCATGCTAGAGCATCCCCCTGGGAGTAATTCTATCATGACTAAATTTTCCTCTGTTCTGAAATCAACATCAGCTATTTCAGGAAATCTACCATCAAAACTCACCTAATTTACAGCTCAGACACTTAGTGTTACCTCAGACCACTCTGCTTGATGATTCTTTGCAGAATGATTCAATCCTGTACAAATGTCAGCTTCGTAATTTCTCTACTCTAACTTTTGTTACAGCACAGCCCAGAAGGATCAGGAAGAGGAGACAGCCAGCTTCACAGCAGGGTACAAGTGTACTTTTAGTCCTGAACGGCTACAATATTTTTAGGTAATAGAAAAGCTATTTTGGTCACTGTTCCAGATTCTGTCTGCACGTTGCACAGTGATACTCCAGGAATCTATTTCATCATAGTTTTGAAGAAGAAGAGATTAAATAATGTCTTTTAAATTCTCTTGAGCATTTTAGAATTTTTATGCAATGCAGAATATACAGAATATATATATGCATGTCATAGAGGAGATACATAGCAAAAACTGAAGTGTCGCAGGACAAAAGGTGAGAAGAATTTGCTGTAAATGAGCTCTTAGCTATGAAATCTCCACAATACATTCCAGAATCCTATCTCACATGGATGTACACGCTGTTCCTCAGTATGTTTGAATTGCCAAAAGGGCATTTTTATGCTAAATCTTTTCATAGGTTGATAGAGACAGTAGTTCATTAAGACCGTAAACCCTAAAACTTAACAAGACAAGCCATCCCCTTGCAGCAAAGTGGTTTATGTAGCTGAAATCAAAGTAAGATCACATTCTATGGCTTTTGGCCTCTCAAAACCTTTGGATGAGAAAAATATATCATCACCAGCACATTTTGCCATTGAGTAAGTACTGTTACCAGCTTGTAGGTACAGCTTCCTTCACATTTAGCTTATTTCTATTATGTTTTATAACAACTTCAATGTAATTCATATCAGCTTTTAAAATGGGAAAATTTGCCAAAATATTGTACACACTGACTTTTCAATATACCATGCTCCTGACTGATGAGAAAAATACTAAGCTAACAGTCTGACCTAAAGGAGTGTTTCCTTTCTTTCTAAGCGATTTACATACACCTCCACACAAAGAAATCCAGTACACCTATTCCAAAGTGATCACTAAATTGTAACCATTGCATCGTTTTTTCATTTCTCCAGATCTGATTCTATGAAGATTACTTCCCCATACAGACATGCACTATCCCTCCCTTTTTACAATTCCACTTTCTACTGAAGTCTACTTAAGAACATTTATGTTTGTGCTATCTTCCAGCTAAAGCTTATGAGAAGAAAATCAGGTCTCTTTATCGGTACTGTAACTACAAGCCAGGGGATCAGTCTACCCCTTAGCCTAATCAATGATCAAAAAGTAAAAGTTGCGGGTTCTTTTTCTTTGTTTTCTAATTCTTGAGACTTAATTTACATCAAATATGTGTTACTTTTACTGTGATCAGAGATAGTACCATCCTGAAAGAAAAACTTTGAGTCTCATAATTGATAAAAGCAAAAACTTAAATACAGGCAAAATACTGTTTATTCTTGACTTAAACCAAAGAGCTGGCATATTTTCGCCCAAGCTTACCTGTTTCAAACATCATTTATTAGGCTACTGCATGAATGTGCACATACTTTGATGAACAGATGATCAGCCAGCTAGTCACAAACTTCTGAACTTACAGGTCTAAATGAAGAAAAACCTGAATATTGTGTCAGCCAGCCAAAAGTTAGCTCTACCCTTTGTCTTATTTATAAAAGGGAAATAATGACAGTAGAAAATAATAGTTACAGTATGGAAAAAGTAAAAACACACTTATGAGAAAAAATAATAGATGAATAATACAGAAGTTAAAACAAGCCTTGAAGCTAGTGGTAAAATTCCCATTGAATTTAGTGGAATCAAAATTTTATGCAGAAAATCTAGATTTGAAGCACTAAAGAGAGATATTCAAAAGAAATGAGAAATGAATAATTAATGACTAGCCTTACCCAGAGTTCCATCCTAAGAAAATGAATTCAGATTCCATCAGATTCATTCTTAAGAGTTGAAAATTGAAGCTCTTACTAGCGTTTCCTTGGAATCAGAAAAATTACTGATGGAGCAAGTCAAGTAGTGTAGTTGAAAAATTAATGACTATATACTTCTGGTCTGCATTCCTCAGCAACAGTAAATCAATGGAGACCACATCCTCATTATGAGTGGACTATATATTGACATCTATAAAAACAGTAAACCTAGAGTCTCATTGGAATTCTTGATAATCCAATAAGACTATCAATTACTCTAGTAGAAAAGTCCCTTAACAGCTTTAACAGTTAGAAGTAATACTTTAAATTAAAACCATAAACCAATAAGTAACCAGATCACACCATGGAGCTTCAGTTGTATATAACACCACTAAAATTCATTACTTATGGCTTACTAAAAGATTTTTAAATTCCTGAAAAGATTAGTTACTGTATTCTGTCTTTTTTATACAGTCTAGGATCTACTTGAGACAAAGAGATCAGTAAGTCACATTTTGAATTGAAATCTATAGGTGACAACTATATCGCTGCAGATACTTACCTTAAATACCATATCTTACAGTTTCCCTACAAAACTTTATTTGATATCATGTGTTTTCTCTAATTACATCAATAGCATTTCCTAGAAAGAGAAAAATTCTGTATCTTAAAAAAAATCTTGTTTCATGCTGTATTGGTGCTAAAATTCCTTTAACTTCCAGAATTGACAGAAAATCGAGATAAGTAATCCCCCCATTGAATACCATTAGATATTCTGTAAATAACATTCAGCTGACAGTCATCCATTGGCATGCAATACCACGCTACCTCAGCCCACCCTCTCCAGCTCTGAGTCACTGGTCTGGGCCCTCACCCCATATGTCAGTAGGGTGTCCAGAACATGGCTTGTCTTTCCCATTGACATTGTCAATGCTGAAACGCACCACCCACTGCCTCGCTGTGCTCACATCCACTGTTTGGTTTTCTTAAATGTTCAGTAATTGTTGATGGATGTCAACAGGTCTGATTTAGTCTTATTAATGTGATTGGACATAGCCCATTGATGTAGCCTATCCGTAGCCCTCTGCACAGTCTTCCTACCCTCAGTCAGATCAGATCAGATCAAATCAGATCAGATCAGATCAGCAGTCCTACCCAAAATGGTGGTTTCTGAAAGGAACCATTTCCTAATATCCAGTGCAGCCCTTCCAAAATAGAGTGTAGATCATTTTTATAAGCAACATAGCTTGTTTTAATTTCTAATATTTTTACGACATCTTAAAAAAATAAGTCTAACACAAACCTAGTTGGATATTTTACTGTGTTTTGTGAAACTAATATATAACTCCAATTCATTGGAGGTAATTGCAGTGCTCAATTGTGCTCATCATATATTTTTGATGAAATCTTATTCTTCTTGTGCTTTACCTTTGACAATAGCTGCTCACCAATAGAAGTTTCGCCAAAAAGCTCTGTCACATTTAATGTGTGATTGTGAACTGAGGGATATATTTCTCTCGTAAAGAGTTCTTTGTCTGTTAAGGAGACATGATCAGATTTTTCTGTTGACTGCAACTCTGTACATTTGAAGATTTGTAGGTAAAGTATTAATGTTGACTAAAAACAGATTCAAAAATATTCCAAAAAGTTATGAATCTTTTTTTTGAAATCTTGAAACCTATTTTCAAATTTATTTATCAAAATGGAAAGCATGGCTGCATATTTTTCTCTGTTCACCGGAGTATCTTTAGCCAGTGTATGAAAATGAGTACAATTATTTGCTATAACTTGAGTTAGCACTGCACTGCACCCTCCCCATGCCCTTTTTTCAGCCCAGACAGTGCCAATAGCACACCAGTGTTTGGCTCTTGTTGAGCAATGGGTATTTGTCCAGCGCCGGGTTGGGCCTCTCCATGGCGAACAGCCACTGCCATGATGTTGCAGGTTTGGGGTTGGCCATGGAGTGGGCTGGGCCAGGCCACATGCTGCCTGTGGGCCACGGGTTTAGCATGTCTGGTTTAACAGCTACAGTGGCCCGAAGTGTCTGCACTCTCTCACTGTGCTCTTCCTAATCATAGAATCATAGAATCACCAAGGTTGGAAAAGACCTACAAGATCATCCTGTCCAACTGTCCACCTAGCACCAATAGTTCTCTCTAAATAATGTCCCACAACACAACGTCTAAACATTCCTTGAACACCTCCAGAGTTGGTGACTCCACCATCTCCCTGGGCAGCCCATTCCAGTGCCTGACCACTCGTCTGGAAAAGCATTATTTCCTAATTTCCAGCCTGAATGTTCCCTGGTGCAACTTGAATCCATTCCCTCTAGACCTATTACTAGTTACACGAGAGAATAGGCTGACCTCAGCCCACTACAACCTCCTTGCAGGTAGTTATAGGGAGCAACAAGGTCTCCCCTGAGCCTCTGCTCCTTCAGACTCAACAATCCCAGCTCCCTCAGCTGTTCTTCATAAGGTCTGTGCTCCAGACCCCTCACCATTTTCATTGTCCTTCTTTGGACACACTCCAGCGCCTCAATGTCTTTCTTGCAGTGAGGGACCCAAACCTGAACACAGTATTCAACATGCAGCCTCACCAGTGCTGCATACAGAGGAATAGCTACTTCCCTGTTCCTGCTGGCAACACTATTTCTGATACAAGCCAGGATACCATTGGCCTTCTTGTCCACCTGAGCACACTGCTGGCTCATGTTCTTACTGGCATTGACCAATAAACCCAGGTCCACTTCCTCTACACAGTCTTCCAGACACTCTGCTCCAGGCCTGTACCATTGCCTGGGGTTGCTGTGGCCAAAGTGCAGGATCCAGCACTCGGTCTTGTTGAACTGCATCCCGTTGACTTCAGCCCAGAGATTCAGCCTGCCTAGATCCTCCTGCCCTCCTATCCCCAGGCAGATTGATACTTCTGGCCAACTTGGTGTTATATGCAGACTTACTGAGGGTATACTCAGTGCTCTCATCCAGGCCATAAATAAAGGACCGATCCCTGGGGAACACCACTTGTGACCGGTTGCTAGTTGGATTCACCATCATTCTCTGGGCCTGGTCCTCCAGCCAGCTCCTAACCCAGCCAAGAGTGTACCTGTCCAAGATACTGCCGGCTTCTGCAGGAGAATACTGTGGGAGACCGTGTCAAAGGCTTTGCTGAAGTCTAGGTAGACCACGTCAACAGCCTTTCCCTCATCCACCAGATGGGTCACTAGATCACAGAATGAGATCAGGTTGCTCAAGCAGGACCTGCCCTTCAAGAACCCATGCTGGCTAGGCCCAATCCCCTGGTTGCCCAACACGTGTCATGCGATCTCCCTCAAGACCATAATCTTCCCTGGCACTGAGGTAAGGCTGACAGGTCTGCAGTTCCCCAGATCCTCCTTGCAACCCTTCTTGTAGATGGGAATCACATTAGCAAACCTCCAATCCTCCAGAACCTCTCCAGTTGACCAGGAATGCTGATAGATGAGGGAAAGTGGCTTGGCTATCACCTCCCACAGTTCCCTCAGCACTCTTGGATGGATCCCATCCAGCCCCATGGACTTGCAGCATTCCAGGTGGAGTAGTAGGTTCTGTTTCCTCCTGAATCGTGGTGAGTTCATTCTGCTTCCCATCCAAGACTTNAGGGAAAGTGGCTTGGCTATCCCCTCCCACAGTTCCCTCAGCACTCTTGGATGGATCCCATCCAGCCCCATGGACTTGCAGCATTCCAGGTGGAGTAGTAGGTTCTGTTTCCTCCTGAATCGTGGTGAGTTCATTCTGCTTCCCATCCAAGACTTCCAGATCAGGGGGTAAAATACCATGAGGATAACTGGTCTGACTTTTAAAGACAGATGTAAAGAAGGCATTGAGAACGTAAGGCTTCTTGTTATCTTCAGTGGTCACATTCCCAGATGCATCCAGAAAAGGATGGACATTCTCCTTGTTCCTCCTCTTACTGTTAATATATTTGTAAAGGAGTTCCTTGTTCTCTTTTAATCACAACAGCCAAGTTGAATTCAAGCTGGGCTTTTGCCTTTCTAATTTTCTCCCTGCACATCCTAACAACTATTTTGTACTCACCTGTGTTATCCATCCCTTCTTCCACAGAAGGTAGATTCTCTTTTTCTCCTGGAGCTTCACAAATAGTTCCCTGTTCATGCACACTGGTTTTCTTCCCCAGTGGCTCATCTTGTGGCTCAGGGGGAGAGCCTGCTCCTGCACCTATAAGACTTCCTTCTTGAGGAGTATCCAGCCTTCCTGGACCCCTTTACCCTCAAAGACTGAATCCCAAGGAACCCTCCCTACTAGTCTCCTAATGTTACCTGGTAGCTAACTGTGGAGAGGGGTATCTGGTTTTCTCCTCCTTTTCTCAGCTCCTGCTTTCCTGAAAAGTTGTGGTTGCAGTCTGTGTTGCTGCTGAGGGCTTTCTGCAAAACCTGTCAGCTGCTTTTTAACTCTTGGTTTAGATTTTTCCTTATAACTGTATGGAATAGCTCTGTCCTGACGTTCCAAGTGTTCCTGCAGTGATTTCTCTTATTATATTTTAGTTAATTGTACAGATTAAAAGAAAAATCATAAAATGGCTGAACATTAAAATAGTAAGAATGTTTAACAAATTGTTGTTCTTTTCTATGAATGTAAAGCTTCTGGATAAACAAGTATATTTCATGTTCAGTTGAACAAGTATTTAGCGTTAGATCAAGTGTTTAATAGTAATGATAAGGAAATCTGGCCATAGAAATCCAATCAAAGCTGGAGAGAATCAGTCACAGCAGTAATGCTGGTGATGGCAGCCGCAACTATTTGCACTTTCATCTAGAGAAAAGAAAAGTGATACAATTCTCCCCAAACTGCATACAAGATTATGTTATATTAAATTCCAAGATTAGGTCATAGTTCTGTGCTGAATGGATCACAAAATGCATGGTTTCTAAGTTTTGTTTAAAGGAAGATGATTGATGACAACCTCACAGTGAGGAAATACTGTAATCCTTCACAAAAGTGAACACACACACATAAATTGTGGATATTATCCCAGGATACCTGACAAAACTTCAGTCGCCATCTTCCTCATTTTGAACTCTGTGAATAATCATCCAAGTCCCGGGGCATAGAGGCAAGGTCTGTGCCTGTTGCCTCATTCCCAGGACAGCCAGGCCAGTGAAGCCAGTGGTGCTATGCTGCCCTTTGGAAAGGGAGGTAGGAGTTCTGAGTGGAGACCCTTCACTAATCTCACACATTCAGTGGTGCACAGATAATTGGCCAAAAAGTGTCCTTATCCTGTAAGCTGTAAAGGAAAACATGAAATACTGGCAGCATTGATATTATTCTACAAAGGTTAACTCAGAGGTGATTTTACGTCTGCAGTTTTTAGGTATTAAGGCATACAGTGAACAATTATCTTTCAGAGGAATAGAAGAGTGTATTCTGCCCTCCCTTAAGTGCTATTCTAACATCACATTATCTACATAAACAGAGCTTATCCACTTCCAAATTGAGAAGACAGCTTTCGCCCACTTCTATGGCTTGGCCTGGAATAGCAAATCTAAAACTAAGGATCCTTGTGGTTTACCCTTACTATACTGTATTACTATATAGTGTGGCCAGCAGGAGCAGGGAAGTAGTCATCCCACTGTACTCAGCACTAGTGAGACCACACCTCGAGTACTGTGTTCAGTTTTGGGCCCCTCTTTACAAGAAAGAGATCGAAGCCCTGGAATGTGTCCAAAGAAGGGCAACGGAAATGGTGAGGGGTCTGGAGCACAAGTCTTACGAGGAGCAACTGAGGGAGCTGGGATTGTTTAGTCTGGAGAAGAGGAGGCTCAGAGGGGACCTCATTACACTCTACAACTTTCTGAAGGGAGGTTGTGACGTGGAGGGGTTTGGCCTCCTCCCAGGCAACAAATAGGACCTGAGGAAATGGACACAAATTGTACCAGAGCAGGTTTAGGTTAGATATAAGGAAAAACTTCTTCTCTCAGCAAGTGGTCAGGCACTGGAGTGGCCTGCCCAGGGAGATGGTGGAGTCACCATCCCTAGCAGTGTTCAAGAGGCTCCTGGATGAGGAGCTAACAAGATATGGTTTAGTGCTTGTGGCAGCAATGGTGATGGGAGGACAGATGGACTGGATGATCTTGTGGGTCATTTCCAACCTTCTGATTCTATGATTCTATGATTGTTTACTGTCTGAGCAACCTGTTCTACCTCTGCAGAGAAGCAACTCTGTCCTGTTGTACTTAACCAATCTGGATGAGTCCGTAGATCAGAGCAACATTTTTCAAACTTGATATTAATGTATGAAATGGTGTTGGGGCAGCTGCCCAGCTACAGAGTCAGGGTTTGGTTGAAGACCAGTGTACAATGTAGGTCAATTAACTTCAGTGGCACCTTCAAATGCTTTACAGCCTACCCACCTAGACACAGCTGGGACAGGTTCATGATTCCATGTGCCACCGAGATTATGTGATGTATCCAATACATTTATATGTAGATGGTAGACGCAGATAACAGGAGTCCCATATTCTCAGACAACAATTGGAGGCCAGTGTAAATTTCCCACAATGGCGCTATTTGTAGACGCTCTTTATCTACTGTTGAAATTCCACTAGCTCTGGAATGAAAGCAGCTGTGCTCCTGGGCAAGTCAGGAGAGCAGCTGATGAACATCTTGGTAGAAATGTCAGGGAAGTTAAGACAGAAGTAGTTCAAAAACTGCCAGTTAGAATTCTATGTAGATGAGTTAAAACCACTTTCTTTTGCAACAGGTGCAGAGATCTTTAAAGACAAATGATTGTGAATCTGTTTCATTTTGCATTTCACCTGAAAACATGTATGTCTAGGCAGTTCTCAGAAATATAAGGTATTTATTTGCTTCAGTTCTAACAACAAATCCCTTTTAATTACCTTCATTCTTACAGAACTCTCATCCTTATTTATTCCAGAGTGGGTTTATTTCACTCAGCATAAGAAGGGCAGAACAGGACTTGCAGGGAAACTTGTCCTTTTTGAATGATTAAAAGCGGAAGCAGATCAGAGTTCCTGGGCAGTATTCCATGCAGCTGGATTCAGGATCCAAGAACACCACAGAGCAGTGATGCGTATTCCTGGCTGCAGGTATAGGATGATTTTTTATCCTTTGTGTATTGCCAAAACTTCAAAAATGTATCATCTCTAGTGTAATAAAAGAACAATGAAATCACAAAGATTGACTGTTCAGTGGCTTCTGGTGTTATACAAATATCTTAAATGAGAGTTGTACACAGTCAATGGAGAAGAAAAGCAGCATGTAGAACAAGACTGTTCTGCCTAATAGTGACAAAATACATGTTACTGCATTAGCTGCAGGCAACATGTAAATCTCTTAGGTATCACACTGTAGTATAAAATGCAGCACCCACACCCAGTGTCCCAAAGGTATGTGCCATAGATATCAGATTTTATTGGTAGGTATGGGTTGAAGTTTAACACATTCTTAATAAGTGTACTATTGACAAGGAAATTTTAAGATAAATTAAAAATGTTGTATGTGTTTGGTCCTCTCTCTTTCCCTCCCTACTCATTTCAAAGCAATTTGTTTCCTACACAGAAAGATATCCACCTGAGGGTAAGAAGATGTGCTGCTGGATGTAGGTAGTGTTCACATGGGAAGGCTCAATAGTAACAAAGCATTCATCTTATCATATGATGGGGACCATATGTCTCATGTATCTATACTGAGAAGTGGGGAAAAGAAGGCAACAACTCTACCATATCCTTACCGCTTGTATATTCTGTCCTGCAATGGTAGCTGATGAAAACAAGTGCTGTCCATAGTACATGGATGGGAAGACTGCTGAAACATAGTAAAAACAGCCTGAGACAACCTTTCCTATGGAACTATGCAGGCTGCTTTCAAAGGTGAGGTTCATTTTTTATCCTTGATGAGTTTTTATTTACCTCAACATGTGGAAAAAGGGCAGGGTATGAATTATTGTTGTAACACTGTTTAGTGGGAGCTCTTCCCTAAATGTATGTAAACTGGGGAAATATTACTGCCCTCATGTTTCTTTTCCTGTCCATTGTCAACTTTCAGCAAAGTATTTTGCTTTGAAAAGTAGAAATAAAGAAATGTACAGCTGGGTGCCATCAGCATCACAGCTACAATCTCAAATCCATAACCTCACACATCTGTCTGAAGGACAACATGCAGAGATAGATAAGCAGTCAAGGCTGTGATGGGCCCTGAAAGCATCACGTAAAAACATACCCCAGAAAGACACATACAAAGTGCAGTTGGAAATCTTGGCAAGTAGAAACTAAACAATTTTAATGTATTCATATTGTGGAATTTTAATTTCTTTTTTTATAACACTGAGATGCTGTGTCCAAACCAGGTAACCCAGTTTCAAAAGCTACCCAACATCAAATAATTAAAGTGGAAAATTACAGCATGTTCAAATCAATTGAATTAAAGAGTTACAGAAAGGTTTTTCTTTCTTGCTGGGTACCAGTTAACACCCTGAAATGCTACTAGATGTCTGGAGAAGATTCCTCTGACACAGCCACAGCAGGTTCCTTTGAAAGAAGAGCAAGAGTGAGCAAGGAAGAGAGCCAGAGACCCCAGGGAGTGCCTCCCATTCCCAGCATGATTACAAGCTGCACTGCAATCCGCCAGTAGTTCAGAGGAGGTTGAAATTTAGAAATCTGAAAGATGACACAAAAGCAGTTTAGGTCATTGATCCTGAAGTTTCTATTAAGAGACTTATTTTTCACCTTACTAAATACTGTTCCTATCAACTAGCACTGTAGAGCTACAAAGAGGGCTTAAAGACTCTGAGTTAAGGCTAAGTAATCCTTCAGGAACCATCCACCATTTTGCATAAGAGGTGTACTACAATTTGACATTAGACCTCCATGTTCCAACAGTGTCTCACCATTACCACTTCATACAAGTTCCTTTTTGACACATGGGAGCAGTTGAAGCTGTTAAGGTAAGATGCTACTAGGGGATGACAATTTTATGTCTTTAAACACAAGCTGAGATTCCTTTTTATACAGTAACCTGCGTGAGGCCTGTTTAGCTCATGAGTGACTGAAACAATCCTAGAGGATTTAACTCTAGCTGTGTGAGCAGGCAAAATAAGACAATAACCATCCTTCTGGGAAAAGTACAGAATAGAGGAAAATAGCTAACATTTTTCCTACTTTTTGCAAGCCAGCTTACTGAGTTTCCCATGTGATTACTTGTAGAAAAAAAAAGAAAACTGTTTTTAAAAGTTGCTGCCAGTTGTATGACTCCGTCCCTCAGCCTTTTAATTATTTCATCAACAGTTCTATTCTTGGAATGTTTGTTAGTCTGATCTTCAAGCTGCTTCTTTCTAAAATTGAAAGATTGTGCAGACAAGTATTTTCACTTATTTTTTGTAGTTTCAAACATTTGATTCAGCAATAATGAACAAGACTTTAACCACAATGAAGACATGGACATGGAAGAAGCTTTTTTGATGCAAAAGTAAATGATAGGTTGAACAAGTAACTACATACATCAATTCCAAGGCCTATATTGTGCAACCATCTTAAAATGTATAGCTGGTTCTTAATAATAGCTTGCTTTGTGATACTGCTATGCAAAATTTATTTTGCAAATGGAGATCCTAGACCTCCAGATCACGGGCTTAGATTATAATGAGTCTTGGATTCTACATCAGCTACAGAGCCATCTTTATCCTTTAACACATACTCAGTTAACGTGAGAAGGCTAAGCCAACATAAAGGAAGCTAATAAATGTCTTTCCACTGATTTAGAAAGAAGAAAATGTCCCTTAGGACATATTCTTTCCTCCTAGGAAGGTGAAATTTCCTCTTTCTGGATCCCAGGTAAGTCACTTCCACATTTTTTCCTTTGTGAGGAGTAGTCAGAATACCTCTTTTTTTTCTATAAGAAAGTCTACATGTATACTCTTTCTGCTGAAATACCACAACCTTAATAAATAAGTCACTAATGTAAATAATGGTAAAATATTTAATAACTTTAAAAGACAGAAAAGAAATTAAATTAAATGGTATGTAACTTGTCCCATTTGCACCTATTTTACATCTGCTATGGATTTACTATAGCTCATGAAATGGAAAGTTAGAACAATTACTTCTGTTAAATCTGTGCACATGTATTTCCATATAAGCAAAATGCAGAATTATTCGGCAGTCTTATTTTTATAGATTTATTAAATGTGTTTTATAGTATTCTCTCAATTTGAAGATAATCTTAAAATTTTGACCTTCTTTCAAAAAGTACACTAATGAAAAGAGTTTTTCTTTTGTCTGAACAGCACAGATAGTATTAACTCTAAGCATTCCAACAGGGATCAAAAGATGACAGTGATTGGTGGCTCCCATCTTAGGATGTCAGGTGGAGTCATCTACTGAAGTGACTTGGTCTTCTGAGATGTCTGCTATTTTGCCTGAATACAAGAGACTGCCAAAACATTACCAACTTTATCTGCCACATCCCACTGACTATTCTATTCTCCTGTTAGTCCTGTGTTTGTTAGTAAACACAGGAAAGGTGATGAAGTTAAACTTAAATTTTCTTTACACTGTTCCTTGTTTGTGAAGTTTAAGACTGATGCAGAGGCAGTAAATATCCTGAAAATAAAATGATTACTTTCAGGATGTCATCTGGAAGACTATCTTCCTTGACAGTGTTGCTTTTTTTTCTTTAAAAGCTTAATAACCCAGTGGAGAAACCTTGGATTAGAACTGAAGAAGGGAGTTGTCATAAGAGCTCATGGGAAAGTATTAACCACAGCCATCTAGCAGAAAGCCTAAAACTACTCGGAATAGGGTTATACATAACGGGATCATACAAGAGACAAAAACAGATAGAATGGATTAAGTACGCTTTTTGTCTGTGCACGTGTCAGCAAATTAAACCTTATTTAGAGTTCTACAGATAAAAGCCGAAGAAAATATGGGTATTAAATTGTAGGATGACTACTATATATCACCAGCAGGGAAAACAAGATTTAGATTTAAATCCTCTGAAGATCTGGAGTTTTTTTTTTTTTTTTCTGAGCACAAAAAGAAGGGGTAAAATCACCGGGTAGAAGAGTAGGTTGTAATTGGTTGGTTAATGATTACTAGCAGAAAATAGGTTGTCCAGCAGATTATCAGAATGTGCCAGTGATGTCCTGTTGATGCTGCAAAATCTAGTGAAGGGAATTTTTTTCTATATTTTATCCTAATTAACCCAGTGAAAGTGTTTGGAAAGGCAAAATGCAACTTAGGTGGGACTGTTGTTAAACAACAGAGTTTACAGTTCTTTCGAAATGAAGACAGGAGAACAGTGGCAAAAAAAAAAAAAAAGTAGATTTCTACATACTCAAGGAATTAAGTCCCCATGGGAAATGTGTCTATAGGGAAAATGTCTTAAAGTAGAGCTGGTAGTACATCATTGAAACTCACCATTGTAGTATAAAAGAGAAGCACGAATATACATAAAACTAAATTTTGAGAGGCTATAGCACAATGTGAGATTCAGTATCAAAAATATCAAGATTAATTAGAATTCACTGCATAAATTCTTCAGTAATATAGGTGTGATCAAGAAATGTTTGGAGTTTCTATTTAACAGGGAAGAGAACGACAGAGATTACATTAAGTGGAGTGAAGCACTTATAACCTGTTTCTGTATCAGCTGTTGACAAAAAGTCAAATATAAGCAGGTGGCTTGAACAATGAACACTAGTGTTGCCAGTGAACACTAGTGTTGCCAAAAATAAGGCAAGCACAAACTATAAAGTATTACTAGATATTCAGATTGGTACTTGACTGATTAAAATGGTGTCCCAAATTTATGCAGAAAAGCAAACACACCACCTAGCTTTAAAAAGAGGGAAAGAGAACAGTAGAGTTACAAAAAAATTATTCCTGCTTTCAGGCAGTAATTACATAGTCACAGAGAGTTCAAAGCCTGTTAGGAGACACAAGAGTCACTAGGGATCTTTTCAATCTACCCAAATTTCAGGCAAGCTTATATTTAAAATTACACTAATCTCCAACCAGTGCCACTTTCAGTTTGGTTTCCTGAAGAAATAAGCATAATGCAATCAACTTTGAAATCCAAATCTCTGTCATCCCTTCTCTCAGATTTGGAGTCCATCTACCAATAACATTTAAACTTGACATTGGTAGAGGTCTTAAGAAACAGTGGTTACATGTTTTGACAAACTAACAATCATGAAAGGAGAGAAATTCTGTTCATTCTTCTGTCACGAAAGACAGGGGCATTGTCTCTTCCATTTGTTAGTAACTAGACAAGCAGTCAGCACACGTTTCTCTGGGCTAGGCCCATGTTGTTTCATGTCCAGTTTCCAGCTTGAAGTACTCAATAAAAACTATGTTATTTGTCTGCTTTCAATTAATAATCCACAAGTACACTAACCACCTATGTGAGAGCCTAAACTTTACTGCCTGCATATTCCGTCTCACTGGAGCTGGGTCTTGAAGTTCTTCATTCAGATCAAACAGATCTAACTGAACAGTCTGCTGTGACAATCAGTCTTCAATTCATAATTCTTTTTGTAGATGTGGATGTATCTCCAGATTTATCAGCAGAAGTGGAAGACAGAAAGACTTAATAGCGTGGTCATTGATTTATCTTGAGTTTAGTGTGCTGTGTGCTACTGACAGTCTGTATTCCATGTTGGTGAGTCATGTGCATATTTTACCTTGCTGACCCTCTGCTTTGATAGTATCTGTGTAGAAATGGCATCAGACATCTCAGTAAAAATAACTTCAGGGAACTTCTGAAAGATCTGTTCTTACCAACACAAAAAGAAAGCTCTGCTGACCTCAAGAACAGGATAGACAAACTCAGTTTGCAGAAGGCAAACAGGTTGATTTCTTAACTATATACAACTCATATTCTTATTTGGGGAAAACTTGGAATGCATCTGCAGGAACATTCCCTAGAAGACATTATACAGAAGGAACCAGTGAAATAGTCTCAGATAACACTTAGTGTCTACAAAAGCAAATTAAGAAAGACTTCCAGACCTTGAGACAGTCTGCTAAAAGTCCAGAGGACTAAGCCGAAGGCTATTGTGGAACAAGTTCTCTTTCACAGGTGTGGTCACCTTAACCATCCTAATCTACTAAAGAATTTACAGGTAGAGAGTTGTGAAAGTATAAAAGATTTGATCAGTGGAAGACTGTGGGAGCAAAATCTGCACTTCAAAAAGCAAGAGATCAGGCTTAATTCTCTGGAAACTTCAGGCAATATTTCATTTCCATTACTGGTAATGAATTCTTGCTCAGGAGACGAGCAGGCATAATGTGGTACATGACAGTCAAACAGCACCCGTTATACAACAAGCAGAAGGATAACAGTTAATATGTATCCTGAAGTTTCATTTTAGCAGCTGCTAAAAGCCTTAGAACAAAGCTAAGAGCCACAGGAAGCATTGAAACCAGAACTGACTTGGCCAGATGGAGTGAACAGAGTTATCAATGTTGCAACAGATCATCAGTACAAAATGAACTGAAGGAAAGATGTAAACCACTGTGTGTACTTACAGGAGCAACAGATCTGCCATGGATCCAACAGTGACTAATTCCAGAACTTAGCATCCAAAAATGCTGTTTTAACTTCATCAGAACACCTAAACTAGCAGTTATTAATGTAATTGTAAAAATACCAGAATTGGTGCATTCCCAGTATAGTCCCAGCTTTCTGCACATGTAATTGTCTCACCTCTGTGCTGTCCTGACATAGTAAAATGATTCAAGACATATGCTTGAGAACTTGCCACATATGAACTGTTGGCAGGTAGTAAGATGACGCTTCAAACAGTTGACCTCTTCCCAATAGCTAGTGACTGTGCTGTACAAAGAGGTTCAAAGGCTTCAGAGCCAACAGACATGTTGTTAAAAAGGTAAAGGAGATAGTGATCTTTTTAAAGACATAGCAAAGGGCTTGCGAAGACCCCATGACATCATTAGTAGAGGGAGGGAGAAGGATGCCCCAGTGCCCAAGAGGTCTGCAGCATACAAATAGCATGCTCCTCCTCTGCTTTGCCTTTTTACAGCAGAGCTTGCCAAAGGGTGATAAGCAAATTCTAGTGACTAGGAGCTATCCTTCTTCAGTGTCTTCAGGAGTCCTGCTGCAATATGAATCCTCATATTGCTGATTCAAATACAAAATATTCATCTCCATTTTTTTTTTTTTTTTTTAATTTTTATTAATGGCAGAAACTTGAAGGTCCTGGGCCTACAATCCATTATGTGAGAGCATTGTTGAAGGATGCATTAAGCATGGCACTGAAATTAGTATTCAGGGTCAGAGTTCAGAGCTGTAGTTAAACGTATGTTTGATATCCCTACAACATTTGGCCTCTTTTGAAAAGTGTGCAGAGGTCCTGTGGCAAGGCTCTGAGACAAAGGAACAGACTACAGAAATGAGCTTTTGGAGCTGTAGTAATAAGCGGCCAGTTTTGAGGATGTGTGACAGCAAAGACAAGGCAATCCCAAGTGCTTCTTTAAAAGATAAGTAGGTGGGGACTTAAGAAGAACAGGAAAGCCAATTAGTTGGAGAGGAAACAAAAGTTTCACGGTGGTCTGGGACAATATGCATCGCTAACACAACTGCTGACTTCAGATATTCCTGTCTTGAGACCTGTGGACAGAAATGTGAGCTTTGTACAGAGTATCCTCTGTTTTATGAAACAGTGCCCTTAAATATGAAGGAAGATAGACAGTGGATGCAGCTCCAAGGATGTATTAGGATATTGTGTTATTGGGGTTCAAGCGAGAGGAAATATGCCAGAGTCAGAGTATATATCTTGCAAATATAGAAAAAATATCTATTTTAAGGGAAACAAAGCTCGGTGATTTTTTGTTTGTTTTTGTGTTTTCCTTTGGATTATGTACATATTTCCGTGTGTTCAAAAGTAAGAAATGAGGAGAATCAGTGGTACATACACCTTTGAAACCAGGGTGCCAATGTCGATGACACTGTCTGGTTCAGCCATAAAGGCCATAGATCGGGCCTGCAGTAGTCACAATCATCAGAAGCACCACTGTTCCTGATCCTCTAAGAATGCCCAAATACAGTTCCTGAGTAATGAGTAACATTACAGAGGATCACAGGCTTACTCATTAGATGTTACCTAGAGGACAAAACCCCATTTGTTGAACAATGCAGTGAGACGTAATCCTTACGAATTCTGTGAAGTGAACTCAATCACTTTTACCTGAATCTTAGAGTCTTTGATGAATGATCCATATGTGTTTGCTCTCCTGATGCAATGCTTTGAGTGTTGTACAATTCTGAATATATCTCTGTGAAATGAGAGATCAGCCTAGGACAGTACTTAACATTACAAAACCAGCATGTACCCTCAATCTTTCTGAAGGCCTCCTTTCTAGATAATCTTTTTCTTTACATTAAATAGAACATTGTCTTTTTTAAAAACAGTACATTTTTGAAAGCTTTTTGACTTTTTTCTTCTCTTTTATTGGTTTCTCTTTGATATATAGGAGCTGATACCATTTAAGTCACTAGGAAGAACAGTAACTTTTAAGTTATCTCATCTTCTAAAAAATCCTATCAGACAAATTATTCTGATATTTGTAGCATAACTTGGATAAACTGAGAATTTAAAAATAATTTGTGAGGTTAAGAGTAATGCATAATACTATGTCTTAAGGCAAAGATGATCAAAGTAGCATGTGTCCTTTCCATATACAGGGTCATTATTGAAAGACTACCTTTAAGTGTTGGAAACTAGCCTTCCCAGGCTCCTTCTGAAGCCTATAGAGAAAGGAGGAACCTAATTCAAACAGTACCTGGAAGAGCAGCTTTGAGTCTAATAAGCCTAAGGAGAAAAGCCGCTCCTGCCTGTAGTAAGCCTTTGTGAATATTTTGTGTAGTTAACACTTGACTTATACAATGGACCCTCAGAAGAAACTTGGCTTACTCAACATCAGCCTGTCAAACTTAGATGCATTGGTGGAAAAGGCAGCTAAGACCATAGCACCACTAAACCTGACAGAAATCATGAATGAAAGCCCTTGTTTATCATAACTTGACATCTGGCATAGGAATGTAAATGAAATCTTCAGTGGCTTAAATTAATACTACTAGGTGTGAATGCTGTTAGCCTGGGAGCAGACACTCTGTTCAGTCTCTTCCATTATACTGCAAGTATAACAGGAGGTCAGGTGTTTAGCTCCTTGGACCTACTGAATCACCCTCTCAAATCATTCCTTTATAAATAAGCAGAGGGCAGGAATTAAGTCCCATGTCATCAAGCCCTCATTGCTGCTTTGTTGAGCTGTTTAGACTTCCAGGATTTCATTCTTCACAGAGCTTTTGGACATTTCTGGATGAATGCAGAAGGCTTCTGTCCTTGTGCTGAGGAAGCACGGCATTCTCTGCACTCCACTTAGCATAAGAGCTAGACTGACACTAGAAAAACAGCTGTGGTAAATGACACTGGTAACTGGGCAGTGAGAGGGAGGGAAAAGAGTCTCCATTTTCCAGTATTTGTTAAGCCCTGCTCAGTTAAAAGAACACTTCTTTTCTAAGCTTTCACTTAGAAAATGGCAGTGAACACTACAGAGCAACATCTGCTTTCTGAGTGTAATCCATAAAAGGCTTCCAAATGCCCTTAAAAATTGTTCCCTCTTTTCTCCAGTCTGAACGTCATCTCACAGAAAGCCATCTGGGACAAGCATGCCAGCTATTCTGCTGCAGTGATAACAGTATTGTCCTCAAGTGCCTCAGGATGAGTCACATCAATGCAAAAGTCCAATTATAGTAGAAGCCTCCAAAAGAAGTAGTATCATTTCAAATAAATAAGACTGATGTAGCTGAACCACTGGATTCAGAATGTAATTCAGCTGCTTCATCACCTTTTGCTCAAACACTCTGCATCACTTAAAGTATCTATGCTAAATCCCCAATCTGGTTGTGACATTCCCAGCACAGATGCAAGAGCCTTAAGCCCAGTACATATGCATTTGGAGGAGTCAATAACAAGGGGTTTTGATTATTATTTTAAAATACAGCATTTTTAAACTTAGCATTTCTTATCACCTTAGAGCAGCGAATGAACAGTGCCATCCACTGTTCCTCTGCATACTCCACAATACTTTCCTAGGATAGTACTAAATAAATTTTAACATTAAAAAAAATGCCACATTCAAAACAAAGAAATATACAGTGGTAAAAAGATGCAAGTCAAAAATATTTGAAGGATAAATCATAGAAATGCAACTCTAGAAGCAGATTACAATAAAGTAGATTTTCAAAATGTGGATGAACTATTTTAATTTAATTAGTTAGCTTTTACTCATTTATCCTAAAACTAAACATTTCTCCAATCAATTAGGCTGTCTACTGCAGTGTTGAGTATAAATTCTCTCTTCATCTTACTGTAAGAACTACATTTCTTTTTCAATGTGATCATCAGCTCTCTGAAACATGACCCTGATGAATGATACTGCTAAAAACGGGTACTTTTAGAGAGACTTACTAGAGAAGAATAAATAATACAGTGTTAATGAAACTCTGTATTCATGGATTAATATGATCAGTACAAGACTATATGTTCCTGAATGTCTTCGACAACAGAATTCAAACTTTGCCTTTTAGATGTATATTTTAGAAGCCTGTCCTGTGAAAAGATTTCAAATTCATCCAATCTGTGGTGATGCACATCTTGCTTGTTGAAAACAGATAGCCACACTGTGTAACAATGCTGCAGTTCAATAATGCAAACATGCTCTATGTTTACCAAACCAGCAATTCTAAAAGTATTATACCCATTTTACTTGTGTGCTAGAAGACAAATTCAGTATTTAGCATTTTGCTAGGCAGATTTCACCAGACTTATCTTGCATCCTTTAAAAACAAAGGTATAATTTTCATTGACCAAAATGATGAATGAATTAAACCCTACCAGTTTGCCTTTCTCTACTTTACTCACATTATTTTCTTGCAGGGAATATCTAGACTATTAAGTAAAGAACAATTCACAATCCAAAGTGACTATAATGACTAATTTTTCTTGCATTACAGACCTATCACTGACACAAATAATGGTAGAAATACTATTTAGAAAATTGTATAAATGCCGAGTCCCACGTAATTCAAAGGACAATTACTTGTTCATGATCAATGACCACTGAATATATGTTACATAGTGCATAAGCTATAAAACTGACAGATTACAAAAGCATATACTTATAACACGCTGTGCTGGCAACATGACTTTTATGAACCCAGTGCATAGCACCCAAAGTTTTCTCCAAGACATTTATAGAAAGGAGAAATCGTACAATAAAATTGGTTTTACTGATCATGCTCATGCTCATTCATATTTCAGGATCAAAGATTATTTTCCAAAAGCCATTTCCTATTGATGCTGTTGTGTTTGCTGTTCACTCACAACAATCAGCAGGACACTAGGTTGTATGGGTCAGACTGGAACTGATTTCTTTGATTTTCCTATTATGTTTTCAAAGGTAAGAGAGAATTTCACATCTTTCTGAAAGTCACTGGCTGTACACAGAGCAAGCTAGAGCTCCTGTGAGAGTAGATTAGACCCGATTATAACTTGAATGAAATGTTATTGCAATAAAATATCTGATACAATTCCCTCTTCTTGGACATAGATATTTTGACCCATTCTCCCTGTACTTGTAGCTGTTTAGACTCTCCCAACTTGGGGAGCCTGCTCATATTGAAAATGAGATTTAATGTTAACAATATTATATTTCAATTTCCTGTTCTTTACCACAATAGTCTACTGAGGAAAAGCATAATACAAATTGAATTATTTTTATTACATTGTGTTTGGAATTACTAAACAATGTTTGATAACATCTTGGATCTCCAGCACATTAATTGCTTCTTCATAGAAAAGGCTTCTCTCTCATTGAAATGGTGAAATTATAACAAACTCTCAAGTTTCCAACATGTAACTGTCATAGAAATAAAATAAATAAATAAATAAATAAGTTGCTAATACGAGGAATGGGGTATCTCTTCCACCAACTTTTTCATATGCTCAAGATAAACCAAAATCCTTACTGCCTCTAGATACAGAGGTCATATTAAAAGACAGGAAGAAATTACACTGTCTATGGTATGAAATTACATTGCAATTCACACATCATCGATTTACTCTGTAAATTGTTAATCTGTCAAATAAGGACAAAACAGGTGCAGGACTTTTCTGAGATAATTTCTGTTAATAGTGCCAGTACACTTAGGGTCATTGGATTGCAAAGTCTTATGAAACTCTTTGCAATTTTCTGTGATTTTATCTGAAAGGATCCCTCCAACGTACAATTGAACAAATTAGAAATGCAGGAAAGAACAGAAATGCCCCTGATGTTAGACATTGATAGTGTTACCACATCAAAAAATGTACTACAATGACGAACCTAGTGTTGGAAGACCAACACTTGTTAAAAATGTATCATGTTACTATTTAGAACAAGAGGAACAGATTTCTTAAATTCTTTTTCTACTACACCATTTATGAACCAAAGTTATTTTCAACTACAACAATGTTAGTGTATTGATTCCAAAGCACGATGAGGCATCAGGCCCCAAGTTTACTTTTGGAAATGTTCGTTCTGCTAAGTGACTAAAAAGTGACTATGTAGGAAACTGAATATCTCACTTCATTGATCTGCTCCTTTAAGTGACTGAACAGTCATATCTGCTGACTGACAATGATGAGTTTTTGCTATTTCCCTGCAATCCTATTAAACACAATTTACTGGGACTAAATGACTCAACTTACTCAAGGCATTATTTGAAGACAATGGGCTTCCACGGGAGAAAAATCTAGCTGTAGATGTCCCTGTTCAGTGCAGGGGAGTTGGACCAGATGACCATTAAAGGTCCCTTCCAACTCAAACAGTTCTAGAATTTGATGAAAATAATGACAAAAACTGTCTTATTGATCTTCCTTTAGAATCTGCTGCAGCACTAGCAGTTAGAATTAAAGTATTTTTTCACTTGTAAATTGAGTACATTGAAAACAGAAAGTTCTGAGAAGAAATAAAAACAGAATCACAATTTTGACAGTAAATCTGTCAAAACAGTAAATCTGAGATCTGACAGTAAAATTGCAGATCTGACCAAGCACTGTACCATGCACTTTCAGGTGAAAGGAAGGATATGCAGAAGCTTTTAGGACCGTCCTGTTTTTGAGAGTGTTGATTAGTTCCAGGTTCTGCTCATTACTTCCCTTAAGATTCCTCTGACTGAATATCTTCCTAAAGGAGTGATGAAAGTGGTTTCTTGAAAGAGCTGTCCTCTTGTACAACCTTTAATCTCCCATTTATATAAGAAGAATGAAGCTGGAGTTACCACTCAGGACACAAAAAGTAAGGACTCCCAGATGCTCAGGTTTACTTACAGTTGTTTTCATCAAAACCTGGGAACAAACCAGCCATGTAACCTAGGACAGATCCGCTCTTCAGAGCAGAATCACTCACCAGGATTGAAATCAGAGCTGATGTGGTAATATGTGGTTACTGTGTTATCTCAGGTGGTATTTCATTCCAAGGTGACAATGATCCATGATGTTTAACATTTCCTTTACCTGCCTTCTCTCATGCTAACATTTCGGTTGTTTATTTTAAACGATAAAAATGTTTGCTTGTCTCTGTACCCCTCTAATTTCAGCCAGACTATTATTCTACTTAAAACCATCTGGAATGGACCTGAGCTGATGCATCAAATGTTGCTGATGCATCAAATGTTCATACTGTTGGAGCCACCAGGGTGGAATTCAGCTGCCCTAACATCAAAGACTTTCAAAGCAATGCACAACATTCAGAGTTGTTTAATGGGACCTTCCTTTTCTGCATCTAATAACTCTTGACACTACTATGCTCCTTTGATATCTCTCCAAAATACTGTCCAGACTACCCAACACAAACCTAAACATGGAGTTACTCAGCTGATATACTAATGCAAACCTAAAAGATGTGATACTGAAAATTATGAACAGCTTCTTAATATGAGGAAGTAGACAAACCAAACCACAAAGCTTAAGTTATGTCTTAGAATAATTTGCTATTGAAAAATGTATTGACTTACCTCTGTCAAAGGAACTTGGTACAGTGAACTGAAGTTTTGAGTGCAGGATTCAGTAAGAAGTCTCTTTGTATGCACAGTGAACGGTTCTAAAGGAAAACATTATAAGGAGGCAAATTCAGAAGGTGTCAGTGCTGTTCTCAGGAAAATTTATTAGCTCTGCATAGCATGTAGCATACATTTTGAACATATATATGTTGTTATAAAGAATAACAGATAAAAGAAGAAACAGCAAAATCTCAGTGAAATGCATCTGACACCTGAAAGCCACGAACTATTCCTGTCCCTCATCTGCAACATACATATACATAAGTTAGTGATTCTGCATGAGATTTCAAAAACTTTCAGTAAGCAAGAGACAGCTTCCCAATTGATGACACTGAAGAAAGAATCTAGAAGAATTGACTATGAAGAAGATTTACACTGCTGGAAAGTGTGTGAACATACCAACACAGACAAAAACTTTATGCAGACTGTGAATTTTAATAAAACACAATCTGGCTTCAGTCATTCTAAAAAAGATTATTAAAGAAATGACCCTTACCACAGATTCTCTTTCTTCAAATAAATTGAAAAATTCATGATACTCAAGGTATCCATGCTGATCTGGATCAGTGATTGTTTCATCTTCTAGAAGAAAAGAAAGAAGAAAAAAGAAAAAAAAAGAAAAAAAAAAGAAAAGAAGAAGAGAAAGAAAACATGCATTAGCATACATTACAGAAGTCAGTCCTTATCATTTATCAAATCAGTGCTGATACTAACACATTATTCTACATGTCTAGATCACGTCTGCATGTCTACAACAGGTCTGTAGTTTTTTTTTTCAATAGCTTTTGTATATTGACTCTAGTACTTTTATTCTAGTTCCTGGTGAAAACACAACTGAAATAACTAATGGATGGAAGTCTAGAACTATGGAATGAAATTATAATGACCTTTCCATTACCTTTATATAGATTATTTAGTTTGCTGATAAACTGTGCCACCAATGAATGAATATATGTTTGAATTGCACAGACCAGCTCAAATTCAGATCAGATGATAAGCTGACCTGAATCATATATATCATTTATTATCTAATCTGGAATCAATAAGTACTTGGTGAACCTTGAGAAAATCTGAATCTTAACAGTAGCGTGTTAATTCAAAACATCTGAGACCTACTCCATGAACTTTGCTTTTCTTTCTCAGATTTTTTTTGTCATCTTAATATGCAATTTTAAAATCAACTATGCCACTAGGTTGAATCTGTTGGCATTCTTGACCTGGCTACCAAGGGTGCATCAGCATTCAGGGAGAATCTTTGTCTACAGCTTGATGCTCTGTCACATTTTCAGGCCAATCGATATGCACGTAGACTGTAAGGTAATAGGCAATGAATGTATTCATGCAAGAGAATCAAAATACTTTTATTTTGTTACACTTAAAACACAAATTTTCTCTCAGTTCCCGTGGCAAGTAATACCCATAATTTATGTAGGAGAGTTTTAAATAAAGGTTTGTACCAACACTTATCTATGATTGTCTACTGTCCTTGAACTTTTACTTTTTTTATTATTAAACTGTTTGTTTATTTTCTCTGAAGAAACCAAAGGAAGGATAATGGAGAGAAAGAAAAAAAGAATGGAATAAAGTCTTTGAAACAATAACTGAAACATTAGGAGTAAATAGTTCCTTCAGTGATTCAGCTCCTGGCTAAGCACTAGACAAATATCTTTCTGTTCATAAAATTCACCCTAAGAAAATTCTGTTTCCCTTTAGTCCCCCACAGAGATCCTGGGTGGCAGTAATAATATAGAGGATGAGCAATTATTTACTTCATCAGTTGGTCTGGGAAATACTTTAAAGTTTTCCAATCAAAAGATAATGGTCTTCTGAAACTACTTTCTGCTATTTGAATTTTCTTCAGAGACTTTTGTCACTGCATTAAATCATATGGAAACAAAACTTGATAATATACCTTCCTCCCCCGGTAAATAAGTTAGGGAATCTGGTACTAAAGCTTGAAAGATAGCTTGTGCTTCATAATAAACAATTATACAGAATGACTATATCTTATCCATGAAGATAAAATATCTGTTACAACACAAATATTTTGTTTAAACCTTAGACAATATGGGAAAGCTAAGGTATACTGCATCAGTATTTATTGAGTTGTTCACATTTGGTTTTTTGGCCAACTTGCAGTTTAATTTTGTTTATTTAAAATAGTTTAATTTTATTTCTCAGATCATTATCTATTCAGTTCCAGCATCAGCAGTGTGAGTGGGAATGCATTAGTTTATTCCAACAACAAAAAATCATTATGTTATGTATAAATACAAGCAATTCTTATAGGCTTTTTTTCAACGTGGAAGCCTCCAGACGCTGGTGATTAAGTGGTTGTTTCAACAGCCTGTCTCTCCTTTCTACAGTCTCAAACAGCTTTCTCTCTGTTAACAATTTCATTCAGTAAGGCCCCAGTTCAGTAAATGACTTAATATCCTATAGTAAGGAACCTTACTGAATGATGGCCTGAATGCTGCAATTGTGATTATTATCAACTGTAATCTATGAAACTGATTTCTTTTCTTATAAATTACTAGGTGAATTCTTTCTTTCTGTGGTCACATATATATGTGTACAGATGATATACTGCAGAGCTAAGGAGAATAGTTTTTATGTAATTATATTAGAAAGGAATTGTGATACATCATCTATATAAAACTATCTAATAAAAAGTGCCAACAGTCCTTCTGAAGATATGCCCAGTGCTCATTTTGCTTGTGTCAACCAGACAGAAAGCTTTAATTTTTTTTCAGTCTATTATTTGCTCATTGGATTCGGAAATAGAGTCTTCAATTTAAGAAGTCCAATATGTAGCAAATCAAAGTAACCAAAAAAATCCAGCTGTGCACTTCAGGGACGATCACACCATCCACTGCATGAGGCATACATATCATGACATTCCATCAAAGCTGACAGAAAGACATTTTAGCATAGCTCTGTACATTGTGAAGGCCTCAGAACTGGTGAAAATAGACAGTTCCTTATCAAAAGTTCATGTTCTTAAAATAGACATAAAAAGGCAATTCAGACTCTACAGAAAGTCAGATTAAGTTATTCTTGAAAATGGAGTGAACTATGCAGCAGTAGGCTCAGTACCACGTCAGTGTCAGACATACATTACAATCTGTCAGATGGCAAACTGCAAACACAAATATTTTACAAGTATATTATATAAATATGAGCTTATAATAATTACTGCACAGTTAAAATTCTAATTAACTATACACATCATACTGATTTTATCCTTTCATGAAAACGGATTCCCTTTGTCTGTCATTTCTCCTATATGCATAAGAGCCATGGGGCTATATATTCATTACTACTCAGTGTGTTTGGATGTACACACTTGTGGCATCACCCTTCTTTTCCAAAATGCTGCATCTCAAATTAAAGTGTAGTTTTATCCTGCATATATTTAGGCCTATTTTTAATTTAAATGACAATTGCAACCAATTGCTGTCCTTCAGCAGGTAAAGTCAGATAGGTATTCATGTTCTACGGCATTAAGATACTAAAACTACGATGTATCTGTAAACCTTTTACAGTTCTAGGAGCTCTAAAGTTTACCTGACACCAGGCTTCTGCACAGGACAGAAAACAATTTAGTTTCTGTTACGAATCTCATGCATCTAAGAACTCTGAGTTAGGAGACTTTCCAATAACAGCAGACTTCCTTGCCCTGAGATAAACAACATATCTTTAAATAAAAAATATATATGTTTAAAAGATTTTAAAAGAAAGAAATTTTACAGATAAAAGATGACAACCCAGTACTGCAATTCTAAGTTTCATCACACAGCAAAGATGCAACAAGATGATTCTGAAAGAACTACAGTGTCACATTTTCAAATGACAAAAACATGAATGCCTTAGGTGGCTGGGACACTACATGCAATCAAAAACAAGAACTATCAAACAATGCACTCTTTATGATGGGATGTATAAAAATAAGAACAAGAATAAATAATAAGAATAGTAAGAATATAGTAATAATGAAAAAAATAGAGAAAAAGCACAAAAAATAAGCTCAAAGCTCAACTAATATATAATGAATATTGTCCACTCAAATTATTTAATGTCTTTTTCTTTCTGTGTTTCAGAATACAAGGATAAACATTTTCAAAACACTCCAGAAGCTAGACAGTTTGCTTCACTATTAATTCCTTGGTGTTGAAATGCTTGCATAACTGTTTTTTATCGTTTTTTTTTTTTTTTCATGAGAATCTCAATTTTAAAGTAGATCACAAAATATTGCAAAGCTTGATGAAGAACATCAAAGAGAACTTCACTCCTCTTTTATAAAACAGCCATTTGATTCAACATTTTAAAGCCAAATTTGTAGCTATAGTTACAGGAAATGCTGCAATTCTAGACTGCACATTAGAAAGTGCCAGTAGTAGGTTAGGATTTACTTTCAGAATATGGATTAACAGCAAGGAACTAGTGGCTTTTTTTTTTTCCCAACAAGACAAGCTCAGGAAAAAAAAAAAAACAAAACAAAAATAGTTGGAAGGAAGAAAAATGCTGCATGCAGTTGCCCATGAGCTGGGCAGTGATTTGAAGAATCCAGAACGTGCTGAAAAAAAAAACCACATTAAAACCTTTTAGATAAGAATTCGAATTTATTTTAAGTCCTGGAACAGAAGAAACTCAAGTTTAAATCTACTTCTATCTTCTGAAATAAAAAGGGAAAGAAACATACTTCTGTTAACTCTAAGACATGATAAAATTTCTTTACTTGCTTTATATGTATATTTTTTTTAATAAAAGCTGAAAACCTGCTCACACAACTGCATAAATATGTTAGAAAACTACATATTAACACACTTTTATACATTAAATGATGAGTTCACAGGTGAGATCAGTGCTCCGTTAGACTACTGCAAACAGCATCTGAGCATTATTTGCTAAATGTTACTACGTGAACCTCTGCATGAAAGGGAAATACAGCATCCAAGAAGATTTTCCTTCTGTTGGTCACATGATATTCAACATATTTCATACAAGTCTTTTATGCAGTGAATGTCTAAGCAGAAGCTACCACATTTGTTTTTACCAATGTGGAAATCTTTTAACATTCAGGATTTCTGGGAACTATCACACTTGATGAGAGACTGTGGTAGAAAAAAAAGCAGTGATCCACTTGGGCCCAGGGACAACCCTGAGCACAGGGAAGACTGGGAAGAGAGGGAACACAGAGACAACCTTGGTGATGAACACTGAATAAACAGGACATAATAAGAACATAACACAGAAAAAGCTAATTGTACCAGTCAATAGAGTGGTAGCAACAGCTGCAAACTGACACATCTGGATCACTCCCTTGTTGGTAGTAGCCAACAAGTATGTCTGGTCCCATCAGAGCTGCTCCCCTGGGGCAGTCTGCTGCCTTGGGAACTGTATACCTTGTTTATGTCTTGTTGCATACATTTGGGTTAGGAAATGAGATCAGTATAGAATCATGTAGCAGATACTAAATGAATGTGATAGATAAGCCAGATAACAGAAAATTCCACACAGACTTGTAGATAATAATCTATTCTCAAGCTGTTCTATTTCCATTGAGATCTTGCAGCAGCTGATCAGCGTGCTTATATGCTCATACTTGTATCTGCGGGTGACTGTGTAGGAACAGAGAAAACAGCATTCACACCCTCTTGCTCTCACCCCATACATATTTGTACAAATAACCCGAAAAAATAAAACTTTGAAACATGAGAGGACCATAATTAACTGAAAAAATGAGTAGTAAAATGACAAAGGAAACAAACCAGTGATACATCACGACTAGGAAAAAAAAAAAAAGTGCAAAGAACAAGATTTCCAATAAAGCTCTACATTGAGAAATGGAGAAAATATGCCAGAATCGAAGAGGAATCTTAATTATAAGCAGCAGTAACTCTGAAGGATTTGCAGGTCATAACATACAATCAAAGCACAAATAAATTGCCTGCATGATGTTAAGCCTCAGGGACTCAGGCAATCCTTGAGCATAGAAACAGGGGAACACTTAGCAGTATCTGAAAAGTTATTTTATTTACTTTTCTGGTACCAGTAAAACTTCTATGAAAGCACCAATTCTCATTTCTATCATTACATTTCATGAAACACACAGGAAAACTAGCAAAGGTTCAAAGGGAGCTACATGATGATTAAAAAAACAGCCAACATGACTTCCAGTGAAATTCTAGGAGGTCAATAATTCCTGTTTATCAGTTAGGTTGTTACAGATTATTTAGTCCCAGGTTGCACATAGCTATGTTAAAGAAACTTGAACATCAGACTCTGCAAGCTACTGTAAAACAAAACAAAGGCTGGAAACCACTAGATTGCTTTAAAGCTGATACAGACACAAATGTTTAGCTGAAACAGTGGTTAAACAAGACAACACCTAAAAATGACTCTTACTTCATCAGGCATAAGGAATGCCCGTTTTAAAGAGAGATAAGAGAACTCCTCATTTTTGATAACCATGTATGCCACACATTACTCAGAACACATATAAAAAAGGAACATCCTACTTTGTTTGTTTGTTTTTTTGTTTGTTTGTTTTTCTCATAGGAATTGCCTGCCTGTTTTCAGCAATGCTCTCAGGATCTCTGAGTTTTTCTAAAAATTATTGCCAAGCAATTTTACCTGTGGTTTTCAGCCAAAACCCAAGAAAAAGAAATAAAACAGTTTTAAAAGATTTTCTTATAAAAGCACTACGCTCCAGGAAGAATTTTGAAGTAGAAACATTACAATGTCATTACAATATCAGCATGTGCAACGTTCATGTTTAGAATAAACTTCCATAGCTTTTCTTTGTTACTAAAAATGTAAACTGAGCCAACTTATTTTCTCAGTTCCAAATATCTAGCTGTGGAAGAACTAGACCCCAAGCGAGAATTCATCAAACCATATGTACATGCTTGCACCTGAGCAAGTCACACTATCCCTTTATAGCCATCAGGAAGAACAGGCACTTCCAGGACAGAATTCATCTCATTCTAAAATAGATAACTAAAACCAGTTAGATGAATCCTACCCGTTGTTTCTCTCCAGTGACTATAAAATTGAGTCTAGGAGGAGCAGTTCAGATGTAGATGTTCACATTACAGATGTCTAGAATGCATCCCTTCTCATTATTTACACATAACAATGGAGGAACTAACTAAGGGGAGTATATGTTTGTTTTTTCTTTAATCTTATGGTGCTGATTGCATTCATACTTGAAAACTCCAAAAGTACTGGAAGTTTTAACCTGTGTTAAAAATTGTAGGAGTTTAACTAGTATCATACTCAATGAATATTTACTTGAAAATTAATAAGGAACTGATCCCATGACCATTCAAATTACTGGCATATTTCCTATTCAGTTCCAATGGTACTGTAGAAAGGCCCAAGTGAGCATGGTTAAATGCACTCCTACTTCACAAAGTTCTTCATAGGCAATTACATCCCTCATATATTACCAGAAATGTGCTGACTCGCTTCTCTAATAATCTCAGAAAAGCTTTTAAAACTTCTATTACTTCTTAGAATGGTGGCAGATGGTCTTTAGAACATTTGCTAATCCAAAGTTCCATGGACAAATCTGAAAAATATCCAGATATAATCAGAGGTATGTGAGACTTTCTGAGTCTTTTACAAAACAGACAAGCAAACAAAAAAAAACTACAAAATAACCTCCAGTTTTGGGACTACATGGCAGTTTCTCAAGCTCAGTTAACAAGACAAAACACACAAGTTACTGGAATCACAGAATTAACTCCAGCTGTCTGAAACTGGACAGCACGGAGTATTTAAGGGGAGGGAATGAAACTGGTCTCTGTAAAATGTTCCTGCACAAGAACAGAGTGCATGCACCACATTCAGAAGCTCAAGGAACAAACACCTCGCAGTGCACAAGGAGCATGGTGGCACCAGAGCCCAGTACAGGGGCTGGGAAGGGCCATGCACCAAAGTACTGAGGTAAATGGAGGTAGGGGCAGTGTTGGCATTTGAATTTCACCATGGGAGTCATCTCATTCCTTCTTTGCCAACAGTACTACTGAGGGATGGGTTATTTGACAAAAGCTGTAGAAAGAAGAAATATTTCATGCCTGATTATTGTCGAGGATAAATTAATATGAAACAAACAGTATGAAATAACAGATGATCTTTAAAATTAAGGCCAAGATAACAACTGTTACTTTAAACTCCCAGCTGAGATCCCATCCCACTCAAATGTCTATGGTCTACTAAATCACCCAGATTACACTGTAGAGAGTAATTCTGCATGAAAATGAGCAACCAGCCAATGCTGCATCTATCAGATCATCAGATCTCTCCACTTTTACCTCCCTTCTCAGAAGCCTTACACTCACTTGTTGGACTTTGGCAATTACAGTTGCCAAAACCTTGGGAGCTGACATAAACTTAGGAAGAAATGATGATGTGGCTATGTGAAGGTCTAGTATGATTAACTATAATTTGTGGTGACATTGATCATTCTGAACATTCATGGTGTTTTCCCCATTCTGCAGATGGTGAGCGGATCATGGATCTCTCTTAGTTTCAACTGTCTTCCCATGGCAGTTCAACACAGTCTTTTCTCTCACAAGTCGGAAAGGGATGAGTTAGGCCCATACAGCAGGTGAAGAGGAACTTCCCAGCAGTAAGCTTTGTGAATCAAATTAAGGAAAGCCTTATTTAGACAAAGCTAATTAAAGTCAGCAGGACTAAAAAACTGAGGAAGGACACTGGTGTATTTTATTGATTTCAAAGCAATTCCTCTTTGTAGATGCAACACTGACCCTCAGATTTCAAACTGTTAAAAAGGCTATAATATGTACAGTATTTAGATCAGGAGACTTCAACTTGCATCCTGTGGGCCGCATGTGTCCTGGTGCAGCTCACAATGTTGACCACTCCGTGCCTCATGTTACAAAGGTGGAGGCTCTTCTTCACCAAGGGCCCAGTCCAGCCCCAGGCACACACACCCATCACTCATCAACAACCAAACACTGGCACCCTATTCACACTGTCTAAGCTGAAACCAGGGCACAGAGGGGACACAGTGCACTCAAGAGAAATAATTGTATGCACTTCAATGCAGTAGTGAAACAGAGTCCTGTGAACAGAGAAAAATATGCGGCACAGCTTTCTGTTATGATAAAGGAAATTGAGAATAGCTTTCAAAATTGCAAAAAAAAAAAAAAATCAGTTTATGTTTGCAAATCCATAGTCAGTTGAATAATAAAATTACCTGCCAATTTTCAACTGGAGTGTATAGAGCTGCAATCTGCTACTCCACTCAAACATTTTGATCATATCTCCTTACCAGACTTCATCACACAGAAAAAATATCCCTTGCTTCACAGTCATGCCTTATTCATGTCATCACTTTTGACAGTACATGCATTTGTGAACAACTGTTTAGGATGAAAAACAGGAAGAGAAGAATTTAATCAAAATCTCTGATGAACCCCTTAAGAATTCACTAAGAGTGACAGTCACCGCCATAGAAACAGGCCGATGTGCTGGCTTCACAAAAACAAAGTCAAATATCCTACTGGTTTTATCATTCTGTTATCCTCTTTTTTATTATTTTAATAAAAAAAAATAAAAAATTAAAATATCTTCTTACGTATATATTAATTACATTGTATATTTTACAAGGTCTTTCCTATTTTATTATGTTGGTCCATGATATCAGAGGTGGAAGTTGGTGGTATGGCAGTAGTGGCTGAACCTTCCAACCAATATCCCAATACATGTTGTTGCTGTATGACAGATGGCAACAGAGGGGCAGTCTGGCAAAATGGTGTCTGACATGAAAATGCTGATGAAGCAAAAATGTGTCAATAAAATCATCCATGATGAAAAAAAATTGGCACCCATTAACATTCCTTGATGCTTGTTGAACGTTTATGGAGACCAAACAGTGGAAGTGGGCGCAGTGAGGCGGTGTGTGGTGTATTTCAGCAGTTGTGACAGTGATCTTGGGTCACCTTCCACTGGTGCAGGTTTTGACATACACGGCATGCAGACTCTTGTTCACTGCTGGCAAAAATAGTGGTTTGTTTTAGCAGATAATTTGTTCTATCAAACCGTGTTATTATGCTCTTTGCATCTGTTTTAGTTTCCACGGAAATCAATGGGAGGCATTACTTTTGGAGCAAAGTATGTATTTTTGCCTCAAGACAATTCCTCTTCATTCAATGCAGCCCGGGCAAGCCAAAAGGCTGGCCACCCCTTATTTAGATGCTATAGGTGGAATAACCAAGGCACAAAAAGATCATTTCACTGTAGGGTCAGAAAAAGTGCAATCACTTTTAGAATGGTAATCCAGCATTTTATCTACTACAGTAGATAAACTAGCTTGTTAGAGTCATTAGAAGAAAAAAAAATAAAAATAAAAATAAAAGAAATAAAATAACCCATACTGCATGTCTTTTTTGCAAGTATACTTTACAGTTATATCCAAATGAAGAAGGAATATACTTCCAAAACATTGACAGATTGGAACTTTAACAACATGGATATTCAACAAAATCCTCTGGTAAATCATCTCATAGTGATCCTTTACAAAACATTTCCCACTGAAAAATTTTCAGGCATCACTGCCCTAATATATTTGGTACTTTCTTACAAAACTTAAATCAAAAATAAAACATGAGGGTAACATAAAAAGTTTCTCTCTGCTGCTGAAAAATGTCCTTGTGTTTTTAACTGATATTTTGTTCACCAAAAGCCTGACAAAGTGACAAGTATGAGCTTCCTTATGTCACAAATGAAATTCACTGATTAGAAATTGGGGTAGACTCAAGAAAATTGAGTCTTAGAAGACTCGGCCCTTCATTCAGACAGCCCTCATACCAGTTGTGTATGATTTGTCAACAAAAACACCTTCATAACCCTCCACCTGTGAAGAGATATAATGCACAGCAAAACTCTAAAACACAATCAAAAATACTTGTCATGTGGCAATAGTAAAATATTATGAAATCAATTCCTTCAGTTTATACCACTCTTTGTAAAACCTCAAGTTCACAGTGTTTTGTTTCTGACTCAAATAATTTTTGAGAATAGAAACAATGGAATTCAGAGAATTTGGGACTCAGCTGAGCAATGTCCTCCAAGTAAAGTACATCTCAGTGGCCTGCCTCTGATGTATTTGATCTTGTTGCTGTGGATACATACACTGAGAGAGAAGTGTGTAGGTAATCTTGTCCTAAATGAGTCAAGGATGAAATCCTCACTGAACTCTAAGGCAAAACTCCATCAACTTCAATGGGCCTGAATTTTATAACAGGGGCCCATGAAATGTAAATACCTCCAACATCCATAAAATGCTATAATGTATTATTTCTTAAAAACAACTCCCTCATGTCAAATATAGTCTTAAAAACTTTGAAATCACATCCCTTCCTCATCGATTAATATTACCCTTGTTATCAGCTATAATGAAGTTCCTTTACGGATTAGATAACTATGGAGAACTTTTCCCCGTTATTCCTTTGAACTGGTAGATCCTTTGAATTATGTTACATGAGAAGTGCCACCTGAGAGATGCAGCATACATAGCTCAAACATTTCTCTTTACAGCTTCATTAAAATATCACCATATTTTACATATGCTAGAGAAGGTTCCAGTGGAAGAATACATGCAGAAATCTTTCCATTATGTAACTGTTCTTAAAAGCAAGATTTACTTGAAGATTTAAACTTGAAAGTGACATGAACTGAAAAAACTACAATAGCAAATTTTTGAGAAGTAATAGTTGATCACTGTTATATCATGCTATGAATAACTGGAAGCAAATACGATTTATCTGACAAATGCACAGACCAATATGGTTACTGCAGGTGATACTCTCCTACAGAACTTGCTGCTGTAAAACATATCTGTACTGAGGTCCTTGCAGCTAACTATTGCAGGTAAAGAAAAATTAATTCAGTCCTTTATTTATATGGATGACTCCATTATTCAAGCATTTTCCATATAAATTATGAACTGTGGAAATATTAAACAGTGATGTATGATCTGGTTATTGACCTCCTCAGTCTCGGTGGTTTTGGTGCCTAGTCCTATTGCTGTAATCTCAAACAGTATCTTGTAGTAAAAATAGTGTCTAAGTGTTAAGCTGTTCTTCCCTTCACTTTGGCCATATGCCCTTAGCAGTGTTGCCAAGGAGTACAGAGTGTATCCTGGAAGTTTCCTTCTCACAGTTTTTACTTTCTGAGTATAAAAGATTAATCATGAGAGATCCTGGTCTAGGTTTAGTCAAGAACCACAAAAACATCCATTCCTACGATATTTTGGCTTTATAAAGGAAATGTGAGTATAGGAAACTAGTCTACATAAACTAACTGAAATAATGTTCAGGAAATCAGATTCTGGAAAGTGTCCCATGGCCTAAACTCAGATCTGCTGAGATTCTCAAGGCAAAGCAGGAAAATGTTTTCTGTGTATTCATCTTCTGTATGCTACACTGCTCACAAGATCATTTGAGTTCTGGTAGTAATACTGAGAAGATGCCTGGTTAAAGTTAAATAGTATACCATCTTTAATCCAGTTATTGGCATTATTTCTCAATTGTCACAGCAAATTTATAAAAATATTTGCCTCATTTAGTTTACATTCAAATTTCCAGGTATGAAATATATTCACTATGCCACACAGGAGGGTTCCTTCAGTTATCTTTCTCAGTGGCAAACAATGAACAGGGCAGAGTGAAAGCTTTCAGCATTAGTTCATTTGTTACCCTTAGCTGTACTTCTCCCTTTCCTTTCCTAACCATACAAGCATACTTTAAAAGGAGAGGCTTGTAGAGTCAGACTATCACTGTGCATTTATGGTACTAACAGTTTGTGAAGCTGTTCTTCCAGCAATTTCACACCATCCCACATCACTAGTCATTCAAATGCATGACATAAATGATCACTTTAGAATATTAAATACAATTTTGTGAGCATATAGAAGTAAGAAAGCAGTAACTTGAAGCTTGTACTCCATTAAATCTATATACATTACTGCACAAACAAACAAACAAACAAACAAACAAACAAAAAACCTGAAAAAACAACCTAGGCTTCATATTCAATTTTATCAGCTTTTACACACTCTGCCACAAGCACTGCAACACAAGCACAAGTAAGATGAATTAATGATGGTAGTCACAATAAGCAATAATAAAGTTATAAAGCAGCACTGCTAAAAAATGTCCCCTAAGAAAATAATGTGGTTCTTACCTATTCATTAGCTTTTGAAAAGTTTCATTTGGTAAAGGAAATATAAAGCTATTTCTGTCTGACTACAAGTAATGCAAAGACACAAATCCACTCCAACTGACATCAATTGCTCTGAAGGCTTTTACAATGTCCTGATAGGCTGAACACAGCTGTAATGAATACAATTTATAGTGTTTTGTTCAGAAAAATCAAGCTCATGAAGCTTTTAAAACAATAATGCATTTTTTACAAGACCTTTCCAAATGTTTTGTTTTGTGAACTGATCAAATAGGCTACCCTGGCATGCTCTGACCGTCAGATGTTTAATTAATAATCTCACTGCAAAACAGTATTCCCAATCTCACACTCTCAAATGACAAGTCAGACAAGTTTCTCAAATAATAAATCTGCCTCAAAATTCTGAGCTAAAAATACTTGGTGGATCAGCCCACTTGATAACATCTCTCTGAAGTAACTTTACAACCATCCATCGCATAACCTAGTATCAAAATTTCCCTTATTAAAATGGGTCCTTAGCACAATGAACACTGGAAAAATTTAGGAAAAATGGAATAGTTAACGTAGCTTGTTGTATAAAAATATTACACATTTCTTTGGTTATTTCTTCTTAATTCACATGCTGTTGCAACAGAGCTATGTGGATGTGGTTTTGCTTGTGGGACTTCTAAAATACCTGAAAGTTGACTTTCTGCAGATTTTGATAAGACTCATGAAACAATAGGAGTCTGGTTTGTTTTCCTGAAATGTTAGCTCACACTGGGCTGTTGAATACTGCAAGTGTCCCTGAGGCTTTTCTCCCCTCACCATTTTTTGACAAGTACCCCATCTGCTTCTAAGTTGATTATTGTTTATTCAGAACTGCCAAAATGACAGAGTGAAGATAATGCATGGAGAGATTTTAGAAAGCCCAAAATAAACATGAAACCCTGGGAGTGCTTGTAAGGTGAGATGCACCATACTTCCAATCCAGGCCTTGACCTCCATATCAAAGATAGAAAAGACAAAAAAAGGTCAAGAAGTTGAATGTCTCTGAGGCTTGTGTGTCCCTCTTGTCTTTTCAAGGTTGAGAAAGCACAACTAAAGGTTTGCCTAACCAAGTTTGTATTAAAACATGCAGTTCTAATGCATAACCTGACTTCTGATCAGGATTTTCATGGCATGAAGACACATGAGTGAGTATTGAAAAACTTTTTCTCTTTTCACCTTCCCATAAAGCAAGGAAAACACAGTAATACCGTGACAGTTACATTCTCCCATCATATTCCACAACTGCCTTCAGTTAAGATCACACCTAAAATCACAAGAGGTCATGCCTGTTCCATCTTCAATCTCAGTTCTAAGCTTGCTACCACGTATTAAAAAAATGTGCTTCTGTTGCAGAACCTATCCACTAACAATTTATTTCACGTATGTCAGAAAATAACTGTCTAATAATGGTAACTAGTCATTATTCAGAGGAAGTCATTACTTCTATCTGACACATCAGTCTAGTAATTCACATTCTGAAATACTTCAGCCATCAAGATTCAGTGCACTCGCACTTTGTTTTAGACCAAGGAATCTAGAATTGTAATATTGCTTTTGATACGGTGAATTTAAAAAGCAAAATTGGAACATGCAAAATAAAACAGAAGTTCCACTTCTGCTATCTGGCTTTAGAAGCAAGCAAGAAACACTCTGCATGGAACACATGCATTTCCATGACGTCTTGCACATCTTCTCCACCTATCAAAGTATTGTGAATTATTAATAGTACTCTCTTAACTTTTCTCTAAGTGACCTCTTGGCACTCTCCAGACCACACTCTTGTTACAGTACACTCAGTTGGTAAACGTTGTCAAAAAGTTCTTCCCTGTGAACATGGTAGAAAAAAATTTTCCTGCTTCTGCTCCTTCTCTTTTACCTTCTGGCATATTAGAACTGATTTAGCGAAGTTTGTGTCATTCTCATCTTCAAAGAAATAAAGCTACCTAAAATTCCTAAGGCTGTTTTTGTTTTTGCATAAATCATTATGTACAAAAAGAATAAAAACAGAAATAAAACAATTGTATTTTATTTCAGACTTCAGTATTTTAAATTGATGGTAACTTCTGGCTGCTTCTAGAAACTCTATCTCTTTGTCGTTATGAACCATAGAATCATTTGAGTTGGCAGTCATAGAGGGCTACTAAGTTGTTGAGTCAGGACTTGCCCATGGTGAAGCCATGCTAGTTGTCTATTATCACCTCTCTCTCTTCCATGTGCCTTAGCATAGCTTCCAGGAGATCTATTCCATGATGTTTCCTGGCAGATACGAAGTTGACAGGTCACCAGTTCCCTGGGTCATCACTTTGACTTCCTTGCCCTGCCCAAGTTCACCATCTTGTCACCACCTCAGAGTGAAAGTTATTTTTTAAAAAGATGACCCACTAAACTTGGTATTATTGAGTACTGAGTGAAACACAAGGTTCCCATATGCTACAAGATTCTAAACTGCAGGAACAAACTCACTGTAGGAGAATCATGAGCCTGTAGTGGCTATTTAATTTTTTGTCACATGTGAAGTGTCATCTTTTGATTTGAAAGGCAGATTTAACACGTAGTTGGTAGAATTTTCCAGGCCAAGGGAGAGTGTCTTTCTTCTCATCTCTGTATTATCTGGAACTGCTCAGAAACAAGGCTATAAAATCAGAGAAAATTCCTTATAGACCATCATATCTAGCTCAGTAGTGGTTCCACAGCAAAGAGAAAAGACACAGCTTTTAGAGAACACTGTTATTCTATATCACATTTGCAGTGAATTGAATAAATATTTATGAAAACTTTAGAATCACAATACATAAAGAATGTGAAAAACAAGCAAATATTGACTTTTTTCTAACTCCCTATTACATTTTTTTCTAGTCTCTTAACTCTCCATTACATTCTTTTCTGGTCCCTTTTCTCTGCACAAGATTATGTATGTGAGCTGTCTGCATATCATTCAAATCCAACATACAGTGCAAATGGGTTGGTCATCTACGTGAACATGAATTTTAATATCTGCACAAAGACATTCCTCTTCCAATAATATAAGAATATTATGGTATTCTTAAACAAATTCCAGCATAACTTATGGTAAATCATGCCTAAACTCTACAGCAAGTTGTCTAGATGCTATAGTAAGCTAGAAATTTTGCAGCAGCTTCACTTGGATTAAGTGTGAATGACATTTTGCAATTAGGACTCATTTCCACATGGTATTAATTTCCACAGCTTTGAAATTAACCTTTGATTGCAAATGGTTATTTTCCAGATATTTCCTCTGATCAGCAGTGAAACTGTTAATACTGTTTATACTTGTCATCCTTAAATTGTATTCAATTGCCTGGAAAGAATGAGCATTTTTCACCTTTCAGAATGACAGTCTGATAGAGAACTCTGAACCAGTTTATCACATTTTTCTGTGGGATTTACTTCCAATCCCCATAAGACAACAGGGTTGTGATTAATGTTCATATTTAATCTTACTAATAATGAATACCAGAAATACGTAGTTCTTAAAATTAAAATTCTGTTGCCTAAAGAGAATCCATAAACTCTGAAGTTGAAATGGTATAACATTAGAACATCTTATATAACACGGACAACCAAGATTCTCTCAACTTCCTTTGCATTCAGCTTATTAGTGTTTAAATAAAATAAAACACATGGTCAATTTAAGATTTTCTGACAGAAATGCATCCAGTTATCCTGACCAATTTGTTAAAAAAAGTAATGGCGGAAGAATTGCCTTACTTTTTAATTTGAATGTGTCTATCTAGTGACGATATGACACCAGATGATGTGGTTAACTCTTAAATTCCTTCTTCTAAGGCTAAAGGGATTGTCTGCTAAGATTAAGCTCTGAAGTATTTGCATCATCCCTTGAATCATGATAGTGACTTTTTTTTTTGCACAATTTTCCAACACCCTGTGAATGAAAGCACCCGATGTGAAAATGTTCAGGTTTTGACTCCGCGAACATACGAAAATAAAAGCCCTATTTCTGTTCAGACATCTTTGGGACATTAATGTTTTCACAGCCTCATAGTAAAAACCAAGATCTTACAAAAAAGAAGAGACATACCCTGCTATTTGCATCAACGTGAGAGGCCAAAATCTACTGGCAATATATGGAACCATTTATGTGATAAAGAAGATCCAGGTTGCCTATTTTTCAAATTCCATTTGCAACAAGGTGAGAGAGAGCTGCACTATAACATTCCCTGTTTATTTCTCTATTAGCAAACCGAGAAGGAATTAGCTGCTAATATCACCATAAACTAATCACTTTTGAGAGGTAACAGAAGAGGAATTTCTGATCCCAGTATTAGATTTTCTTAAATAGTTTGGAAGTCATTGGCTTGTCTCTTGCCTCAGTTTCACATCTGTAAAACTAGAACAATAATACTGTTCTAGCCACAGGCCTATGTTGGTTATCACAGTAAACCGTGCACCTTTGCTTTGGTGCACCTAACTTATGGTTATATATTCATGAGGACTTCTATTCTTTTTCCTAGCAATTTCTTCACATTCTACTTCCCCTCAAGACTTTTATTTGTGTCTTACTAAAGGATGAAGATTATCTGTGAATTTATTTTCAAGAAAATTTTAAAGGAATTAAGATTAGCTGTGAGCTCCACATATGGAAATACAGAAGGAATATATAGACTACTTTGACATCTGTGAAGTGCAGTGAAAGCATACATGATAAAATAGATAGATTTGCTTCCAGTTTGGACAAACTTTTCACACGTGTATTCAAAATAAAAGGAATACTTCACCTGTGTGATAGGACTATTTAAAGACTAATAGGTCTATTTCGTGAAAACACCATGAGAAATATCAGGTTGATAGCACACTTCAGCATCAGGAATGAGACTTGGGAATATTTGAGTTGTGTCTGAAATTCCACCTTGTTTACAGCTCCATTTTTGATCTATCAAAAAACACCACTACCTTCTACAAAAAAAACAGACATATATATATATATACAATTTACCATGGCCTTACTACAAAGCAGGAACAATGTCCGATCATTATCCTACATTAGTGACAGTTTGCAGTAACCCATGGAGTACTCTACTCTGTATTCTGTCACATGCACATTCTGTTGCATTCCCTACTCTAGAAACTTTCCATTATTACTCTCGGGCAATTTTTGTTGTTTTGAACATAATGGCTTATTATGCATCTGCATATAACAAGGCTGGAAAAGTCAATCCCATTTAGTAAATAGAAATACAGAACTAATTATTGCTACAAAATTGCACTTTTGACAGTGTAAAGGTTCTTTATAATCCAGCCCCTAACACAGGAGCACAGATTTCCAAGAACAGGCAAGGGTCTCACCATCATGGAGTTGTGATGTCAGCCACATTATTACCAGAGGGGTGGGATACAATCTAGACGTGCAATGCATGGGGATTGAGTTGGTCTGAGCAGTAGCCCCCAAAATTGGAACAGAGCTTGTTTGGTGATAAAAATCAAAGGACTTGCTATTGCTGTCATATGGGCATTTAAGGAGAACACAAATTATGTCACTTCATTCTTGATTTATCTATGTTATTATGCCTTAAAAGACCAATTATCAGCCCTTACCATCACAATGATTATCCTTGCATAAATCTTCTGACCAAATAATATATTCCCAATGACTACTTTTAAACACTGACAGCAGCCTCTTTCCTCCTTCTCTGTACAGTGAAGGAGGGAAACATGCACTAACACAGGGCAACTCAGAGATCCTAAGTTATGATCCTCATATACTTTCTCTGTGGAGATGCTATCTTCCCACTTATGAGAAAGAGTAACAAGCTGGCAGTGTATAAAGTTAGTCTTTGGATTACTTTGTCCTCCTTGTTGTTAAACAATTTTACTATTTATTTCTATTCTTACTTTATTTATTTATGTATTTATATAACTTAAATTCAGAAAAAACATATTCCAGTAACTTCTAATGTCCAATACTTGTTTATATTTGATCACTGTTTCTTTCCTCTGTACAACCAAGATAGAAGGACTGGATTGAAACAAGTCACAAACAATAAAAACAATGGATCAGACCATCTCTAAAACCCTGTTCTTGCACATGAAGAGCACACAGATTTCAGTTACATTTAACTTCAGTGCTAAGTAGATCGCTCTGAAAGTAATGCCTCCTATTTATTTCCAGGGAAATAACTACTGGTACAAAAAGCACAATAACACTATTTGATAGAGCAAATTCTCAGCTACAAAACAATATTTTTCCAATGTAGTCACCATCATTAGCTGTGCATTCTTGCCAGCAATGAAGAAAAGTTTGCATGCCATGCTTATAAAAATCTGCATTGCCATCTGGAACGTGGTTTGTCTTTCATATCACTGTCACCACTGCTGACACGCAACACACACCACCTCACTGTGCTCACAGACACTGTTTGGTCTCCATAAATGTTCAGCAAGCATCAATGAATGTCAGTAGGTGCCTTTTTTTTCCTGCAATGACACACCTTTGCTTCATTGGTACTTCCATGTCAGATACCACTTTATCAGACTACCCCTGTGCTGCAGCCTGTCACACGGTAACAAAACGTAACAGAATATTGGTGGGAAGGTTCAACCTCTACTGCCATACCACCAGCATCCACCTATAATGTCATGGGCCAATGCAGTAAAATAGGAGGCATTCATTTTGGAGCAGCTCTTCTAGTTTTGGCTCTTATAAGCTGAACCATCCAATTGTGTGCAGCCATAATATTCTGGAATCAGTGTCATGAATACAGCTGGACTACACAGACCCATAACGTGAGATCTTTGCCCAAGTTCTTCTTAAAAGTCAGAAGGTTAGGACATATTTCAGTGCTGACATAATCAGGCAGATGAAAGCTAAATATTGTCCTGTACACTTCAAAGTTTGAGCTTGCTTTTCACTTCAGTATATATTCCTTAAGCTGTTCTCTACCTGAAATTACTTTTTACTTAATAATACTCAAAAAACTGAAGTTGACAATGCACATCCAATAAATGTAGAAATAGGTTCTGGTTTCCTAAGTATAAAAACATGCTAATTATAAACACAATTATTCATTATTTTCCTACATTCTATTTATATCTATACATATACAAATACCCCTCCAATTGTTAAAATTGAAAAACAAACAAATGTGCCCATTATACTTTTTATGAATCCAGCCCATTGTTCAAGGAAAAGAAATCATTCTTTACACAAAGATTTGCTCTGAAATTGCTGCCAAAGAAAATAACCTTGAGTTATTTGCTGCATAACTGCCACATGAGTACATTAAAGGTGCCTAGAGACAGTTTTGCCTTGAGCACGTGACTTTGAAGAAAAATCTATTAAGTTCAATATTTAAAAATTTCTGCTATATCCCCTTTTCTTTCCCTGATTTTTAAATTAACTCCAGTTATCATATATAGGAAGAAATCAGATGCCGTTAGTTCCTCTGTTTTCAGCCATTTATCTAAGAGTGAAGGCTAGTATTACTTGGCTGCAGTGAATTCACAGTATTACTTGGATTTTAAGGAAATGGCACGGATATATTTTCTAAGTGTTGTTTCCCACAAAACTGGAGAATGCAGCAGTGGTAAACCTTAGTAACTTTCCAGACCATTAGGACTAGGTGATCAAGACTGTGTAAATGTGAAAGCCTAAAAGCATGAGAATCTGGACCTAGGATCTAGTCTTAAGGAGCTTTATATTGCTTCACATAATAAAGCAAATCCTTAGATGGGAGGTCCATCTAAAAAGGCTTATGTCTTCCTAACAGAGACTTGGTTTCAGAATTGTTAAACTTCTGGGTGGTTGTTTACTTTTTTTCAGTAAAAAATCAGTATCCTTTTGGTGAGAAAAAACAATTGTTCTGTCACTCTAGGTTTGAGCAGACCTATTGACAAGAAATGCTATGAACACAAGCAGGGCTCTCTGGCAGAGTATGGGGATCCAAAATACATCTCTGAAAATCAGTATTTTCCCCAGATTGTACCACAAGCATCCCCAGTCCAAAAGATACGCATGGCTAGTGCCTTTTATCAAGATCTTGACAGAAAAAGCCCTCTGAATAATTACAGGGCTGGTCCAAAGTCCATTAAAGTTAATTGAGAGACTCGACACTATATCCCAGAACAACCATAGCAGGATTATGGGAAAAAAAGTAATCGTGAATCAATCCAAGGCAAATATTCATCGGGCTCTGGCTTGAATCAGAAACAGCTGCAGAGTAAAAAGCAGAAATAAGTTCAAGAAACCACGCTTCAGTAGGAAGAAAAGTGGCAGCAGAACTTGGCCCAAGGAACAATATTACTTTCTTTTTCTTATTGGTCAGTGCAGAAAGAAGCATTTCAAGTGGATTCTACGATAATTCCATACAATGGTAGAAACCTGAAAGACAGAAACCTCCCAGACCCTATCACACAGCATGCATTTTCTCTAAAATCCACATTCATAGACCTGTGTTTTGAAAACTGTATTGTCCACAGAAATGAGATAGATAGGCAAATATGGAATAAACATGGGGTAGCAGCTAGCTGAACATACAAAACCCTAGAATATCCCTGGAACCACAGCTTTGAAGCAGGGGCCTTCAGATTAAACTAAACAACAGTGGGAAATTCTAAAATAGAAAATAATTTTCTTTCTGATTAAACTGATATTTTTAGGCTGCTAGCTTTGGCATATAGCATTCCAGACATTTGCCTGAGGAAGGGAGCAGGAAGAAGGGGGCATAGATACGTCTAAACAGTCTAGAAAGACTGCTAGCATTTATTTCACCTAGCAGCTTATCTACCCGCAGTGTACTAAAAATTAAAGAGAGAAAGAGAGAACCTTACAGGGAATTTCCTGGATGGTGATTTGGAGAATTTAAATATTCCACTGGAGATCCAGTAATCTGACCTGGTTTACTGTTTGCTTTAGATTTCTGTCATTTCTCAGCTATTATCACCACTGTCAGCAGTGAAGATCTTTGGAGTGGTCAAATGAACCAGTGAGGTTCCCAGTATGAAAGAAAGAAAGTATTGTTCTTGCCTAAATGATCAGCTGAGTACCTTTAGATTTAAATTTCTTGGGCTGCCCATGCCCTCCCAACCAAATAGGATACACACAAAACAAACATAGTCAGCCTGATCTAAGCTGCTCAATTAGACAATATTCATTTAAGACATAATGATTACAGGAAATACAACTTTTTACATAATAAATGTGTGGATAGAAGAGTAGATTTATCAGTACTCATCCCTGCTCTATGTTTTGCTTGAGGTTTACGGGATCAGTGCAAACCTACCACCACAGAAGTGAATTTGATTCATGATTTTAACTGTACTTACAAAAGAAAAGCATTTTATTCCTTCTTTAAATGTGTTATTAAAAGTAATGAACTTGAACTTAAGAAAAAAACACACTTTCAGTTGCTTTAAGATTTATTCATAATAAGAAATTCAGAACTATTTATTCACTCTCAATTTCCACTGGCTTCTTCAACTGAATATTTCAGTGATAAATGTTACAATTCAACTGCATTGTTTCTGATATTCTGTTGTTTCATATAGAGGTGACTCTGTACTATTCTTTTTACTCGATAAGCTTCAGAAGTTCTTCTGATACAATTTCATCATTTTAGAGCTTTAAAACTCCCAGAATAAAAATTTGTGATCGTTTTTATTATTCAGCACTTACAAAATGTAGTAACATTTTTATAGATTTATTACCTTTCAGCTTGCAATGCCAAACACAAGGTTTATTGTCAAATAAAGCATCATTTTGGCTTTTTTGATTGCCTGCTTCAGAGAAGTATTGCCTCTGTTCTGTAATCGCCTGTACCAAATTATTTAATTGGTTTTGTTGATTTCTAATTCTGGAAAGTATATCAACTGGAAAGTACACAGAGAGTGTAATAGCACGGCCAAGCAATACGAACTCACAAAAATTATTTTGGAATTTGCTATTAACAAAAAAAAAATCCAAATAAAAACATCAACCAACAAAGTACCATCCTAAATTGCTTAATTTTCTTTCAGATCTGTTTCCAGTAAATGCTATTTCCAACTGTATTTCCTGATGGATTTCACAGACTCCACAGAATGTCATTCAAAATTATAAGACGCTAAACATTCTTTGAAAATAGAGTATGGAGATTTGGCTTTATGTTGGTTTAATGCAGCTTGTAGCTGATCTCCATGCATGTTATCAGCACCAATTCACGAATATTGGCATCACTCAAGCTATTCCAGTGTTCCCATTGTATTGGCTTATCACAAAGATGTCGGCAAAAGTACAAATGAAACACTCCACATCCTCCTTCCCTATAACGTCTGGGCTGTTTTTCTTCCTGTAGGACCTATTACAGGCAACCATGGTCTTTATCCCATTCTCACATCTCTGCTCTGATGGAGCAAGCTCTGCTACAGCTCCTGTCTGTACAGACTAGAAGAGGCATGTCTGAAGTATCATATGCATTCTCAAGATTAATACTTCTCCATTGCTCTGTCATCAGGAGCTTCTTGGGAGATCATCTCTTGGGACTCATCTTGGGAGTCCATATATTTGAAGATGGCAGAGCAACCCTGTTTCCAAATGCTCTACAAACATTAATTAAGCTTCACGTTGTTCTTCTGAGGTAAGCAAGTATTATTCCCTCCTGCAGCTGTGCAAACTACAGAAGGTTAACTGTTCTTTTCTGAGGTTCCCAGTGAATCAAGTGCCAGGCTTAGAATACTGCAGCACTGAATCAAGCCTCTCCTGTCTTTCTGGCTTCTACTCCAAGTTTCCATTTCACTGTATCATTTTACATCCAAACCACGCTAGGGGCAGAGAAGCAAATCAGAGTACCCATGATAGAAGATTTCCCTGTTCATTTCCTCAAGTTGCACAGGATGTGCAGATGTACCATAGTACCATTCTGTTTCAAACAACTGCGTTCTTCTACACTGTGGTTAAAAAAACCCCTCAGTCATATTCACATTACCTGCTGGAACTGAGCAAAAGCATGGAACAGGGTCAGAGCTGTTTCCACTCAAATGTTGGAGTTTGCTGGTCACCTGCTTATCAGAAGCTTTTTTCCAGAGAGAGGGAAGGACTCGCAGCTTTCAACACTCTGATCTCAGCAGGAGTGGGACACCACTTTCTAGTTCAGAAGCCAACAATTTCAAATCAGCTGTGAAAGGGAGGAGGCCTGGCTCCAGCAGGTGATGTTTGCATAAACATTTCATTCTCTTCACCTGGTAAGCTGATTCTGCTGAACATTTCCAGGTTTTATGTGTATCCTACGTCAGCCAAAGAAAATGAAAGGGTCAGACAACAGGCTGTCCTAAAACCTCTTATAAATAGGGTAAGGAAATCCTCTCCTCTGTTTGCCACATCTTACTCTGAAAACAGCCTGCGAGGTTCTCACTATCTCATCAGTTCAGCTTTCAGAACAGAACAAAGAGGTACCAGTATCTCCATTCAAACTCTTAATACTCCTCAACCCTGCCATGATTCTGAGGCCAAGAAAGTCCACCCCAAATGAGATTGCAGGCAAGTTGATTTAATCTGGGATAAATTCTGATGCTATACTATTATATCTACATAGTCAGAGAAAGGCGGAAGGATGCAACTTGCATAAGGAAGATAATTGGGCAAACTAGCCTGTTGCAAGCAGCCACTTTCATTCAGAACATGAAAGAAGCCCATTATTTACAATTATTATTACTGCTCTCAAAGAAAAAAATTAGCTGATTTTTTACTTACTTTTCAAATTCTAAGTCCTTCACCCTAAAACAGATCATTTCAAAAATCTGCCTTAGTGCAGGTATGCTTAACTCGTAGACTTGCATAGCTGTAGTCAAAAAGTCTGCATCACTTGATAACATTTTTCACATTCATTGCAACCTACGAATTACAGTTGATTTCAATAAACAAGAAGTTAACACTGACATACCTGACACAAATGCAAGCACTGTGACACTGTGCTAATATGTAATACAAAAAGCTATCTTTTAGCTATTTTGATAATACAGGATCACTCTTCCTAGTACAGTAGGAAATGTTGCGATAACACTCCATAAGAAATGAATATTTTGCATTCACTGATTCTCTAAGGAATTTCCTCTTCAAATGGCACTAGTAAACTTCAAAACTCTTTTAGGCAAGGCAATGAATTTCAGATACAATCTGCATTTTTAAACAGTAGGCTGAGGATCATCTTCCTTCAACAACTGAGCCTAGAGATGTGCTAGAAACCAAATATCAAATACGAAGACAGGTATACACTTCATAAGTATCAGTGCATTTCGGAAAACAAATGAATTATCTTTTCTTACATATACTGAAGTTTTTTCTTTTTTTAATTTTCAGTTCAAAAATTATGAGAAATCAAGATTTAGGGCACTGGAAGACAGTATACACTTGAGAAAAACTAATAAATAAACATGTTAGCAATTGTAATTCTCTTCGGCGTGTCTGTTAAAAAATTTCAGCAATCTGGACCTTAGAGTAAATGTAAAAACTGAAAACTGACAATAAAAATAATACCAAAGGGTTCCATGCTTTCTTTGCCCTATGTTGAATTTTCTCAGCCTACAAGTATAAAGCCTTGTTTAAAAATATCACTCTTTGTTACTACTATTTCTGCAAATACAGCCAGAGAATGGAAAGTCAGGCTGTGGCTGTGTTCCTTCTGGCCCACATAATGGCAGCAATCATCAAGATTCTGCCACTGCTCCTTTCTCATTCATTCAAAGACAGCTGACTGAGACAGAATTAAAGCTAGCTCAGTTGCATATGTTCTGCAGTGCTACCAGGACTAAGGAGGAAGAAAGACCTTGGAGGAAATCCTGATTCAGTGAAATCAGAATTTCAGTGGAGCCAAGACTATGTACCTCAGTTTAATTGAAACAGTTAAGATTCCAAGTCCTTTACTTAACATTACTAAGCATCCAAACAGAGTGAATAGGCCTATTTGTGTCAATAGGTATCCACTGATGCAAGCAAAGGCTGCCCAAAGGTGGGAAAAGCTACGAATAAGCCAGGTGTTACTGCTCCTAGGCAACTCTGCCTGGTGGAAAAGCATGGAAGAAGAGAAAGCTTTTTATCTCACTAAGGACACAGAAAAAGAAAAAAAAAACAGCTATTATTCATTAAAAAATCTCATTTCCTTCCAGTGATACATAGAAGACAAAGGAAAGTCAAATAAAAATGAGGAGAACTCCTCAGAGTGGGCTACAATATCTTGCTGTGATAGTGACTGGCAAAATATTTCCACCACAACTTCAAACTTTTCATGGAGAAAAGGTGAAGCAGTCTTGATTCATTTCTCCCAGTAAACAGACTTAATTAAAGTGTTTTCTGTAATAGATGAAACAAAGGTTTGGATACTGTGATTCCTGGCATTGGTGGTGTATTCTTCTTCCATTTTGACAGGAACACTTGTCCTTACAGGTTAGATAAGCTAAGTACAAAGTAGTTTATGCTATCCATATCTTTCAGCAGAGAAAGGCAATGTTCCTGTTTGCTCTCCAGAGAATTAGTGATATCACAGCACTTTTAGCAACCACAAGGCTTTGCCATAGTGTCTTTGGCATAATGTTCTCTGTTGTCACTGACACATGCCAGCTGGCTGCTGCTCCCCACCCCAGCAGTGACTGTATTTCAGTGGCATTTATGCATATGAAACACTTGAGGATCCCTTGGGAAAAAAGAATACAATGAATATTTTAAATATTATCTTATACTTCAGGAGAAATATTTTCTTAAGACTTCAGGAGCACAAAGGATATCCACTGAAAACATGTTCTCTACAGACATTGTAACAGAAGGAAGTTTAAAACATATCCTTATGCAGATTTTCTGTTACAAATTACAAAGTTCATTTTGCTTGTCAATGAATATCAAAGCATTTTCCTCAGCAATCATGTCCCATGAATCTGGGCTTAGAAGGTATCACCTGCATCACATGCAACTTCACTCAGACAGCTTTAAGGAACTTCTTTGGTGTCTCAGGGTTTTTGGCAAAGGCAGGAAGGAGATCTGGAAAGGGGCTTTCCTGAGTTCCCATTACCCCCAAAATCTTGAATTCTGCCTTCAGTAACACATGCAAACACTCTTCCAGGTACTGATGGATCTGAGAGATGTTTCAGGTAATCCCTGAGACAAGCAGGCCCCTAACATTACAGTTAGGAGAAGAACTGCACTTTGCAGAGAAGGCAGAAGGCAGAATGGCAGGACAGAGGTCTGCACAGACGTGCTTCATTGCCTTGTCTCTTTAGGTGGATCTGCAAGGAGGAGAATGGGACGGATTCAGTGTTTCCTTTGTAGGAAACAAAAGCTGCTTGCCCTTAATACAAGGAACAGAATCAAAAATCTGTATTCAAACTTGTGGCTGCTGCCCCTCATAAGAGCTGCACAGTCACCCTAATAAACAGCATAAGGGAAATCTGGGGTATTAGTTGCCAAAAAAAAACAAAAATAGCAAAAATTTAATGGCAGCAGTGGCATGTTCTACAGAAACATGCTGCAAGGAATAATTTGGGGATAGAACAATAAAACATGCTGCTTTCTTCCTTTTTTTTTTTTTTTTTTTTTTTGTGAAAATGTGTCAAAAATGCATAAATTAGTAAAGTAAAACCCATAGTATAACACCTGGCATTCTCTCTGGCAAAGGGACTAGAGCTCAGATGTGCTTTCAAGGCAAACCCTGCAATGTAAAACAGCTTGGAAGCTTACCACTCTTCCAACCAGTCCTGAAGGGACTGTGCATGAGATTCAATCTCCAAAATGCCTTTCTAAAGAGTGGAGGAGGTGCAGTCCTCCATAACAGGGAAAATGGACAAACCAGGAAAAGGAAGGCCCTCAGTCATGCTGCTTCCAGCCTTCTACCTCAGGATGATCTGACAGTTGCCTGTAGCTTTTCTGTCTGTCCCCTCCCCTTCAGCCCACGCAGAGATATAAACCTGCATTTCTAGCCCTTCATGGCATCCTGCTCTAACAGGCATGAGGGAAAGAAAAGGAATGATGGGCAAGATTTTAGAGTTATGATTGTGTGCTTTATCACCAAATGGAAGATTTCAGTCTGCAAAGATATATCAATCTTGCATATTATGCACAGAGGGATGCACACATCCGATTTTGTTTGAAAAAAGAACGAAAATAAATGCCTGAAAAATATTCTTCTCTCGGTATAAGCACATCAGTGCTCATTTTCCCTATATTCTACTTTGGGCCATTTTGTTTAAAATCTTTAATTAAAGTTTTTCTTTGAAATTGTCATCATCAAACCAGAAGAAAGAAAGTGAAAAACGGAAGGACACAGCTGTGCATATATGAAGTGCTATTCAGTACCAAATGAATTGGAACAAAATAAGTATCATGACTGTTATGCTCTTAGTTTTGGCTCTGTATTCTCAGTAGCACAGTCTAACTTGTCACTTTATATTGATTCCATCTGTTTACACTCTGCAGAGTATTGGCTTCCTACAGTGAACATTTCCTATTTACCAGCTGGTAAAGATAGGCCCAAACCAGATAGAAAAGAATTAGACTATTTTCAGACCCTCATAAACATAAAATCAAAAATTAATGGGGGAGGGGAGAGAAGAGTAGGGGGAGTGAGGAAAATATATAGGCCTGATGCTTGTTCATATTGATAGCTTTTTATAAGCCACTAGCAAATTTTAGAGACCTTGAAATTTGTGCAATGAGTATACAAAATAAATCAATTTCCAGTCCTCTTTTACACTGCAGTTTACATGAAGTGCTCTGTTGTAGATGTGCATCGATCCCAATACTATGCTAATCTTTAAAGAGAAATACTCATGGTCTGAACTTAGCTAACATAATATTCCCATTCACACAAGCCAACCATGGGTGAAAAGTCTTAATATAAAATGGACGTGCACATGCAGCACAGAGCCATGCTTGCACTCTGACAATTTGAGTTCTCATTATTATTCTTCCTACTTGCTGAATACTTTCTTAAGGAAACACTGTGATTTGGGAAGACTGACTCACCTCATGAAAGTCCCTTTGCTGTTATAAAGCAATCAAATAAGCATACAACAACAACAAAAAACGCACACACACAAAAAGAAAAAAACACCCTAGGACAACAACAAAACAACAACACACAGTTCCAAGTAGCAAGCTTTCCTGAACAGTTTTATTTTTTACCATTCAGAAACACCATCTCATTGAAGTCCACGCTTCTTTCTGTGGTGACGCCCTCTTTCAAGTATTACTGGGAAAGAGTAATACTTGGCCCCTATATTTGTTGTCCCAGCAGTCAAACCAGTGCTCAATAAAGAAAAAAAAAGTAGATTTGGTTGTTCAGAAGATAAGCTGCCCTGTATTGAAAAGGTTCCAGACAGACCACCAGCCAGCAAGAAGAATGGAAGAGAAGAGTCTGGAGTCCTAGTATTATATGTAAATTCTGTTTCTTCTTACCCACAGCACATAAAGAAGTGCATAACTATCCCAACTACACTGCTGCCTTACCTTCTTGAACACGCACTGAGTCACTAGGAAAAGAGCTCATTCATACACCATCATTTACTGTTTCAGGCTCACATCTGTTCAGCGTTTGTCCCTCCTATCTGGGCCTAGTTCCTTGCTTAGAAGGCAGCACCTTTGCTTAGAAGGCAGGATCCTGAACATCATGGTCATTTTACTACTGTTTGCTGTTACTTCTCCTTCCTGATCACTTTTTCCCCTTTCTCTCTTTAAATCTGCCCTTCCCAAGACTGTGATCTTCAGTAGTTGCATGTGACTACAGAGATGATGACTGAATTCCTATAGTCAAAACTAAATTAGAGCTTTGCCCTGGCATTTGAAATATTCAAAATCTTCCTGGCTTACCATTGCTTTACTGAGCAGGTAAGAATAACTACAGAGGTTGTAAGGTTTTTTTTCCTGCAGGTATAATGAATGGCTTTGGTGTCATAAAAATACACAACGACAGGCTTAGATCATTTTATTAAATGAACTGTCTCATGGCTTGAATTTCTAAGTTTAGGACAGTGATGAAAAACCCAAGGTTGTCTGTCAGGTCTTGGCTCCGCTATGTCTTTTCACTAGCTAGAAGATGCTCTGTATCGCCTGCTGCTTTCTTGATCTCTTGATCATCATCAGTTATGAAGTCTAAATAGAGGTATGTATGGTAAGTGGTCCTAATATAGCTTTCTGCATATACAAGGAGAAAATTACTAATGCTTATTTTACTGAGGACATCTCTTACTTAAAAGATAAAACAAAAACAAGATCAGGAATGCAGATATAAATTCAGAATCAACCACAATCGCCAGTATAAATGTGCCCTTGACTGATTATGGGGATCAAAAGAAGCAGAATAAGGTTTAGCTTAGGAAGTACCTGTGTAATATGTTAGAGATGAATATTTAAAAGATTGTATGAATGCTTAGTGTCTGAATAATAATGTGTACATAATTCCTTTACACATCTTGCAGTACTTACTTAACTGAGTTGTCCCTAGAAAATACAGATAGCAGTAACCTTGCCTTAAGTTAATGATGTTTTCTGCTAATGTACTAAAATATATATAACTGCTGTATTTCACAAAGCTGTTAATATATATATATATTAACCTTGTAAATTTAATGTAGCAGACCTCTAATTAGGACGGTGGAGGATATTTTCAATACATAAGCTCTGTAATAAGAGTATATTTCAGCTGTTCCTTTTGAGATATCGAATACTTAACAAGAAAACATAAATGTTACTCTTCAGTTAGCTGCATATAGCCAAATGAATAAAAGCTATGACATTAATAACAATTATACCCAGTTATGATTGATAGGCCTTTCTACAGTGAGAAAAAATTGTCTTGGATACAATCTGTCCTAACAGCCTTGCGATATGTTAATATTTCATTCAGGCTAGAGTGAGGATATATTCAGATGTCCTACCCAGTGGAAGGGAAGCAAATGGGTTGCAAATACTACTGCAGCCCTGAGGTGCAATAACAGCTGTGAAATCAGAAAGATTTTATTTCCCCCTCCCAAATTACAGGCCAAGTCCATGCCAAGCTCAGCAGGAGGTTGAAATTTCTTTGGATTTTACATCATGTTATGTTTAATGTTTCTTCCTCTACAAAGTGTCTTATAGTAGAGGCAGTAAGACTGTCACACAATTCTCTAGAAGGAACAGAATACTTTTCTGTGTGCAAATAGCAACTATTATCATGATATGATACATCAGGTTAATCTGTAAATGTTCAAGTGCAATAGATTGTGATGCTAATGGACAGGTTTGCATGGATCAGTTTCTTATATAAATTAATAAATATATGTTTCCTGTAGAGATATAATCACCTCCTCTCCAATTCAAAAACTCGTTCCCATGCTGTTCAGCAATGTGTCTGAGATGTAAGTAGCCTGAACTCTCAGGCAGTTGAATACTTCTAGGAATACAAAATGGTTAAAATGCGTGAGTTCCAATGCAACTGAACATTCTACTTCACACTTGCAGAGGGCTAAACAATTACAGAAGTTGTACTGGTATCTAGAATCTAGTTTCATAGCAAAATCGAGCATTGTAACTCAAGCCATAAGCATCTAGTAACTAAGAAATAAAATCACAGTGGGAATATGCTAATCCTGTGCCAGAGGTTTATTGTGAGACTTGAAGAACACTTCAGTTTCTGATGCTAAAAAGGAATTCAGAGCATAGATTAAAGACAAGTAGCTTTTAAAACACTTAGTACTTCAGTATAATAAAAAACCCAAAACAGCCAAACCTTAAGCATACCCGTATGACAAGATCTTCATAATGCAACAAGTCAAAATCTTCTTATGTACACTATTAAACTGATAACAATACATCAAAAGCACTACATACATATTATCTGAAATGAACCACTATGCCAGCATGAAGGTTCTGTTATTACACTGGTCAGCATACGTTCTCATTGAGCAGAAAATCCAGGTGACTTAATGTCATTCTTTGGTAACCTTAGCTTAATATACCAAAAATAATAAAATAAAAAATTTTAAATGAACATAAACCACAAATGCATCACAGTACTGTTGAAGACTACTGCAGGGATATTACTGAGATTTGTCTTAGTACGCAAACAGTGAAAAATGCAAGAAAGCAGCATGATCCTGGCTTCATTTTGGCTGCTCTTCACAGTTCTATGCCTCTCATGTATAAAATCACAAAATCGGAAAATTTGGTTCCTTGAGCAGGATAGATGTGGCAGCTGTCTCTCATCCACAAGCACAATGACTGTTAGAGTGAAATATTTTTTGTTCAAGAATTTTTGTTTGTTTGTTTGTTTGTTTTGCTGCTATATGGGACACAACCGGCTGGATCTCACCCTTGCAATGACACAGGATCCACATGGTCAAGAAAACTGTAGTGTCAGTTCTGTCCCCTCTCTCTCATCTAGCGTTCCTTATAGAACTTTAAGCAAGCCTCCTCCCAGCCCCCCTCCACTACCCCCACAGCACAACTCTGAGATCTACTATCACCAGTAACATGTTAAAATATTTAAAAAATCCTTTTAAAAATAAAAAATGTATTGCCTTCCCTTTACCTTTCTTTCCATAATCCATTGAATTGCACCAAAAAAGAGGACGGGTCATTTTCACAGCCAAATACTATCCAAGTGTACACTTCTAGAAGTCTTAGTAGGCACCAAATCCTACTCTATGCATGCTTGTCTCCTGTCTCAGCCTTAAGTAACTGCTCCTGAAAAGCTTTGCACAGTTTTATTCATATTGGTATCTGTGGGATGTAGTCCTCAAAGCAAACTTCTGCCATAATTTCAGCCTCTGATTTCAGTGGAATTGGTAGATTTTTAAACAAGAAGTCGTTCCCACACTCCCTCCTAAAAAAACAAACTTTTGGAAAACAGCACCTGTACTGCCCCCCAGTGGTGGATTTGCAGATATCTACTTCTAATAGGTCACAATTCTACCGTTACCTTTGTGTCCCTACGCTGCGCTGTTTCAGAAAAGGGCCCTACTCAACTAACTGAGCAAAAGACAAGATCTTCGAAGAATGGTCCCCATCTTCCACATTTTAGAGAGTTGAAAAGGAAATCAAGAGTAACATTCCCCTTGAACGTTAGAGGAAAATCCAACCCTGAGTGTATAAAAAGATTTACCATTTTATTATATTCCAAGTAATAAAGAAAAGATTAACCTTTTCTTCCAGGAGAGATCCTTCATTTGTTATTTAATTAGTTTTCACTAATTAATTAGAATTTTTAAGCTCTTCTGTCTCTCTGGGAGAGAGTCCCTCCCTTTTTCTGCTTTTCTTTTGCTGCTCCCCTTCTTCCTCCTGCCTCCTTTCAAAGTCCTAATCCCATTTTTGTATCCCCAGTATTACACTCCTTCATTCTCTCTTTGTCTGAGAGTTTTCTTAGCTTTGCACTTGCTGGGAACAAAGTTAGACTGGAATTTAGAGATTCCAGATCATAGAAACCCACAGTACAAACTGAAGGAAAAAAACTTCCCTGCAGATCCCCTTTCAAAATTACAACCTTTATATTCCAGTGGGGGGAACAGAGAGAAGTAGAAAGTGCAATTGTGAAAAAATATTTAGTGCTTCACTAAGAGTGCTGCTGTCAGAGCACAACTTTATTTTTGGTAATTGTTGCTTTCATATAAAATGTGGATCTATTCACCATTTTACTTCTTGTTTATCATTTTCCATTGAAAGGGAAGAATTCATACTTAATCCTAGTTCACACAGAGCTGGCATCTTAAGTTTACTGTTGAAAAATTACTTGCACTGAAAACAAAGAAAATGCAAGCTATTTAATCCTAAGGAGCTGAATTCTGAAACATCTCAGCATTCCGACTCCCTTATCTTGGCTTCTGTGTTTCACTTAAAGACGTGTCAGCTTTAGCAGCATGCTTTTGAGTCCTTATGAAATTGCATTGGTTATAATTTCTTTCATATAGAGTAATTTTCAGAATTAATTCAGTGAAGAATCAGATTAGTCTTAAAGATTCATATTTTTCCAATAGCAAATCTGTAGCTTAAGAGATTTGTCCTTTTCCTTCGGCAATTAGTCAATATTCCTACAGCGATTATGTCAATTAAACATATAGAAAAAGCATTTTTGGAAAAAAACTTATTGTATGACTGTCTTACTAGAAGCTCACATCAGCAGTTAGATTCTGACTTGAAAGTTAGAAATCTTACAAGTCATTCATGACTACAGTTTAGGAGCAATTTGGCTGCATAATATGGAAAGTTTATCTTTTTAGCATGCTGCTACGTCCAACAACTTTAGTGAACTTTAACAGGAAATCAAGGTAGGGCATAATAACTGCCAATATTTGGGATCTGTATTTCAATATAGATAGATAAATACATGTGTAAGTACATAAAGATATCCTATGTGTAGATAAACATGTATATAATGTGCACATAACATACATGTACATAAATATGTCCCACAATATTCAAGTATTAGAACAGGCTAGGCTGCCCAGGGAAACAGTGGAGTCCCATTTACTGACAGAGTTCAAAAAAAGGGTACACGTGACACTGAGGGACATGGTTTAGTGAGTAAGGTGGTTGTTAGACTGGATGGTCTCAGTGGTCCTTTCCAACCTTAATGATTCTATGATTCTACAGTGATATATTTTAAATACCTCATTTGTATTACTAGTTTATTATTTTCTTAATAAAACTAAATTCATCTTACTTTTTCTTTTGTTCTGTATATTATATATTACCATTTTTCAGCAATTTGCCTGTAATTAAGCAGAATTTAAATTTAATGCCTAGTAAATCCTCTAGCAAGAAAGTACAACCTACAAGTCTTTCCATCAAGTAAGACAAATATTTCTCAACTCTTCAGCTCTGTGATCTCTCATATGTACATATGAAAGCATATTCATTCCCTCCTTCTCTTGTTCAAAAAGAGTGTTTGAGATGTTTCAGATGTACATGTCCCCCTAAAGGGCAATATATTGTTAGCAAGGAATTTAATAACAATCTTAGCTGAAATGGGACTAACCTTTTAAAGACTAATTAGTTTAAAATACAAATATTATTATATTTAGTTCAAGTATGTTAGGGGAAGGAAAAAAAAGAAAAACAGATATAAGACAATTTCCTACATTTACAGGACAAAAATTAAAGTGTACAATAATACCGGTATCAACTGTACAATAGAATACACACTGTTTATGACCAGTGTCTCAGTCACAATACCATATTAATACCCAACATTCCTTCGTGTTCAGTCTGACTACGGTTCATAAATTAACAAATTCTAAAGTGTGCTGACAAACTCTCCATCCAGACGAAAAGCATCTGGTCTCCATCTCAGAGTTCGCAACCTAATCCATGTGCGTTTGCAACACTGCATGTATATGAATTTAAGTTTTGAGTGGTGTCACAAAATCTGGTAGTAAATTGCAAATCTTTCAAGTAGAAACATGACTCAGACAAAATATTATATGTAGACCGCTCTGAAAGTAATGCCTGTAAATTTATTTCTGTGGAATATACAACAGTTACGAAGGACACAATAGTTTCATTTAATAGAGCAAATTCTCAGCTGTGAAACACTATTTTTCAACATAATCACCACCACTTGCCAATTTGCATGTACTAGCTATTTATTCACAATGCTTTTCCAAGTTCTCTTTTCCTTTCATTTGAACTACTCACATAAGGTTTCAACCATATCTATTTGTCTTAAACCTGCTCCCATTGGAACATGGAAATTTTGCTTGTGACAGACAGGAATAGCCTCTAAATGGTTATAAACAGTAATGACTTAGCACACCTCTGCCTGCATAGCATCAAATTCAGCTTCTGTTAGACAGATAAGAAAGGTTTCAGTCACTCTCCTCGATTCATCCTTTGTGACTGTCAGAGTTTGAGCAACATCAAGCATCTGAAATGCTTTTGTTAGTTCATCTTCTTTTTCAGTCATCTTTTGAAGATCTGTCCAATGTCCTGGGAGAAAAACACAGGATCTAGGACAGAGTTCACAGATGTAGCTTTAAAATGTATTATGCAGTCATCAGAGACTCATAGCTAGTGTCATAGTTTTTTTCTGATAATTGAACAAAAACTAGTTAATTTGTAGATACGTACAAGTAAATCAGCTACTGCTTGTTCACTAATTTGAAAGCAATAATTAAATAAACACAATTGTAATGACCTACTAACAGATCTTTCATTCCTGAATAGTTACTATTTTTTCTATTTTACTCAGAATTAAAAAAAAATTCTTCTGCACATCATTACTATAAAATCGTCATATTCTAATAAAATATTGCAAGGCCTTGTACAGAGATGCCTTGTGTTGCTTTAGACATCTCCAGCTTTTATTGGACCTGAAAAAGAACTACAAAAGAACCATAAGTTTTAGCCTGATGATTCTTTTGGATTCACAATGAGTCAAATTCAGTTACAGCTATAAGCATTTAATTATCTGTGGAAATCTGAACACAGAGATTAGTTTATCTGTATTTATGATTGCTCCAAATTTAATCTAGGATCTGCTCTTAAACAAAAAGGTAACTGCCCTCAGAAGAAGCTTTGCTTACAAAAAGGAAGATGACAAAATACAGGCTCTTTTTATTAAGAGCCTTGCTGCAGTAGTATGGAAGTATTCTAGTAGTATTCTTATGTTCATCTCTTTCTTGCCCAGGAAAGATAGAATCATTGATGCCATGCATATTTAATTCAAACTCTTGACCTTTCTGACCAAGGAATGAATTAAAAAAGCACGGTTGAACACAGCTTCAGAAACCAATAAAGCCATCACTGCTTACTCATACTCCTTATATCTGAAGCTACATTGCAGGAAAGGAGGACATGAGATGCGCCATGACAGAGGAAGTCTTGCATGATAACAGCCACAAATTACTTGCAAAGTGAATGTCCATGTTGGAATTAACAGCAAATTCAAACTTGATCGGAACAAACTCACTGCTTCAGAAAATGAACTGTAAAGAGAACAGTCATTTCAAGTGAGTACCCAAGGGAAAAGATGTGTACCATCTCTGATAATGTATTATAACTGGCAACAGTGATCTTGTAGTGATTTAAGCATATAAATGAGACAGTAGTCCAAAGATCAAATGGACTTCAGAGGATAAAATAAAGAAGCTGTTTACCTACTGATACTGAAGTAATTGCAACAAGAAGGTGAGAAGAACCATGGTTTCCTCTTCCTCCCTCTTTCCACCAGTAGGTCTAGATTGATGTTTTTAGGTCTACAGCAGGAATGTCCAACCCGCAGCCTAGCCCAGCCCATCCTGAGGCCTCCCCCCACCCAACACCATCATGGCAGTGACTCTGCCCTGCCAAGCAGCCCAGCCCAGCCCCAGGCACACACCCATCACTAAGTAACAACCATATAACAGTGGGCTATTAACACTGTCTTGGCTGAAACCAGGACATGGGAAGGCTTCAGTGCAGTGCCAACTCAAGCGATGGCAAATAACTGCACACATTTTTATACACTGGTTAAAACACAGTTCTGTGAGCAGAGAAGAATACACAGTCTTGCTTTCTGTTTTGATAGGGGAATTTGAGAACAGGTTTCAAGATTGCAGAAAGAATCATCAGTTTTTTTGTATATTTGAAACTCCATTTTCATTCAACATAAATACAGTTTTCAAACTGAATGTATGGAGATTATATATAGAGTCTGACACTCAACTCAAAATTCTGAACATACCTCTTTACCAGACTTTTGTAAGACCTCTCTTACCAGATAATGTCCCTTGTTTCACAATCACAGCTTATTCATGTTCTCACTTTTGGCAGTGTGTGCATTTGATAGCAACTATTGACAAGGATGAAGTTCATGAAGAGCCTCATTTAAAAATCATCTCTGATGAGTGCCTTGATAACTCACTAAGAATTACAATCACTGCCACCAAACTGATGTATTCATTTCACACACATACACACACACACACACACAGAGAGAGAGAGAGAGAGAGAAAGAAAGAAAAAAAAAAGGTAAAATACCAGACCAGTTTTATATTTTTGCTGTTCTTGTTTTTTACTGTTTTAATAAGAAATATTAAAAAATAAAATAATAATAATGGGATTCGTTTTGGAAGTGCCAATGAAGCAAAGATGTGCCTTTGAATTCCTCCATGAAGTAAAAATGGCACCCAATGACATTCATTGATACTTGCTGAACATTTATAGAAATCAGACAGTGGATGTGAGCAATGTGATGTGGTGGGTGGTGTGTTTCAGCAGTGGCAACAGCAGATCACCTTCACTGGTGCAGGTTTTGACAAATACAGAGTGCAGGCTCTTGGTCATTGCTGGTGAAAATGTACAGTTCATGGTGATGACTATGCTGAAAAATATTATTTTGTAGAAGAGAATTTGCTCTATCAAGCAGAGTTGTTGAGCTCTTTGTATCTGTCATAGTTTCCATGGAAATACAGAGGAAGTATTACTTCCAGAGCAACTAAAGTATATGCAGTCTAGGTCAATTCCTCTTCACTCAGTGCAGTCCAGGCAAGCCAAAAGGTTGGACATCCATGTTCTACAGGATTCAGTAACCATAGTTTATCTATGTGAGAGGATTTCTCTCAATGTGCTGAAGAAACCCTAAATGGCAGAAGGGCTCCTTGGCCATCACAATTTGCTACGCTGAAAGACACCACTGAGCCCCAACAAATTGTGCAGAAAGGACTGAGAGAACAAGTCTATCTGAAAGTTACAGTTTGTTTTCTAAACCAAAATCCTTCTATCACTCAGGGTCCCAACGCTATGAAAGCTTAAATTTCAGTACAAACCTGCAGCTGATTGAGTTGAGTGCTGTCTGTTGCCATGCAATGATGCTTTATTTAGCTTAAAGTGAGGTCTTGGAGTAAATGTGACTCCTTGAGAAGATGAGTGCAAGGCATTCAAGTCTTCCACATTTGTCACTCTGGCCATGGTCTTTCCTGGGTTTATATCAGTTATAATATACAAGAATCACAGAATTGTAGGGGTTAGAAGGGTCCTCTAGAGAGAAGCAGAGAAGAATAGAGGGGAGGATCACATTCCTTGACCTGCTGGCCATGTTTCTTTTACTGCATCCCAGGGTACCATTGGCCATCTTGGCCACCAGGGCACACTGCTGGCTCATGGCCAACCTGTCATCCACCAGGACACCGAGGTCCTCTCTGCAGAGCTCCTCTCCAGCAGGTCATCTCTCAGCCTGTACTGATGCATGCAGTTATTCCTTCCCAGGTGCAAGAATCTAAACTTACAAATATAGGACATAACAGGAAGTGGTGTGAATGGCAACAGCAATGAGATAAAAATAATTATTTCTTGACACGATACATAATTTGCTGATGAAAATTTTGACTGTAGCAGTATCGAGTACAACCACAGATATTTTGAATTCCTTTCATCTGGTTGCTGCTAGTCAGCAAGAACTATCTCCCACATCAGCACTTTTTTACAGTTTAGAGCAGGAAACTAGAGCAGGAAACTAACATCTTTACCAAACAACATGGAATTATCAGCCACTATCTTTAAGGCTATGCACACTAATGCACTCAAAATCATTTTTTAGAAAAAGCACACGCACAAGAAACATTTTTCAATTAAAAAAAATAAAAATAAATAGCCTGCTGTTTTATTAAACTGTTGAGTTGCTTAGATGTTTAGACTTTTAGGTTTTTGCAGGGGAAAATCACATGTACCAGACATCAGTTCATTACACTAATTACTGTTTTATGAAGAGCTATTATTAATTTTTCACACCAGGAAATCTGAAGCAAACTATATTGTAAGTATAAACAGAAAAGCCAATTGGGAAAATAACAATCAGACAAGGATGGTATTGCACGGCGTATACAATGGTTTCATAACTGTGGCTCACTGGTGACCTACTGGGCAATGCTAAAAGCAATGTTAAATGGTCTGCATCTGCTACATGCAACCATACAGCTTGAACAGTGCTTACAATTGTAAGCACTGTTATGTGAGCTTCTGGCAGTAATTCTGAGATGACAGTGCTTTATAGGTCAAAGCTTTGGAAGCTGTTTCCCTGTGGCACATTCAGATATGACGAGGCATAGTTCACATGCTATTGTGCCCAGTTCTGAGCCTCACCACACAAGAGAGGCAAGGAGTCAATGGAAAGAATACAACATAACACCACCAAGTGGTTAGGTGATCAGGCTGGAGAGCAACTTTGTGGAAAGTGATCTAGGGGTTCTGTGTCTTAGCAGACAAAAGGGTAATTTGTACTCTGGGGAGCATCAGGCACATCATTGCCTGGCAAATTTATGCTGGTAGCGGGACAGTTCCTGCACAGTGCCCTACAGCTTCTTCAGAAGGGAAAAATAAAGGGGCAGGCACTGATCTCTGTTCTCTGGTGACAGCAGTGGGGACTGAAGGAATGGCATGGAGCTGTGTCAGGGAAGGGTCAGGCTGGGTGTTAGGAAAAAGTTCTTCACCAGGGGATGGTTGGACATCAGATCCCCAGGGCAGTGGGCATGATTACAAGTGCTGGAGTTCAAGGGGCACTTGTACTTGTTTTGAATTTGGAGTGATTCTGTACAAAGCCAGGTGTTGGACTCGATGACACTTGCAGGTCAATTGCAACACAGGATATTCTATGATTCTGAGGGGCTGAAGCATATCTCCTGTGAGTAAAGGCTTAGAAAGATGAGCCTGTTTAGCCTAGAAAAGAGAAGGCTCATCAGTATGTACAGATGCTCAAAGGGAGGGTACAAAGAGGACAGAGTCAGCTTCTTTACAATGGTGCACAGTGACAAAAGATGAGGCAATCATAAAACAAATCGTAGAATGGTTGGGTTGGAAGGAACCTTAGAGACCTAGAGTCAATTCCCCTGCCTTGGGCAGGGCTGCCAGCCACTAGATCAGGCTGCCCAGGGCCCCATCCAATTTGGACTTGAAACCTCCAGGGATGGAGCTTCTCGATTACTCTAGGCAGCCTGTGCCAGTAATAACCATTGTCCAAATAAAAAATTTCCTCCCAACATCTAACCTAAACCCCTTGTCCTATCACTATTAGACCAGGTAAAAAGTCAGTCTCCATCTTGTTTAAAAACCTCCTTTAGTACTCAAATGCTGCAACCAGGCTGAACAAAACTAACTCCCACAACCTTCCTTCATAGGATTGGAGCTCCAGTACTAAGAGCTTCTCCAAGGCCCTCCTCTGGACCTGCTCCAACAGCACTATGTCCTTCTTGCACTTGCAGCCTCAGGCCCCCTCAGGCCTCAGGTCATCTGCTGCAGACGGTGCCTCACAAGGGCAGAGCAGAGAGGGACAATCACATTCCTTGCTCTGCTGGCCACCACTCTTTTGATGCAGCCCAGAACATAGTTGACTTTCCAGGCTGCAGCCACCTACTGTTGGCTCATATCAAGCTTTTCACCCACCAGAATGCTATGCATTTCTCTGTAGGACTGCTCTCGATAAATTCGCAGGTACACACCTGAGACTGCCCTGATGCAGATGCAGCACCTTGCACTTGTTGAACCTCATTATTTTATGTGACTCCACTTTTCAAGCCTTTCCAGGTCCCTCTGGATGGCATCCCTTACTTCTGTTGTACCAAGTTCACCACTCAGCTTAGTGTCATATGCAACTTTGCTGAGGCTTCACTCAACCCTACTGTCTTGGTCATTGACAAAAGATGTTGAAGAGCTGTGGTTTCAAGACAGACCCAAGGGCTGACCTGTCATCAGCCTCCAACTGGACGTAGAGTCATTGGCTAGAGCCCTCTGGTTGTAACCATCTAATCAATTATTTATCCACTGAATAATCCACCCTTCAAATCCATATCTCTCTGACTTAAGAGATAAGGATGTGGTATGGGACCACGTCATACATCTTACAGAAGTCCAGGTAGGCAACATTAGTTGGTCTTCCTTAGTTCACTGATGATGTCACTCCATCAGTGAAGGCCTCCAGACTGGTCAGGAACGATCTACCCTTGGTGAAGTCATGCTGACTGTCTTGGATCATCTCCTTGTCTTGCAAAAGTCTTAACATAGCTTCCAGGAGGATCTGCTCCATGATCTTCCCAGGAACAGAGGTGAGGCTCACTGATCTGTAGTTCCCAGGTCTTCCTTTCTACCCTTCTTACAAATGGGAGTGAATTTCAGTTACTAGTCAGCCATGACTTTAAATATGATAAAGAATGGCTTGGCAACTACATCACCCAGTTCCTTCAAGATCCTGGGACGTATATTATCAAACCCCATAGACTTGAATTCTTTCAGTCTCACCAGGTGGTCTCAAACTTGCTCTTTGTTTACAGTGGGAGGAATTTTGCTCCCTCAACCTCTGTTTAGAGGTTCACGGATGTGAGGGACATGAGAAGCCTGACTTCCACTGAAGACTGAGACGAAGAACTCACTGAGTACCTCAGTCTTCTCCATGTTTGTTGATACTACTCCCTTTTCATTTATCAGAAGGGCTACAGTCTCCTCGGCCTTTCTCTCCTGACCAATGTACCTATTTAATCTCTTTTTACTATTTTTGAAATCCCTGGCCAGGATCAGTTCCATCTGCACCTTGGCCTTCTGATTACATTTCTACACATCCAGAGGGCATCCCTGTACTCTTTCCAGGCCACGCATCCCTGGTTCCACTGCCTGTGTATTTACTTCTCAGCTAAGAGAACAGCAGAAGAGATGGTCCCCTTCCAAGATCACTTATTTATTTCCACTGAACAGAACAGTGGAGGCTTTCAGCATCCAGGCTGTCTTTCCTTAGCCCCGCTACAGCCCCAAAGCAAAGCCCGCAGCATCACCCCATCAGCACACAAGGCTCAGCAGCACCCAGCTGAGATCTCAGAAAGTGCCTATCCCAGCAGAGACCCCTACTCTGGCCTCCAGAGTAGAAAGCCGCGCAGCAGCACTCAGAAGTCTGGCAGCCTCAAGGCAATGCCTCTTGCTCCGAGGCACCCTCTCCCTTCCTGCCGGACGACACGGAGAGGACCCCGCGCTGCGTCCAGCAGTTGCAGACGTTAACTGCCGCCCATCGGTGACCTCAACGCCCCACTCTACTTCCGCTTTCTGCCGTTAGCGGGACTCTGTTGCCACAGTAACGGCGATCTTCGCTTCTGATTGGGCAGAGGCGCCCGCCGTTAGCATGGCAGTAGTAAGGCGGGCCCCTATTGGGTGGGGGGCTGAGCGTGGACTCGGAATACTCTTGTAAAGCGAGAAGTGAAGATTCTACAGAGTAGCTTTTCCACTCGGAAAAAAAAGGACTTAGGCGTTTTTCTCCAGCTCCCAAATACGGCCTTTTCACTATAAATTATTGCCTGAAATCTCTGAACTGCCCGAATCGCCCCCCCCTTGTTAACTCTCATGCAGTCTCCGACAAAACAAAGCCAACCGCTTTAGCAACTCCTACCAAAATGCATCCCGCTGTCACTAACTGCCCTAACCTTTAAAACCTCATCAAAACCACAGAAAAAATAATAATAATAAAAAGACACTCCAGTGACTATCATCAAGACCCCACACCTCAGGAAATAGCCTCAGCCCTGCTATCAGCTATTTATCTTTTTCCAGGCGCAGTGACCCAATGGAAGCAGCAGAAAGCAGTTTTCCTTCTTGGTTTAAGTGGTTTCTGTCAATTCCTGAGAGGAGTGTTTGAACGATTGTGGCCTGACATGAGAGAACAGGTCCCTTTTCTGTGTCGTTTGCCAAGATTTGGTGTGTTTTTTCATAAATGGAATCAGACGTTAAAAGCTAAATTGTAGCCACTGTCTGTGGAAATAAATATAGCCTCATGAAGGGATGATGCTCTCTAGTTTTAATGAGCAGGGTCAGTATGTCCTGAGATAACCTGCAGGATGAACATTTTATTTTAAGAATTTGAGTAATAGAATCATGGAATGGCTTGCTTTGAAAGGGACTTTAAAGATCATCCAGATCCAATAGGCTGGCCAAAGGAGGGATGAGCATGCCCCAGAGGGCCTGCCACACACAGAGAGAGGCCCCAACTGCTGAGCACTGGAAGCCTATTGTGGACCCTCCTGGGTATGGGTCCTACCTCCTTGGCAGGGAATAGTCAGCATTGCCCTTCCTTTCTCTGGTAAGTTTTTGCGTATTCATTAAGCCCCACTCATTTGATGAAGCAAAAATAAAATACCATCTTCCCCATGGGGCTTGAAATCCAGATGTTTTCCTTGGTTTTGACATTGCTTTGATCAGTCCATTTATGCTGAGTGCTTTGTGCTAGTGTGTCTGTGGGCACCCCTCTTCCAGCTGTATGGAAGCAGAGGTAAAGCCTGTGAGAGCAGAGGTCACAGCACACTGTTACACTGGCTGCATTGCCACCATGTGTGAGAATTACATTATTATCTTATTATGTTCAGTGTTGGCAAGAGCTGGACTGTGGGACAGAGCTGGTGACCATAGGCTTAACATCCCATGTGGCAGGTTCTTTGTAGCTGATAGCAGAAGAGCTGTGATTATTTGGGAAGACTACTTCTGTGTGTGGTGCAGGACTGCAGGACATGCTCTGTCTCCTCACAACTGCAGCCCACAAATCAGCCTAAACTGAAACCACCACCCATATCAATTTCATTTAATATGTCAGCCTGTGCATTATGGCAGCTCACATTTGCATCTGCTGTCTCTCCTCCACAGTGGCCATTTCTGGCAGTGAGGCAGAGAGGACAGCTGCAGGTGATGGCTTCTAAAACTGCTCTAGCATGTGTTCCCAGAGCTTGTCATCTGTGCACGGGGAGAATTCCAGCAAAAGTTGTTGCATTATGATTTACTTGCAGATGAAGTTGCAAAATCCAGAAAAATGGTACTGGCAGTTTGTTGCAGGAACCTCAATTAGGTCCCTGCATTTGCAGGAAGTGCAAAGGCTTCTCCTTTATTTTTTTGGTATTAACAGCTTCATTGTTCATAAAACTAGCTCACCCTAAGGAGTCCTACAGTGCTAACAGAGACTATTTCTCATGCAGGGTGATAAAGAACAGCAAATCACCCTGTGTTTTTGTAAGCTTTTCTTGCATTCATGTGTTCTTGCAAGTCCCCACAACTCAGATGATTTCAAGGTGCTGGATGTTACATGCAGCTGTATATGAGTTAAGGCTGAGATCTGGAAAGAGGTTTTGTTTGTTTTGCCTGCAGATTCTGTTGTAGTTCTGCCATCTTTGTGAGAGGTTATTTATATTGAGAGAGCCCAAGATGGAGTGGAATTGCAGTTGCTGACTTCTTGCTGCTCTCTGAAGACAGAACAGCAATTTTCATTAAAGTGTGACTCAGCACTTGAGGTCTAAACCTCATTATGCTGAAATCTGTGTTTTATTTTTAAATGAAGGTGTTCAATTTGCGGATTCCCTTTCCATTTCAAATAAAGTAGATGGCTGGTTGCAATTATTTCTGTCGTTCCTGTGTGATATACAGCATCACAAGCAGCAGAAATATACATCGACATTTTGTGATACAGACAGTAGAGGACAGCAGACTGCAGATCCTGTGGAGAAAGAATGGATTAGTAAGTGAGCACACTAATAGCTGAGAAGGATGCAGTGAGATTACACGTAATTGTTTCTGTACTATGTCCTTTCTGTGGGTCACTGGGTCTGTGAAATTTTTGTTAATATTATTTGATTCATCTATTTTAATCTATTTCACCTTTGTCTTTTGATGGGAGAGGCAAATGATGTGAATCCCTCTAAACCTTTGCTTTTAACTACTAAGTGGCATTATTTATAATCCAAGCAAGTCTGAATGACTTATGATAATGGTGATTCAGACCTACGAAAGTTTATAATTACTGTCAGAACTGCTGACACCATATTGTATATACAAATTTATATATAAACGCTGAGAATCTTTAATGCTTGCTCATTAGCTTTCGGTCTTTACTGCCCAACTTCACTGCAAAGAATACTTAATTTTTTTCTATTCCAATCTGTGCAAACATTTTTTAAGTCTAGATCAGTTCCCATTCTGTTCCCTCATGCCAGCACTGAGGCAAGCCACTTAATGCTGCCAGCATTTTAGGCACCCTTGGCTGAAGCTGCACAAGTAGATAGCCAGTGTTGACAGTGAATAGGTTTGAGGTTTGGGCCCTATTTCTTTGCTTCCATCTCTTTTGAGAAGTGGCCTTTAGAGAATTTTGGCTAAGCTCTTTTGAGTGCTGCTTAATGTGCACCTGCTAAGTGAAGGACTGAGCCTGGGAGGTGGTGTATTGGGTGTGTTCATGAAGGCACATGACCAATGAAGACCAGTATGAACTATTTAATATTAAGGGTACTCAGTGCTTCGCAGGTCAACTGTTGGCCATTTGAAGTAGCACTGCAATGAGACCATCCAAACCTTCCCCCTGTTCCTTGCTGATTTGTACCACTAAATGGCTTACCAACTACGTAACCATGATAAATCTCACTAACAGTGATTTCTAACTTGTATCAGCTAGCAGAAGAAAATTAGCAATATTGAATGTTGAGGGGTATATGGGAACTGTTGAATCACAGCCTGCACCACTGATGGATCACCTGAGGTGAGCACTGAGTCAGCCACAGGAGCACAGGTGAAGGCAATTCACTGTGTGACTGGAAGGGGTGGAGTCTGGCACCACCTCTCCCAAACCCCATTTAAGGGCTGACCACAACTAGGGAAGGATCTCTTGTTGGAGATCCCTCCTGTCTGGAGTTCCAGGAAAACCTCAATCTCTAGTGACAGGTGGTCCCTTCCTAATTTCTTGGGTGTCTTTATACCATTTGGATAATCCATCCAAAAATATACTGTTCTCCTTCATTGTATCGTGTGTGTACTATTCATTCAGGGTATTCACCCTACAAGGGGAGAAAAATAATTAATTTTCTGGTGTTTTTCACTTGCACTAAGTTTATATCAGTAAGGTATTCTCTACAGATATATTTTGGGGCATTTGGTCAAGGGATTTGTACAGAGTCATGTTGACATTGGTTGAGCTCTGAGGGTTCAAATTGTCAAAATATGAAGGAGTTCACCATCTATTGATACTAATAGATTGAAATGCTTGGAAGGACCAGGTATCCAAAGGTAAAATTTCAGCATGGCTCCTATGGGAACAGGCTTTGGGCAGGTTTCTGTCTTGGACGAATTTCATCTAATAGCTCAGGGGCAATGAAGTCAAGGGACTGAAGAGATTAACTCTGAGGAGAGTCCTTCTGGAAAGCAGATTCATAGCACACAGAAACTTTTTTGTCTAATAAATGGAGCTCCAGCACAATTGTAGATACATGATGGACTGTCACAGAGGCTCTTGCTGTATGTGAAGTTTTTTGAATTGCACTAGCTTATTAGCTGGTGACTCTGCATATACTAAAATTGGCATTAGCACATGTATAGACGTGTTAAAAAAACATGGGCTTAGTAGCCACCAGCTTTTGTTAGGTGCCTCTAAGAGTGGTTGTTTTCTGCAGCAAAAGAGACAGGCTGTGATTGGGAATGGCAATACGATCCACTAGTGTCTTCAGAAATACAAGATGCCTTTTAGGCAACTGGAAAAGGATAAATGACTTGTATGTCCTTAGGATAAAGCAACTTCAGTGGATTTTTGGTGCTAATGAAATCTTTCTTGTGACTCAAAATTGCATTAAGTGTGGGGAAATTTTGTCTTCTCTGAAGTGAGAGATAGGAGATAACTAGTCCTTCAGCTCTTGCCTTCTTGCAGGCTTACCACAGTCTGTGGGTTTTGGCCTTCTGTATGACACGAGGACTCCTCGGCATAGAGCAGCCTGAGAGCTGTAAGATAGAAATGTAAAATCCTGAGTGGATGGAACAGTGACTGTATCATGCATCACAGTTCAAGAATAAAGATACATCAAATTACAGTACTTGATGGCAGTCCCTAAGTAAACAAAGGAAGTCATTTTTCTGCAGTATGCTGGAGTCTATTGCCACAGGATGCTGTCAGCTCCAGCACAGGGGAAGAAAAGCTCCACAAAGAGCTACAAAACACAAAGATGCTCACACAATCCTGTGCTCTCTACTACATTCTTGCAGACATTTGTTATTGGCTGTGTCAGAAACAGCTCACAGGGTCATACAGTGGTCTGATTTGATACTGTTTCTGCAGTTCCATCTCAAGTTTAGAGGTGCTGGTAGGGAAGAGGATCTGCGTCCCAAGGTGGCATAGTTTGAATAGGAGGACTCCAAAATGAGCAAACCATAACACATGGAACACATCTTTTATTCAAGAAGCAAGCAAGCACAGAAGTATAATGTGTAGTGCTTAATATTCATACAGTACTAAAAATATAAAAATAGAAATAAAATTTCACAGAAAGCATTTTCACTCACAAATATACAAGGAAAAGTGCTGTCAAGCCACATCATGCTACACCACTTGCCAGCTGAACTGACAGTTTGTTTCCCAACAGAACTGAAACACCAAAGATCTGCTAGTCCTTCCTCACAACTTTTGGTGAGACTGAGTATTTGACTAGCAAAAAATGGGCCTCCTGCAGCTGAGAACCTAAAAGGCATTGATGTCATTACCTAACAGAATAAAATCATTCTGGAGAGCTTTATAGTGCCAGTAGCCTGCTTCAGGCTGTTTGCATACCTGTCCTAGAAAATAAAAAAGAGAAAGTAATAAACTTGAATTCTGATTATAATCCAGATGAGTCATAGCTAACAATTACTGAAACTATCATGCATACAGTACTCCCACCTGGTGGTGTATTTTTAAACTCTCTCCCTTCAGTGCAGCAGTTTCCTTTGCCTGCTTACTGCGTCACATACAACCAGCCTTAAGTTAAGTGTGACAGAGTCCAATAGCACAAAGAATAGTACTGAGTTCCACTTTTGGTGGAACTGGAGGATATCCAGCACCTTATCTTCCTGTATCTAACAGCTGAAATTCAGATCTACACAGGAAACAAAAATGAATTAGACTGATTCCTGAAGAAAGACTTCTGTATCAGATGTCATGCTTTTAAGCCCAGTTTTGAGGGACTGGGCAAGAGCTGGGGGCTTAAAAAGCTTCAGTTTTCTGACCTTCTGCATGGAGCTGAACTTCAGCTACCAGGAAGACATCCATCTGAAACATGGGGGGGTTGGGGTTGGGATTAGAGTGACAATCACAGCTGTATTTCATAACAAGGCCTGTCTTGCTGAGTATGCCAGTACACAGAACCTACTCAGAAATTACACAGATATGGGTGCGCAGAACTTAGTGTGAACCCCACTTTGATCAGCTACTATTTTAGAATGGGATTTATTTATATTTGATTTACCAGCTATAAAAATAAATATGATGATTAACCCCTGAGATCATTCTAGCATACAGTTTTGGCCTGTTACTTGATTCCCTCTGAAATAATTTATTTGGTTTATGGATGGTTATTTAGGTTCTAGTGAAAAGATTTTATAAAACATTAAATAATCAATGTGGGGCTGAAAAGGTGTACATTCTAGTTGCATATATGATACTTATATAATACATTCCATAACAGCTGAATATTCTAGTATTGTCTAGGAAGTTCTTGTGTGTGGATGAAGAATTAAAATACCAGAAAATAAACAGCTGTTTAGGATCAAAGATAACTGTATCTGCTATGGTTTATTTAGATTGGTTTTCTTTCTTTAAATCTTGTTACACATAATAGCTACAGTAGTTTGTCCAGCAGGTAATAAATGAACGCATAAAGCACTTCTAGCTATATCTGGATATCATATGCATGCATTTTTTTATAAATAAAAATCAAATGTGAGGTCACATTTTCCCATCTTCTGTTTATATACTAAATCGAATTTCTCATTCATTGAAACAGTGAAGATGTCTTTCCATAGCCCGACTCGACCTGAAACACAGAGAGGGAACACAAGTCAGAGAGCAGACAGGATACTAAATTTCTACAATCCAGTTATGCAGGGCACTAACTATCACTTGCAAGAAGCTGATCAGTATTAGCTTTTACTGAAACCTCAGTAAGACTTGAGCTTACATAGTACCTTCCCTATTTGCCACCTGCTACAACTCTTGTAAAACCTTAAAGTGAGTACCCTACACCTTGTCATCTGAGTTTGGAGAGTATATCAGGTTACAAGATTTTGCTCTAACCTTAATGAGCATTAAATACAGATTTTGTTTTGGATGTTAACTTAGAGGTTGATTTAACTTTGTACACAAGGAACAGAAAGCTGTGGACACTGAACACTTTTTCAGTGTATGGAGTATTCTTGTCTACTGAAGCAAGCTAGTAATGCAGCTTGATGACAGTGCTGAAGTCACCAGTCAATGGCTACAGCTCCCTTAGTTGCTGATTCTTTGTAGTAGATTTTATTTACATCAGGGTTATTTGTTGGTGTCTCACTGACACTGGGTACAAATAAAGACAAAATCCAGGCTTGCTCAGCTGGAATAAACGAAAGGAAGACAGAGACTGTGCTACCACTGAGTTTAATCATAACAGCAAGAGCAAAACTACATGCAGGGAACTTAATTGTGCATTTGATGCGTACAAAGAAAACCCATTTAATTTAATTACCTTTGCTCTTATGCAGCAACTCTATAATTAAGCTCAAAGACAAAACTGTTTGAAACCTCAGTGAATTACACATTTACATGATGATGCAGTATGTGTGGCAAGGACCATTTTATGAAATCAGGATTGCCCTATACCTCCCAAAGTGTTGCAATTTGGTTTGCTTTCTGGATCCAAAGGTCTAAAGAACATGAACGTTACAGAACATACATTATACACATTTCTTTTTCAAAATTTGTCCTTCGTCAAAAAGACAGTTAAGACATTTCCTGCAACCATAAATATCTGATAATGAAAATTAGTTTTATTCTGGTAACTGTAATTGCATAAAAGCTTCCATTTCAATAATGTTAATAAAACATTTTCTTTCTCTGCTTGGGAAAGATATGTTTCTAACTTCTGAATCTCCCTAACCATATATAACCAAATCACAGGCTTTATAAAGGGCATGTGCAGTAGATTATTTGTAACAGGTTTTTTTTGTTACCGTATGAATGGATAGGTTGTCAAAAAAAGTCACCCACCTGGTTTATGATTTGAATCATGCAACTGTGTAAACTATGATGTGATATGAGTCAAATATAAGTAATATATCTAATCATTTTTCTGCTTTCACAGAAGCTCAGGGTTATCTTCAGAGTAAAGATCAATGTGCTAAAAGAAAAAAAAATGAAGAACTAAAATAAAGCAAAATAAAGTAAACGTAACTCATGACAAATTAAAAATATTTGAAACAGATTACAATAAGCTGTCATGTTATTGCCAAAATTCTTTGTCACAGAAATGAACGGAAGAACAAAGCTCTGTTAATGAAGCTACATTCTGAAGTAACAAAATATTGTTCTGATATTACAATCTGAACAAAAGAAATTGAAAATAAGAATATTTTTAATAAAAAGCACACACAGAGCAAATGACAAAATATTATATTTGCTGCAGTAGCTGCCTTTCTTCTATATTACAAAGCAGAGGGATCTTTTTGAAAGATTTGTAGAAGGTAAGAATAAGAGGCTCAGACTTTTGGGGGTTTGTAGGCTATACTACAAAACAGCAAACACTAACACTGTGTACAGAAGTGTGCATGCAGCGAAAGAGGGCACTGCCCTATCTGGATGAACTGAGCAGTGGGGACAGTAACTGACCATTCTGACCACTGAAGGACTCAGTAGCAGTTATATTTTCTCTCTTTTTTTTTTCTGATATTACAATCTCACCTTCCTTTCACAACTGCCTTTCTGGCTTTCATTGGACAAGGAAGGATTTCAGCTGTGCATAGCAAATAGCTGTGGTGCTGCTCCACAGATCTCTATGGTAGCAGAGGCTAGGTACAAACCTAGGTTTCTGTGTTACTTCACACAACAGAACAGTGAATATGGCTCTGTTGTTTGCAAAATCTCACATAAAACCCTAAGGTGCTCAGGATCCCTTACCAGATGCATTTTTTCATCTTGTTTCCACAGACAAGAAGTGGGCTGGTAATCAGGCAGGTAACCTGCTGTAAAATTCTACCATGAATGAGGTGGTCTGTGGTTTTCACACAAGATACAAGTTGTGTTACACGTTGAATTTTCAGTTTGAAGAAGCAGGGGGAGAGCAGGGTGACAGTTAAGATATCTAACAGCAGAAAAACACACTACACAGTGGAGACTACTGAAAACTAGAGGTCTCTCAGTAAAACTCTAATCCCTTGTTCTCACCCCAATTTTAATTCAAGCTAGCAATACTGAGATAGTTATTTCAAGAACTCATCATTTTCTGTAACATAACTGAACTGGGGCAAAAGAGGTGCCATATTATAGTTACAGAACTGCTCACAGAAGTTCAGTTTCCAAATCCTATTGTAACAACTGGAGCATACAGCTTCTACAGAATAACAACCCTTCCATATCAGGTTCAGAAATTCACAGATAAAAGCAAAGATGTCCAATCAATGGCTTTTTTCAAGTATGACATTCTGAAAAGTATGTGACGGCACGCACAGTACAAATTACTGAGGGTCAGTTACTCTGATCATAGTCTGGGCAGGGGGATGAAAATTGGCATAAAGCTCTGCCAACAAAGGCAAAGGTAGTGGTGAATACATGCAAGCATGCTTTCATGGGAAACAGATCCTCTCACTCAAACTTGAATGTGCATATGATTACAGTCTGACTGATTAAAGGTGATTGCAAAGATACTGTTGAGTTTACACAGCAAGGTTTGAGGGGGCTGCAAAGGTGGCTTCTGTGAGAAGAGCTCAGGAGCTGCTCCACATATTGAACAGAATCAGTTCCAGATGGCTCCAAAGCAGATTCACCATTGGCCAAAGCTGAGCACCATTAGCTGACAGTGCCTCTATGATAACATATTTAAGGAGTAAAAGCTGCAGAACAGCTGTAAGAGAGGAGATAGAAAAATATGAGAGAAACAATGCAAAGTCAGGAAAAAAGGAGCAGGAGGAAGTGTTCTTCCACATGCCAGAGTGGATATTTTCCTGCAGTCCATGAAAAAGATCATGGTGAAGCAGGTTGTTCCCCTGCAGCCTAGAGGACCATGATGAAGCAGATTTCCATGCTGAAGCCTGTTATGGGTCACCCACACTACAGCAGTTTCTTCCTGAAGGACTTTACCCCACAGTGAGGGCCCATGGTGGAACTGTTCTTCAAGACCTGCAGCCTGTTGGAAATACCCATGGGGGAGCAGTCTGTGAAACATTCTGTCCTGTGGGAGGGACCCCCATACTGGAGCAGGGGAAAAGTCTGAAGAACAAACAGCAGCAGAAAGCAACTGTTGTTAATGGGTTCCCCATTCCCCCTATGCCACTCAGGGTTGGGAATATGTAGGAGAACGAGGACTGAAGTCAAGACTTGAAAGAAAGGGCATGAGAAAAAGGTGGTTTTAGTTTTGTTTCACACTATTGTACTCATTTTTAATTGAAAATAAATTAATCTTCCCCAAGTTTTGCCCATGATGTTAATTGGTGAGCAATCTCCGTTTTCATCTTGACCCATTAGACTTTTCATTCTTTTTTTCTCCTCTAGTATTTTGAAAGGGAAATGAGAAAGCAGCATGGTGGATATCTGGCAGCCAGCCCCATGTTAATAAATAAAACGTATGATAAGCAAATAAACAACTGGTTAACTTAAAATAAGTAATCAAGAAGGACTGATGATATTTGATGTTTTTATCAGATTTGAAAATACTTATAAAAAGAGAGAGAAGTAATAAAGAAAGGGCCCCTACACAGAAACCTAAGAACAAAGTATTCAGATCACTCTATCTGGGTAAGGGACAATAACCTTTAAACCACTTTCTCTGAAAGACTATGTGACTATGAGGACAAGTTTTATGAATGATGCTGTGAAGAAGTGGTAACGTGGCCACAGACAGACAAAAGATGGGAACAAAAAGTTCCAGTTAAAGCTGAATTATATCAGTAGCTAAAGTGATTTCTTCAGTTTGAAATCACTTTGGAAAGGGCACTTATGAAGCTGACATAGGAATTCTACATCATGTTCTTAAATAGCTTTTTGTAAAAATGAGGGTTAAGTGCTCTGTTGAATAAGTTGAGGGGGCTTCTTGACTTTACTCTTCTATGTTTATCAGAAAGAGGAATTAGAAAAGACTTGATTTCTTGATATTGTCTAAGGACAGCTGTACTAGATCAAAGGGCACTTTGGATTCCTAGAGAAAGGCCTCACAAGAACAAACATCTATTAGCTAAACACATTTTAGACAGCCAAGGCAGACAATGAAAAAAGCACATAAAAAAAACTACATGCTCTTGTCATTTGATGACTTCAAGCTAAGATTACCTGCTATTCCAGAGAATCTCATACAATGAAACAAGGGCTTAAGCCAGGACAAACTGTAAGAAATTGTATGTGCTTTGATATTCCAAATATGAGGAGCCAAGTGGTTGTCTCAACATCAGTAACTTAATCAGTTGAAGTAAGCCAAAAACATCTTGTCTTCTTGAACAGAGAAGTTTTGATGGTGGTGAATATAAGCTGTTGATCCTGGATGTTTCTGTTCTTTTCAGTCATTTCTGTCTTTATTACAAAACAACCCTCAAAATTACACCAAAAATCAGTTTCCTCTCATCATTTATACATCAATGTTTTGCCAACACTTTAACATATCTTGCAGGTTACTAAGCTGTCAGTTGTTTTTTTTCAACTTCCACTCTTACAATTTTTACTGTGGGTTTTAAACGTACCCCTGCCAACAGGAAGTGCTTCTGCATTACAGCACTGATCAATGAGTTGATGGCAGTGTTCCACCATGGATTCCAGCTGTGCTTTGTCATAAGAAACTCCTAAGAACCTCACCAGTTGCTCAACCATTGTTGCCAAGTCCTGTAAGAGAGCATTTAAAGATGAGTTCATTCGGCAATAATTCGAGTGAATTTATACAACAATTTTAAATGTTTCAAAGAAATTTATATCATGATGAATGTGAAAAATACCAATGTGGAAATTCCAGAAACATCACTTTTTAAAATTGTTGCCACCTTCTTATTTGATGAGAATAAGCCTACACATTCCAAGTAATTAGAGGAGGACAAGCAAGAAGTGGAATGACTATGTGATGCTATCAGCTTTCAGCAGCATCCTTCAGTGCGCAGTTAGGAATGAAAAACTTACTCAAAATCGTGGGTTTAAAATCATTGCTACTAAATTATTAACATTATTCTGTTTACACTACATATTCTGTCAGAAGGTGCAAGAAAAATATAAGCTCAAATAGCATGTTTATTCAGCTTTATTGAGTTCAACCTTGCTTTTCCCTTTTTGAAGGTTTATACACAAGAGCTGGGTTCACCCATGTCTGCGTTAATTTTCCAAATTAATTTTTCCAAATATCAAAGAAATCACAGAATGGCTTGGGTTGCAAGGGATCTCAGGGGCCATCAAGTTCCAACCTCCCTGCCACAGGCAGGGTTGATAACCAATGGATCAAGTACTAGACCAGATTGCCCAGGGCCCCATCCAACCTTAAGCACCTCCAGGAACAGGGCATCCACAGCTGCTCTGGGCAGCCTGTGCCAGCACCTCACCACTCTCTCAGTAAAAAACCTCCCCCTGACATAAAATCTAAATCTCCCCTCCTTTAGTTTAAAACCATTCCCCCTTGTTCTACTACTATCTACCCCTGTAAAAAGTTGTTTTTCCTCATGTTTATAAACTCCCTTTAAATATCAGAAGGCCGCAGTGGGGTCACCCTCATGCTACACGGTCATCACAAATTGTTTTTAAGATAGATTTGTAGCAGACGGTAAGAACAACCAAATAATTAGAATAAATGTCAGATATGGAAGACAAACCCCTGATGAGAGAGACTTCAGTTCTCACTGATACAGCACAGACAGTAAGACATTTATTTTAAATGAAAGTTGAGGGATGTGTAGCAAATCCTGACAATTGCATCTCTTTGCCTTGTGTGAGCAGTTGACCACCTATGCAAGCAAGTAGATTCCTGAGTAAATCACTAGGTTTACAAAAGTGTCATAGAAGCTATCAATGCCAGTGCTTTAAAAATGGTATCAGACATTAGAAAGCCCAGATATGAGCACAAGAAACAATTTTTTCACTTCATATATTTTAAATGTTATGACATTTAAAACACCTCTTAGCTGTATCTAACCCACCTTGTGCATATCTTCATACTTGAGGAAAAGTACATTGGCATCCATGTGATGTTCCCAAAACTCCTGGACATGTTCAAACCACGAACCATATCCTACTATAGATACAGAAGATCTATGATTGGCATGAGGAAAAATGAATACTATTGTTACTAGTTCCCCTTCAAAAATGTAAAATTGAGAAGACTAAATTAACTGGAGTGGTTAACAGTCCTAAGAGAACTGTCTGGATTTGTTCCATTGCCATGCACAGTGACTAGCTTAATTGAAAAAGAGCATTTCTACCAGTTTGGAATATTCAAAAGAGCTAACCTACCATAAAGAAAAAAGTATTCAACTTAAGGTGCAACCATGTTTCGCAACAGGCCTCCCTGGAGCTCAGTATTAGTAATGCCTGACTACTGCACCAAATATAAAAATTACAGAGACATATTTGCAAAAGGTAAATTTTCAGATGCTCTGACCTGAGCGAATTCCTGCAGTTGGTGTTATCACACTGCACTTTCCATCACTCAAAGCTATATACAAATTAAGTAGTGGAAAGCTATGTATAGTGAAGCATACTCCATAGAGCATCTGCTGTGATGGACAAAGAACTGCTAACCACCATTATCCTTTCTTTATTACACAAGTATTAAAGAAACATAGATACCAATACACTTCACTGACATTCTCTAGAATACTAAAGATGCACCAACAGAATATTCTATTTATCATTACATCTTTTGCTTCCTCAAAAATCAAAGACCTAGTCTCTTCTGTGGTTACTTCCTTAGCATTTCCATGCAACTCATGTAGGTATGCCTGAACATGTTCTCAGATATATTGTAGCTAAGATGGTAAACCAGGAGGGTCCATGTTCCCAGCACTGCTGAGGCAGTGGTTAATGGAAATTCCAACCCCCTCAAATTTTTCCTGCTTTATTTTCCACTTCTCTGATAAAGTCCACATTTTGACTGATTTTTGTCAGTCTGTGTGTGTAGCAGAGGTACAGACACTGGCATTTATTATATAAAGAGTAACAAAAGATGTCCTGCCAACATTATCAGAAAGGAAAATGAAGAAGAAATGCATTACAGAATCACAGAATTGGTTGGAAGGAACCTCAAGAGTTCATAGAGTTCAACCCTCCTGCTAAAGCAGGTACCCTACAATAGGCTGTACAGGTAGGTGTCCAGATGGGTCTTGAATTCATCTCCATAGCAGACTTCATAACCTCTCTAAGTAATGTATTCCAGTGCTCTGTCACCCTTCCTGTAAAGATGTTTGTATGGAACTTCCTATGTTCAAGTTTTAGGCAATTACTCCTTGTCCTATCACTACAGACCAACAAGAAGAGCCTGGCCTCATTCATTTGCCTCCCATCTCCCTTTAAATAATTATAAACATTTATCAGATCCCCCTCTCAGTCTTCTTTTCCCCAGGCTGAACAGACCCAGGTAACTTAGCCTTTCTTCATATGGGAGATGCTCCAGGAGCTTTATCACCTTTGTGGCCCTCTGCTGGACCCCTTCTAGGAGATCGCTGTCATTCTTGAACTGGGGAGGCCAGAACTGGACACAGTAGTCTAAATGTGGTCTCACCAGGACAGAGTAGAGGCAAAGCATCACTTCTCTCGATCTGCTGGCCATGCCCTTTTTCATGTATCCCAGGATACCATTGGCCTTCTTGGCCACCATGACACAGTGATAAGTTCTTTCAAAGAACCTCGGATAATTAAGGCAGAAGCTAAGCAAATGCAGAGAGCAGCTCTTCACATTTTCTCAGTATTTTTTGATATTTTTATCTTAACAGCAAAACAGCTTCAGAAAAGTATCAAACATCATTTCTATTCTCTATAACTTTTAAGAAATTAATACATGAAGCTTACACATCAGTCAAGCAAAAAACAACTCTTCCTAGCCGCTCTGAACTGCAAAGGGCAAGAACCTGTTAACATTACGGTAGCAGAGTTTACCTGCATTTTATGTAAGAAATTCCCTTAAGCTCCAGAGGGTATTGCCAAAGACTTAGTACATTCAAGATTAATCCTCCATTCAAGAGTTAACATGTACTGAATCTGTTTCCAGGTGGACAGATATAATGAGGGGTAAAAAGAATGGGATTGTGCCATTTGGATTTAGTGCTTTTCCCTCTTGTATTACTTTGAATTATCTTTTTCCTTCTCTATTTCTTCCATGAGATGGAAAGACTTATTGAAGTGCTATACTTTCTGTATTACAAAGCACTCAATTTACATAATTATGGAGACAGAACACACTGCAACGTTTTACTGACTCTGAAAGGTTATGTTAAATCACATAGCTGCTGTAAGATAAAGATCTAAATAACTCCTGGGATATTTACATGAAGAACACAGAACCTTCCTCCCATCTCAGAAGAGCATATCTGTAATATGTCTCCAATGCAGAAGCTCCTGCTCGTGGGCTGAAGACAAGATTCCCATTCTCAGGGAGTGCAGAAGAAAAAGCTGAAGGCGTTAAAAGGGTAGATCTCCTTAACTGTTAAATTAGTTAACAGTTGGGAATGGAAGGAGATCTACCCTTTGCACAAAAGAAAGTGGCAACTGTTAACTAATTTCCATTGGCGGGCTTTTACTTTTTCCTTCACTTTAGTATTACACAGCTTCTTTAGCATCAGGTCCTCCAAATTCCAGATTTAAATAAAGTTTTCTGCATTGGATCTTGAGGAGATCCTGGTCTCAGAGCAGACCAAAGTGTCTGGTGATTTCTTAGCATTGCATTAGGGTACACAGAGAAGATTTTGTAGAGAAAAAGAACGCAGTAACAAAATTGCATTGTTTTGGTTTTTGATCTTGCTAGCTACAAAATCATACTGTTTTGTTTTTTGATCTTGCTAGCTACAAAGCAAAGCACAGTGATAGCCAGTTACATGAGCACATAGGGCCTGGAACCCTGTAAGGTGACTAAGTGCAATAGAGTTACTTCAGGTGGCGCAGCCTGAAGGGAACACAGTGGGTGGGTATGTCCTGAAACAGCCCTCGCTCACGGGAGTTACTGAACAAACAGTTGATGAGCTGTTGTAACACAAGTTAATTACAGTAGCAGATTTTCAGCCTACAATTACTTTCTTATGGGGGCTCACTTCAGCTTACTAACGTGCTGCTATCAATATATTGCATGAGCTAGAATTTACCTGAGTGAAGTAGAACACAATTGATCACATGGGGTCAGATAGCATAAGACAATTATTTACGAGGTAGGACCACAGTTCACAAGGACAAATCTATGTTAATGCAGCACTATATCACTAGAGACCTCCTTGAGGAATAAGCAAAATAAATGCATCTTTATCCAGTTCATTTTTGTACTTGCAGAGGTGAAAAAATACTTCAACAACATGTGCAGAGAAAATCACTCCTTACACTTGTCATTCATAAACCTTCTGCAGAACTCCTGAAACGTTCCTCTGTAGCTCATGGTCCTCAAGGAGCGGTGAAACTGGTAATAAGACACCACCAGGTCTTTGGGGTTGCGAGCCATGTATATTACCTATGACAAGGGAGGGAAATCATCTTAATGAAAGCTTGGGTTTTTTTGTTTTCTTGTTTTTGTTTTTTTTTTTCCCATTTCCCTATGCACATGAACAACTGTTGCTGGTTCAGTTAAACAAGCATGAATTAATTTTTACCTTTGAATTGCCATTATGGAGGTCTGAAGGCAAAAAACGATATGGTAGGTGGCTTTTTATGAGGCGGGGAGATGTCAGTTCCTAAAACAAAGCAAAGAAACGTTTCTCACAGTGTATTAGTTTTTGGTGCATCCTGAGTTGTCCTGAACTGATGTCCTTTACTTTACTGAGCCACATGCAGAAATTCACTTCTTAATTAATAGGGGTCTGGATTAGAAATCAGGTCAGGGAATTTCATCTGTTTTAAATCAAAAGGGTGGATAATGAGCATGTGTAGAAATTGCTGTCTTTTTTTGCTTTAAAACTACTTCCATTTGTAGGATCCTCTCAGGAAGACTACCAGTGTTCAAGATTCTTAGCACAAAAGTAATGATGTTCCCACTAAAATTCAGTGAAAAATATTACAAATGCTGAATGAACTGCTTCAAAAAACCCTACCCTTAATTTTGTAACTTCAAAATTATTATCCAAAGCTTAGTTTAGCCTCATAATTAGACCCAGATAATTCAAAGGTTTATCTGAGTAGATGAACACTTTTTAAGGTATTTTTGTATCATAATTTGGGCGAAAAAATGTCTTATAACACAGATCATCTTCCAGTAGTTAAAAGCTGCATAAACTACTACTGGATCGAGTTGTTAGCAGGGAGTATCCATAATGCGTTATCTCAAACTGCACCTCTTACTATTGCTGCAGCTGATTTGCTTTGACATATCACTGAGATCTCACTAGGCTAGGGTCACAAAGTGAAAAAGGAAAGCAATCTCTGGTTCCTGAATACTCATCCTGAAGAAGGTCAAATGCTGCAGTAGTAAGTGACTGGAAACAGCTTAGATCTATCCATACTAGCCTTAGCTAGCTCAATACAGTAAGCACTGTAGCAATTCTCAGATGGAGCCCGGAATTTTGCATATCTTAGAATGATCAGGCCTGCATCTAAAGCAGTAAGAGCAATAACAAGATCACAGTTAATATGGCATGCCACTAATCTGTGTAGTTCTTTGGAACATTGAAGTCATATGCTGAATACTCCAAACTCCTCTAACTACACTACAGAGTCTACAGATACCCAGACCCCAAGTCCCTAGGGAGCTGTATGTGCAAATTCAGAGTAGAGGGTCTACAGATTCACAGATCTCTGTATTTGTAGTTATTTTGCAAATTCAGGGAAGGGATCAGAGAAAATCAATATATTTAGGACATGGAGAAATATGTTTTAAAGCATTAAAGTATAATCAATATTAATAAAACCAACTTCAAAATAACCTAATAATACTCTGAATCATTCCAACAACTGAACAAGTCCAGTGATGAAAAGGACAAGGACACAGGATGAGATGAAGTGATAAATATGGAGCCTACAAAAAGATATCCAAATGCTGAGTGAATTTCTTTGCAATAAATTGTACCTTGATGATGTCCAGACCAGGCTGAGGGTACTCTAGGACTGGAAGTTGTTCATCTATATTCATTAGTCCAATCTCATCTGGATCAGCTCCTTGACTCACTAGATAAACCACTTCCTGTAGCAAGCCTGTGCCTGCATAAACCAAACAATGAAAGAGAACAGATTGTATTACAGTCCTTATCTAAACAGAAGCATATGAAAGCAGACCCAGACAAAGAAATAATAACATTTTCCTCAAGTCTGCTCTGACCTCAGTCTATAGTAGGTCTGCTCTCTTTATTTTAAATACATGAAAATCTTCTTTCACATCAAATACCTGAGATTTTTCTTTAGCAGTAGCTTCAATATAAATGTTTCTGTATCCCAATCCTTCTAACCTGTGAATTGGAAAGCATTTTACATTTACTGAGCCTTTCATTATGAACGTTAGTTAGGTAAATCTCACTATTTCAATGCTAGAAATGAAAAAAAAATGAAGCAGACAGAGGTCATCCACGTTCACAAAATGCATTAGAGGCTGTACTGGGAAACAACCAGTGATTTCTATTCTATATGGTAGGCAATTCTACTGTTATGTAATGATTTGAGAGTCTATTTATACTTCCATTTTAAAGATTGGATAAACCACTGAACATATCAATGTATAGTGAGTTAGAAACAATCTTTAGAGACCCCCATTATGTATCACTGTCCAGTCTGAAGACACTTACAAAGCAACCAACATTTAATACAGCCTTAATGACTGCGCTTTGGAAAGTTAAAGGGTATTCTAAATATAAGTTTGAGCAGGGGCTATGAGAGTTGCTCCAAAAGTAATACCTCCTATTTTGTTATTTTGGTCCGTGATATCTGAGGCAGATGATAGTGACATGGCAGTAGAGGCTGAAACTTCCAGTCAATATTCTGTTACATTTTGTTGCCATGTGACAGATGACAGCAGAGGGGCAGTCTGAAAAAATTATGTTTGACATGGAAGTGCAAATGGAGCAAAGGTACGTCATAGAAATCCTTCATGCAGAAACAACTGCACCCACTGACATTCATCAATGCTTGCTGAACATTTATGGATACCAAACAGCGGCTGTGAGCACAGTGAGGTGTTGGGTGGTGGGTATCAGCAGTGGCCGTGCTCCAGATGGCAATGCACTGCCCTCACATTGTGAAATTAAAAAAGTTTCTATCGGCTTATCTGCTCAAATCAGATAATGGTGGTGAATATGTTGAAAAACAGTATATTTGAGAATTTGTGATTTAGTGTTACTGTACTTTTTGTAGGGGTTTGTAATTTCCATGGAAATAAATAGGAGGCATTACTTTTGGAGGAGCCTACACATTTTAACTGATTTTACCTTCAGGTAGGTAGATCTAGAGAGAAGCAAATTCTCTAAACAGGCAAACAACAGCTCAGAAATGTGATATTAAAAAGAGAAAGGCATTGGCTTTTGGTGAGGTTGAAGAACAGAAAGAGACAAGATCAGCAATCAAATAAGAAAGAGACTCCATGGTTTAAAAGACAAGTTGTACAGACATGGAAAATCCTGGATGCTGTAACAGAATGACCAATTATTTAAGAATTGTGAGTGGTAAGAAAAGAACTCAGGATTTATTCTTTTTGTTTTTGTTGTTACCTAAAGTACTGAGTAACTGAGCAAGTGTATCCACTTCACATCCTTGGAAAGATTAGCTGAAAATTTGTAGATCATGCCTTTTGGTCCCATTTATGTTTGCAAATAACTTGCAAGTTGCAGGTAACTTGTAACAGTCATCAGTTAACTCATGTTAGCTAGTATGATAGTGCACAGCAACATAGACACATTTTGCTCAAATTCCTATATATTGTTCAAACAAAAGAAAGACTTAAGTATCATTATTCAGACTTTTTAATCTAAACTAGCAGTGAAGAAAAAAATAACAAAAAATAAAAATAGAACAAAAGAATTCATGTACTGTAAGTACTGTTTAGAGGGAATGCAGTCTGAATGTAATATGAAAGAACATACCTCTCCAAGAACTGACTGGGAAAATAAGGTCTTCAACACTTGCGTGCTTCCTGACTGATTGTTGGGTAAATTAAAATGGCTTGGGAAAAAAGAAACTTTCACATTACCATCACTGACAGAGATGACTGTCAGAGACTTAATGTACACTTGCCCTTGAGGCTGTTCACTCCGCATTTTTAAGTCCAAGCCTGTACTTTATATATTAAAATTAGCACACACACGGTACTTCAGTATCAGTCCTTGTGACTCAGAATAAGCACAACCCTTGTTCTCATTAAATATTTACCCTGACAGGAGACATTCTGGTTCTCTATAATTTATTTCTGTATTTCCAATTCTGCTTGTAAAGAAAAATGCTATTACAGCAACCCTCTTCCATGAAAGGACGAAGACTAACTGTGCAGGGACAAACACCAACACAGCGTTCTGTCTCAGTCTTCCCTTGCTCAGAAACCTTGTCAGAGACACCACCTCTGTGCTGCCTCTTAGTACAGGACAGATGCTGAGGCAGGAATGCTAGAACGTCAGGAGAGCAGCTCTCCACCAGGTCAACCAGAGAACTAAGAGGTCTGGGGAGCAAAGCTCCTGAGGTCTTACCTAGTTCTGCTCAGACCTGTGGCCCTGAACTAGGTCTGTGGAGCACTGCAGAGATAGGTGGCATTAAATGTCTTGTAATAGATTTAGCTTGTAGGAGGCAAGAAGAAGGGTTCTCCTTCAGAAGAAAATGGATGCCTGGAAGCTCAAAATTCTTCTCACTGTTTTCTTCTAAATGTGTTTCCACTGAAAACAACTATTTAGAGTAATGCTGGGCACACAGCAGATACATCAGGCAGAAAAATAAAACTCTTGATCAAGTACAAGTTCTTAACAACAATGTTTTGAATCCTGGAACCCCAGTGGTAACAACTACCATCCATACTCGCATATACATACACAAATTACTATAGCTGTGTGTATAATGCTGCACATATTTCAGTATCCTGCTTTCATTCACAAGGCAAATAATTTCTGCCACCTCTCTTCTGCAAAGGGGAAGACTGAAAACAGATAATTCAGATGTCTGGCATCTGGTCAGCCAGCAGGTTAGAACTTCTCCCTACACAAGCACTAGGACCACAAATCCTGAAATCTCCCATCCATTAACTCTGTGCTAGTTTTCATTTTTGTCACCAAATATATTCGCTCCACTTTCTTCCACGTTAACACTCAACTTTTTCTGCTTAAGATTTTTGGGGTCTTAATGCCAGTGAAAACTAGCGATTTAACTTTTGATTTTTTTATCTATTTGTCACCCTGTATTATCATTCATCTCCGCCACACATACACACACACAAAAGCCATCAAGTAAGGAATGATCATCAACTTGATTTCCTGAGTTTAAAAAACAAACACACAACACATTAATTTGATTTAAAAAAATAGCTAAAAGCCTTTACAAAGCATTAAGTATATTTAATTTTTTCGCATCTTTACTAGGATTAAGAACAACTCAAATCTAAATTACAAACATTAACAGAGCTGAATGCCTCTATGGCTTAGAAATGTTGCCTTATCCTAGCAACAGACAAATGGCAGCCAAAATTCCAGCCCTAGCTCCTAGGGCAGGGTTTTGTAGTTCCTGACAACACCAGCAGGCTGGAAAGCCAACCAACTGTGGTACTGTATATATGCACATGATGAGTAGCCAACACCTAGACTGAGGCTAGCAGAGTTTATTAAATTTGTCACCATGGAAGGTGAATGAGTCTTCTGGCATTGCCCCTGATTTCCCAGCTGGATGTAAAGCATCCTGAAATTGGCCGTCTGAACCAAATGAAGGACCGAAGAAGCTTCTCCTTCTGTTTCTAAATGCAGGAGCATGTACCTGGCATAGTACAGAAAGAGTTAACACGCACAGACAGATTAATCTGTCAGCCTTAGGGCATGAGGCACCAGATGCAACACTGATAAATACCCAGCAATTCCACCCTTCCTTCTTAGAGCTGCTGCAAACTCACATTTCATCCTGGAGGAAGACTACTGTCCCTGCTAGCTCCAAGGTCATATTGCCAAAACAGATATGAAAGTCATTTATGTCTATCCAGTTTCAACAGCAGTAAACCCAGTCAGCATCAGGAGAACTTCAGTGCACTGTACCTGAGAAACAGTCCTCCCTAACAAGCTTTCTGTTATGTCTGTACAATGTCTCAGGAGAAAGTGTCCCAGTTTATCACATAGTATCTGGAAGAGATGGGATGGGAAACAGTAGTGATAAACTACTGCCAGAAACGTAGATTTTTTGCAGAGCTTTCTAAATTACCTGTGAACATGCACTTATACTCTTTGTAAGAGCATCTACAAAAGAAGCCCAAGCACAGCAGTTTGAAACTGTGCTATCTGGGCTGCACTGTCCTTTGCAGTGCTGCCTAATGATACACAGAAATAAGGATTTAAGAGTCCTTCCAGACTATAATCTTCCCTACAGGAGTCCCTGCAATGAATAGAAACTCATCACTTGTGCCCTTTTTCATGGTCGATGCCTCAGCAACACTAGTAAGGTTAGCTCATAGACATAATGCCTCTGCTTATCAGTAAGGCTAACTGCTCCAGCAGCAACTAGACAGCATAGCAAGACAGACAAAACTGTGAAACCTTACAGTTATTTCTTTGTTTCTATGGAGGGATAAGTAGTCTGTAGTGCAGCTGTTCTCTCAGTACTTTCTGGCCTCTCACATACTTGCATGCAGCTACTGAACATAACAAATTTGGTCAAACTGAAGTGGTAGAAAGACGGATACTTCCTGTTAATATTCCCTTTCCTCCATTGTTTCTCGAGGTATTTATTTCAGTTTCCTCCCCTCTGCATCAGCTAACATAAAACAAACGTGCAATTCAAAGATGTGAAGGACTTGGGTATATTCCTTCTATATCCCTTGTTTTCAAAGTCATACAGAAAAATACAATAAAGAAATACTAATGTTAGCATTAACGATTTTGTAGTACTCCATGACAGTTTCACCTCGTTTCCCCAACCAGCGCCTGATCAAGTTGCATCTAATACAATGCAGTAGACCCATTATGACTCCCATTTTTTTAGCATCAGTAGATTTAAGTGCTCATTAAAAGTGAGGGCTGAAAAAGCTGTCACAGACTGGTCTAGCAAATGCTGTAAAGCAATTCTCCACCTAGTTCTTCTAATTGCCTGCAAGCTCATTCTTCTTTTACCAGTTTCACAGAATCACAGAATTGTAGGGGTTGGAAGGGACCTCTGGAGATCAGAGTCCAACCCCCCTGCAAAGCAGGCTCCCTACAGAACGCTGCACAGGTAGGCATCCAGACAGGTCTTAAATATTTCCAGAGAAGGAGGCTCCACAACTTCTCCACGCAGCTTGTTCCAGTGCTCCATCACCCTCTCCATGAAGAAGTTCCTTCACATATTGGTGCGGAAATTGCTATTCTCCAGTTTATGGCTGTTTCCACTTGTCCTGTCCCCACAGACCACTGAAAAGTCTCCCGCATTTAAGATATTTATAAACATTAATAAGATCACCTCTCAGTCTTCTTTTCTCAGGACTGAACAGACTCAGTTTGCTCAGTCTCTCCTCATAAGAGCATGCTCCAGGCCCTTTATTGTCTTTGTGACCCTCTGCTGGATTCTCTCCAGGATCCCTGTCTTCTTCATACTGCAGAGCCCAGAACTGGACACAGTACTCCAGGAGAGGCCTTGGCAGTGCAGAGCAGAAGGAGAGATTACCTCCCTTGACCTGCTAGCCATGCTCTTCTTAATGCACCCCAGGATCCCATTGGCCTTCTTGGCTACCAGGGCACACTGCTGGCTCATGGCCAGCCTGTCGTCCACCAGGACACCCAGGTCCATCTCCTCAGAGCCCCTCTCTCTCCCCTCTCCAGCAGGTCATCCCTCTACCTGTACCAGTGCATGTGGTTATTCCTCCCAAGGTGCAAGACTCTACACTTGCTTTTGTTAAACCTCATCTGGTTTCTTTCTACCCAACTCTCAAGTCTGTCACTGAATGGCAGCACAGCCTTCTGGCATGTGAGCCAGCCCTCCCAGCTTTGAGGGTGGACTCCATCCCCTCATCAAGGTCACTGATGAAAATGTTCAACATCTTCATCAATGCTCTTCACTGATGAAGATGAGAACAGGACCGGACCCACCACTGACCCCAGGGGAACACTGCTAGATACAAGCCTCCAGCTGGACTCTGTGACACAGATCACAACCCTCTGAGCTTCGAGTTTCCGTGTATATCTGTAGGTAAGTATGGCAGATTCATCTTCAGCCTACAATAGTGGAGGAAAACACAGAATTTTCCATTAGAAGAAAAGTAATCCTAAACCATATAATGTGTCTTCTCTTGACCTCTCTAGAAGTCCATGTGTGCTAGTTCTCCTACTTCCTGGAATTCCATTTGGCTTACGAATACAGATTTTCTTTTGTACCAGTATTCTAATTCTAAAAGTAATTTATACACTTTGATACCATACCCTCCAATTATTTTGTTCCCAGATGTGTCTCACGGTTTAGAATAAAAGCTGTTTGTTTCTTTTTTAATGTTATATGTCCAATATGTTTGACTCTTACTCCATATAGATTAAAAGGCTTGATTTTCAGAAGTAACTGAAAGCTCACCCTCTCACATTAATCCCCCTTTTACATGGTATAAATGTCCCTAAATTCAATAGTCACCTGTCAAAGGAGTCTGTGGAACATGAGTAAACTCAATACAGGTCTTCTGAAACTGATGGCAGCAGATTAAATAAGACTGGATTTAAAGTAAGTATTAACTGAATTATTTCCAATAAAATTTAGTAAGTAGGGCTTTGACTTGCTGGATTTATTAATCAGTTTATTTTTCATTTGAAGCTAATGGTTTTAAACAAAACAACAGCAACAACAACAAAAAACTATTAGGTTATATTCCTCTTGTCCTTCACTTGGCTTACATCAGAGAACGCAGAAATGAGTCCATTAGGTCTGAGATGTCCTTTGAATGCATATCACTGGAGGCTGTAAACAGCAAACTATGAAAAAGGTATTTTATTCAGAACTAAAATGTATTTTCTGTTTGGTAAAACAAACAAAATAAATAAATGCACTATCCCTGAACTCATTATACACATACATTAGAAATACTGCTACTATATTTAACAGTATCCTAAAAGAAATACTTCAATAAACTGGTTACAAAACAGTGTTATTTTCAGTTCATGCATTAGTACTGTTTTGAAAAAAAAAACGATCTGATTCCCAGTTCTCCCTTACATTAGCACACTAACCACTCAGCAGAATATAGGATGGGAAGTGCAGAACAAAATGTGATGCATCTCAGACAAGACACCATAACTAGGTCTTAGAGATTTTGTTACAGGTCCTTCACTGATAGCTGATGCTGGCTGGTAGCTGATGTCTAAAGTGGAGAAGTATTTTAGTTGTGGAAATTCTCTTTAAGCTTTAGCTAGGTTGGTAAAATATTTCCCTGTCCGTAGATGCTCATCATGTCTATACTAGATATCATTACCAATGGAATAGTTTCTGTGAAGCTGCCCCAATTCACTTGAATCTGCATCAGATAAATTAGTTAAGGATTTTATCTTTTAGGCATAAACTCACCTACCTAATTTTGCTGAAGGCTAAACTAAAATGCATTCACACATAATGCTCTGCAGGCAGTGCTTTAAGAAGTGACAAACAGCAAGCTAAGGACACTAAAATTTTGTGCTACTGCAGATGGTTATAAAAGAGGACATCTATCTGTACCCTTAGATTAATTCTGTTTTCACTCGCCAAATTAAACATCCTCCCACGGTATAAGGCAGCACAAAGAAAAAATGTGCAGCATAACATCTCTGAAAGGAAAGTGGAAATAAAAGATAAGTGAATTACAGCTCCATTCTTGCTTCCTGCCTTGCCACTCTCTGGCAGACAGAATTACATCCCTCTTTACCCTTTCCAAACTTACTCAAGGTTGGCCAGGTCAGAAGTCAACCTGGTACATTCAGTTGTTACTCTCTTTCCCTGGACTTCACTCTTCGAAAATCCTCACAATCCAGAGACACAGTTCCTTTCATAACAGTGTATATGAGTACGTCAGCTCATGCAGTCATACCACAGGGTAGGTTCACCAGGACAGTAATTCATGGAGAAAAGGGTGCTTTTAGTTGGCTGACATATGCTACAGGGCAGATCCCATCTCAAACATCAGGAGATTATCTGGCAAACGGTGGCCACATAAACTAGCACTCATATTCCCTCACAGTGATGTGCCAATGATGAATTACTACATTTTCAAATCTTACGTCCTCTCTAGAGCATACACATGAAGGTGCATGTCCTTACCCTGGTCTTACCTCACTTGTATCCTGCCCTGTTGCTTCCTCTAGTAGCCTCATTCCCTATATGAAAAACATGTCCATGCATTATCCCAGCAGGAGCTCATCTTAGTCTCCAGCAGTATGCCCACTGCACTGGATCAAATTTCCCTCCATTTACACCTGAGTGACAACACTGAACCAAAGGATATCACAGAGTAGAACACTGCTATAATGACAAGTCACTGTTTCTAAAATTCATTAAGTTAGAGAGAAGTGCTTAGTTATCCTTAGAGCCACTGATTTCTTAGGACAACCATAGCACTTTGTCCTGTTCTACAACACTGCAGTATGGTCTGTGATCAAACGCAGAGCAGCACAGTGAGCTCTGCTGATTGAAATAGGATCTGAAGGCAGGAGGCAATGGGGCATCCATACTAGAAACCTGCACTGTAATTGTTCTCATAACCTTCTGTTGTGAATCTGTTTCCTTCCCCTACTATAAGCATATTTTGGAGCATGTCTGTCACCTCCTGAAGTGCCTTGGTTGGCATTCAGATTTGCACAGTAAACCTAAATGCAATTCCGTGCCTTGGTTTCAATCCCTTCCAGGAAAACTGTTAGAAAAAAACATGCTTACACATTTATCGATATTTGTGCATATTAGGTGGTTAAATCACAAGAAGGCAGTGTACCAATAGTATTATGTGAAAACACTGCAGATATGGGACATGAAAAAAAATAATGGAAAAGAAGCATGCTGTTCTTTTGGAATTTCAATATACATTTTTAATATATGCATGAGACTATGTAGCCTCTTTAGTCAGCTAGTATATGACCAAGGAGTAAGCCACCTGATGTCTAACAGAATTCCCCTCAAATTATAGCTGCCGATCAGTAGAGCTGCCCTGAGCAAAATCATTGTTTGTATGGTACCCACACCCCCAGTCAGATTTAACACGCTGTCATTCCTTCTGCATGCTGAACTACAGAACAGCAGTTCTAGGCAAGCTACAGTCATTTCTGTTTTATTTCTGTTATTGCTCCTCATCATCAGAAATGGAAATAGATGTAATTGAGAGTACAAATGGGCATCTACCTATCTGTGTCACTGCAGGTTACTCAGTACTGCTGCAAAATCTTTGAAGAGAGCACAGTATGTCTGATAGAAATTCACATTAATCATTATTAATGTGCACTTCAGCTATATATGCATAAAGAAATCCAATTTTACCAATGCCTGTAGCTGTTCTGTGCTACTCTGGCAGCAGCAGTAAACAGGCTTTTATCTGGACGGTTAACCTGAGTTTATGATTGCCTTACACCAACAAGCCACTTCAAAGCAGCCAATGTACTGATCAATCTTGACTGCTGTGTATACTGTATTCAGTGTTTATCTTCTGAATGTGTCTCATCTCACTTGCTTCACACTTGTCTCATTTTGTTGGCTTGGATGAATTTATTACTCACGTACTTGGACACAGCAAAGGTCTAATTCCACTCCACTGTCTATATCCCATATGGTGATCTAATGTAATTATACACCATTGAGAACTTGCAGCCTTCTGTTGGATGATGCCCTTCACATCCTGAACGATAAATGGTGAGTGGGTAAAAGCACATGAAATCAGCTGCATTTTCAAAATTATATAGCTTCATTTCGGTATCTAGTAAAAAAAAAAAAAAAAAAAAAAAAAAAATCTCTGCTTAGTTGGTTCTCCAGTGCTTATTCTTTTTAACTATCCCAGCCACTGCCTCAGCTAGTTAAACTTTTCTTTCACACTTACAGTCCCCTATACGCTTCCTTTCCTGACATTCCTCAGCACACCCTATTCTTCTCACAGTGGGTCTCGTAAGCATACAGTCTCATCTGACTGAAATAGTATAAAGACAGTGTTTCCTCTGCTGTCTGCTCACACACAGCCACGCATTTTTCTTGCTACTGAACGTGCAATATGTTACAGGATTAGTATATGACATCGCTGGTCTATTTATTCTGTAGTAGTCTGTAAAGGACTTTGATATATAGAACCATGATTCTTCCAGCTCTTAAGCTCTATCTCCTTGGATTCCCCAAAGTGTTGCAGAAATTTTGAATACAGTAAAAGTGATGACATGCTGGGTGCTTCATGTAATTAATGCTTTGCTTGTTGCCCCCTCCCAAAATAATAATAATAATAATAATAATAATAATAATAATAATAAATCCACCAACAGTGAAACAGAACACACAACAAAACATTCCTAAATACTGGCATATACTTATGTGTTCAACTTTACTACCTAGATGCTTACTGCCAATTTAGGGCCATGGTTTGCTAGATTTTCTATAAAAATACAGACAGTAGATGGTACTTTTTGTCAGAGACGAAATACATCCATATACCTCAAATGGAAAATGCAAACGAAAAGACTGAATGACTTCTGCAAAGTCACAGAACCTCTGGAGAAGTTACAACAAATGTCCAATATACCAAACTCTGAATCACTTTCTACAGGTTCAACACAGGGGGTAGTTTCTTCACCTCAGTGCAGGGTGTTCATTTTAGTGCAATTAGTAGGGATAAAAGTCACTTATTAAAAGTCTGCATAGCAAGAATGAGGAGTCATGTGTGCTTAATCTAATTCAGCCCAACGTTCAAGTATTTTGCTTCCTTTTGTTAACATCTTCACTATGCAAGATGAATATTAACACAAAAATGAGAATGACTGGCTCTTTGGTTTCACTGATTTACATAATTTCCTAATTCTTCAAGTCCTTGAGGTCATTTTCATCTAAACCAGTCAACAGTGATTTCACTTATGTCCAGAATACATACTTTACTCAGGGTAAAATCTTTATTCTTTTTTTTTTTCCTGAGCCAGCTGTCTCAAAGCAAATTGTTGGAGTTTTGTGCTGCTTCACAGCAGGGAGGCAATTATGCTACATTTGCAGGAGACCAAACAATACCTATTAGGTAACAAGAGAATTCTTCCTCTTCTGAATCATTTGTTCTGTCTCCAGTAACACCTCTTCACTGTCTTGATATATGGCTCATGAGAGAGACACTGATAGCTAGACAGGCACAACAACTTTTCCTTAATGACAGATTTTTCCTCTCCACCTTTATTTCCTGCTGTAGGCTCTTAAGAACCTATTCAATTCCACTCCCACTAAAATCAAGTCAACCACATCAGTGGCAAACTTTCAGTTGTCCTCAATTCCTTGTTATATGAAGTTTTTATTTATTATTTCTTTGCCTAGTGACATTTGGGACTGAGTCAATAGCAGATGCTATCTTGAGCTACACACACATTGAACAAAAGATAATCCCATTTCAAAAGGGCTTTCAAAGTACAAGAATCCAAAGGCCCTAACCCCTACAAACACTGGTGTACAAGTTTCACTTTCTGCACCTGGGTGGTCCTCAATTGAGTGCATTTGAGAAGGAGAGTATTTACTCTTCCAGTAGTTGAAAAGAACAAGATTTGCGTCACCAAAAACCAAGAGCGTGAAATCAAATTCAAATATGAACCTTATACATCAGCCTCAAACAAGACATCTCACATAAAGTATCTCTATCACTCAACACAGTTTGCTGATCCTTTTTCAGTTTATACAATTGCATTCTTTTCTGTCAAGTGGTATGAGAAATGAAGTACCTTCACAATGCATTAAAGGTGTATATGATACTTGAGCTTTACAATTACCCAAGATGGAGATACTGAATAACCATGACATTATTGGAAAAGAGAAATAGTACTACCATTCTGATTTCCAAGACATTAATTTGCTCATCCACATTCACAAAACTAACAGAGGCCAGGTATCTTCTCAAGTTCTTTCCTGTGACTTCTGAGTGCATGTAATATTTTCTCACAAACCAGAGGGCAAAGGTAAAGAATCCCAAGTTTACCTCTTGATTTTTAAGTCAATTTTGTGACTTCTTGAGGTATGTCTCCAGGCTAGTAACATTCGAATTCACTCCTTAGATGAAAACTGATTAAACTCAAAGTACCAAAATCCCGCATAGAGAAGAGGATTATAAAGCCAGAATAGCATAGTCCAGCTATTCTGCAAGAGGATAAACTTGTTAAAAAAAAAAATGCTCCAAAAGTAATGCCTCCTATTTTCTTCCATTGATACTACAACAGAAACAAAGTGCACAATAACACTACTTGATAGAGCAAATTCTCTGCTACAAAACACTATTCTTCAACATAGTCCCCATCATTAGCTATGCATTTTTGCCAGCAAGAAAAAGCCTGCACACTATGCTCATCTACATCTGCACCAGCAGAGGTGACCCACTGTCAGTTTTGGCACTGCTGTAATGTACCATCCACTGCCTCACTGTGCTCACAGCCACTGTTTGGTCTCCATAAACATCCAGCATCGAAGAATCTCGATGGGTGACATTTTTTTCTGCAAGGAGGAATTCAATGACAAACCTTTGCTTCATCAGTACTTCCATGTCAGATGCCATTTTGTCAGACAGTCCTTTTTGTGCCATCTGTCAAATGGCAATAAAACCTAACTGAATATTGGCAGGAAGACTCAACCACTACTGCCATATCACCATCACCTGCCTTTGATATTGTGGGCCAGTACAAAACAGAAGACATAACTTTCAAAGCAGTCCTCATATAACAACAAAATTCTTGGGATGAATTCCTTCTAAAAACGCTGTAAACTAAGGCTAATCAACTAATTTAGCACAAACATCCACGCAGAGGATCCTTGTTCCCTGAGGATCTTCAGCTACACAGCATGAGGCCTTCTCAGCCCTGCCATAAGCTAGGGTGAACCTCTGCAATCCACTGCAGCTAACTGACTTCCCTGCGGCTGACAGCTCTCAGTCCATAAAGTCCCATAGACAGGGCTATTTCCTCTCCTTTATGTCAATCAGGACTGGCTGTCAGCAGTGTCAGGTCTGTGCATGTCTGGGTAGGTGGGAAGAATCAGGTTCCTCATGCTCAGGTTTGTCGGTCTGCCACACTGTGGGACAGCAACTGGAACACGTCTGCTAGTTAGGCAGTAAGGCAGGACTCCACAGTACAGCTTACCAGGCCACAGCTGGGTGTGCTCCTGGGTAGGCAGGAGGACACATGCTGTGATTCCCTGACATAACACGCAACCATTGCAGCTCTGTGTGGATCTGTCACCTACTCGCTGATCGCTGTGGTAGGTAACTGCAGAAACATTAGCTGGTAGGATAAATACACACAGAGTGTAGGATGCACCTGCAAGCACAATTTATGTGGAACCATGTAATCCTAGTCAAGGAATAATACTCTCTATGTTGAATAAGGGTGCTTTTGTGCAGTACAGTAACATGCAACCTGCAAGACTGGTTTCTGGTTCAGCTAAGTGTCTAACAACCCTGCCAAGAAATTGTATCATCTGAGGACAACAAGCACAAGACAAAGATTTCCACACAAAGTATATTCATTTGCTACATTTTCTTTACAGTATATTAAATTGAGACATTTTCCCAAACTGTTTTTATAACACAGTCTCACAGACAGTTAAAGTGAAGGGGAAGAAACAAGTGACCAGAGATAAGAAGTCCCTGAACAAATCTCACAGCTAAAGTATATGCAGCCATATCCCTTCTTCTCTCCCAAGTGTAATAGCTTGAGCACTGAGTCTAATACAGTGTTCTAGATGCTTGTGTGGAGAAATTTGCTAATTTTATGTGGAGAATTAGGTGAGAAAAGCAGGGCTTACACTGAATGCTTTATATCTGGTTCACTGCCCAGAGTCTTCCTTCACTGTTTTCACTGTCAATGGATCAAAGAGCTTCCCCCTATAACTGGAAAAAATAAAATAAAAAATACCACCACTAACAACACGGGATGCACAGGGACCCTGGCATGGAAAGAATAACAGAGATTTTGTTATGAGGGAAACAGGCTCTGGAAGAATGTAGACAGAGCACCAGTACTTGACAAGGGAAAGGTAATGGACAGTACAATAAACGGAGCTCCTCCCAGTCAGAGATAGCAGTGTCCAAGCAAGAGAAGGTGCTGCATTCAGAAGCATGGGAAACAGAAGAGGTTAAGCAAATAGCATGCATGCAGTGGGTGAGGAATGGGCAACTGGAGCAGGCAGAAAATCAGTGACACGTGCAACACACCTATCAACATACAATGCAAAACACAACCTTCTTCTGTACATACAGATTTATTTTAAGAAAAAGAAATAATGGACAACTCAAACTTTCTCTGGTTGACTTCATGCATGACTGAATATAAGTGTCAAGCAAGAATTTGAAAGATAAGAACATATACCCAGGAAAGTTGTCCTTGAACTGATCTGCAAACTCACTATTAGCCAAAGGACTACAGTCAGCCATCACATTCCCTCAAGTCATTGAGTGGTTATAGGAACCTAAAACTGCAAGGAAAATCCAAAATGCTATCTACAAAGACACGGACTTGCAGACAGGTGAAGACCATATCCAGCACTTGTATTCCTCACCAGTCAGTGAGCCAGAAGAGTTCTCACAAACTGACTGGACTTTAAGCTGATGTCTTCTGCAAGACTCCAGAAAATTATTTGGCCAAGTAGTCTACATTGGAGAAACAGCTTTGTTAATAATGTTAATAGTTCACTTTAACAAATTGTCAATTTTGCAAAAGGCAACAATATGTGGGCTTTGACCCAAGAAGGCACAGTGCACATTGTTTCAGAACAAATACAATATTAACAAAGCTAGCCACTGCATAACACTTAGGAGTGAAGCAAATGGACAGGTCATGTACAGTCAGCCGTTGGCATCATAAGACGTGGCAAAAAACCTAAGTGAACCTTGAGTCAATATCATATTTTAGGTGCTGATTTAATTCCACTGGAATCATTTACCTTAGCTGGTAGGCAGACTAACTCTTGGCCACAGGTCAATAAGGAAATTCCACGAAAGAACTTGCTCGTTTATTAATTTTTTTAGTTTATTAAGGTCACAGAGAAAAGTGTTAATTTTCAAGTAAGATATAAAAAATCCACAGGATAAGAGGGTGCATAAGAACTGTTGAATCACGGCCTGAATCACTGATCGATCATCTGAGGCAAGCACTGAGTCAGCCACAGGAGCACATGTGAAGGCAATTCACCTGTGTGACCAGGAGTGGAGCCTGGCTCCACCTCTCCCAGACCCCATTTAAGGGCTGACCACCACTGGGGAAGGATCTCTTGTTGGAGATCATTCTTGTGTGGAGTTCTGGGTGAGTCCTTCCTAATGTACTGGTTATGTTTATACCATCTGGATAAGCCATACAAAAATATACTATACATCTTCATTATACTGTGTGGATACTATTCTTTCAGGGTATTCACCCTACAGAAGGTTAAAGGAAAGTTATTATAGATGTACAGCATACTTCCTCTGGAACACTGCATCTCAACTGTGAGGTGATCTGCTGTGTGAGATCCATTTATTTAGTGCTACACGAAACAATATTACTATACACTTGCAGCTACCATAAATCTGTGAGTTTTACATTCAAGTTTCTCCCAGTCCAGCAGCTACCAAAAGTTGTTACCATTGATTGGATGCAGGTGTTAGGATTAATTAATGATACAAGGAGTATCATTATTCAGGTCTCCATCAGTGGAAATTACATTAAAGCAGAGTAATTTTCCATTAAGCTTATCATGTTACTCCCAGTAAAGCCACTGGAACATTCAATTTTCTGCCGTTATTGGACCAGCTTTTTCCTGGGTCACTCCCAACTTGCCTATAACTATTTCCAAGCATTATTTCCATCTCCCATTTAGGGCAGACTCATCTAGTGCTTCAGAGCATGTCTGCAAAATGGCACACATGCTTCTTCATCAGTCACTAGGAGCACTGAAGCAGTTCTGGCCCACTAGAAACACAGACCATAAGCCACTTGTGTATTTTTACGTTTTTTTTTTCCCAGATAAATCAGCACACACTCAACAGTTACTGACAGGGCTTTTTGATATTACAGGGCTCAGTAAGAGGTAGGAACTCTGGTCTGCCACATTTATCAGAAGGGCTTGTTAGCATATTCTTTCCACAATTTGAGCAGGCAGAAAGCTGGTGGAATAGTAAAGAAAATTTATTTTCGTAATAAAAGTTTTCCATTCAAACGATCTGAAATTGGTACATTTTTTCTTTCTTAAAATTCTGTTGTCAAAATTATTGAAATTGCGTATAAATGCAGTTTATTAACAGAAACTAGGAACATGATTCCAACCATGCTTTACATTTAAAGATTCTCCAAGAATGACAGAATATCTCACCGCAAATTACTATATTTTGTGCACACAGTATGTTTTGTAAAATGACTTTTTGATTACAGAAATTCTGGTTATCTCCAGTTTAAATAGAGATATTAACTCAGTGCTTCTGAGAGACAGGAAGATGGAGATGCAGTGAAGGTAACAGAGAAAAATATGGAGTTCTGGATTTAATTTCTAGCTTTGCTGCAAGTGTTCTGCATGACCTTGGGTGTTCAGTGAGAAACAATATCAGGACTGTCTTAACATCTGGTGACAATCCTGTCCACAGTGAGAAGACCCTTTCACAGTTGATTCAGAAACCTTAAGTAAGGTACAAGTTTCAAGAGTTACAAAAGAACTCAGGCCACTTGAAGGTGAACTGTTTTCTCCTGGAGACTGCAGATATTATGGCTGTGTTTGAGAGCCTGCCCCCATGATAAGAACATCAGATTCTTCAAGACCCACTCTAAATACCCTCTTTCCTGGAAAGTAAAATACTATGGCATCTATTTTCATTCTGATGTTGCCCCTCCACCACCTCCTCCCCACACCACTGTACCTCCAGCTGGAGTACCCAGCTCTGTCTTCGTTTTCCTTCACTTACAGGCTGCCTATTAGTTATTCTCTTGTCATCTTCCAGCTCTGTAAGTAACCAGATGCCTGTCACTGATCTCGGGGTGACAAAAGAGACCTGCTATATTCATAAAATAATAGTAAATCCTATTTGACTGCAAGCTTGTTTCACACAGCCAATTGCATAGCCATCAGAACTAATCTATTGATAGGTGCTGTATCACAGCTCTTTTGTGCCTGAAAACTGAGGTTAGCTGAGGATATGCAGCAATGTGCCAAGTCCAGTGCTGTACTAGCACAGGAACCCAGCTTCACAAAACAGAAATTTTAAAACTGAAAGATATGTGTTCTTTCTGCATCCTGCACGCTAAATATGTCTTTAAAAGAACAGTAACTGTGTAGCTGTCTCCACATAATCCTAGAATTTCAGTTTCCACCCACCAGCCTATAAATTCTTCCCATGCTCTATTGATGGATGCTTCACGCATCCATCAAGCTCCAGATAGTCTTTAAGAGCACCGTTAGTAATGAACTACAAAAAAATAAAAAGTGAAGGCAAACATTTCAAACTCCTTTAGAAACAGTAATGTAATAGATGCTGCATTTTTGCAAATGTGCATTCTTCTGAAACAGCACACCAAGGGAAAATAGAAAAGAACCATTTTTGCAATAAACAGCGAAATAATCACATCTGGTCAGTAACCCGTGATATCGATGAGTGTCATGGGGGTATTTACAGAGCTAAGATCGGGCACCTTCAGCGGACTTTGAATTTTCTAGAAAGAGATCGTCCTATTGCCAGGCAGTCACTCAGGAACAGGGTTTGTAAAGAACCTGCTCGCTGCTGCTGGCGTTACCAGGTGGTTACGGAGCTACCATATTGCTGCCTCTCTGCAGACAGCACCGTACCCACGTCAGCTCGGCTTCAGCACCTTTGCACAGAAACGGGGGAGGAAAAGAAAAGGAGAAATAGGATACGAGAAGCAGCCCCCGGACGCGCTCAGTGTAGGAACGCACACGAGCGGCTGTGCAGGTCTCTTCTCTGCCCACCCGGCGCAGCCACAGCGCACTCGGGGCACATGTTCGAGGAGGCGGCATGGCGGGGCTGCGGAGCGGACAGGTACATCTGTCGGTCACGTCAGGAACAATGCGCGTTGTATTCGTTCCCTCCTCGCCTCCAGCGGTTCTTTTACCCGCCGGCAGGTGCCCTTCCCCGCGGCCCCGGCCCCACCTCCCCCGCGGGGGCCGCCCTGGACGCAGCCCTCCTTCCCGGCCCAGCGCGCTCCCGCTCGCCGCCCGCTCGGGGCTCGGTCCGCCTACCTGACTTGGGGTAGGTGACGATCCAGACGTCGCTGTCCCTCACCGGGAAATTAGCGATCTCCTCCATCTTCCCCCGGCAGAAGGGCGGCAGCCGCACCCCATTGTACTCGAAGTACTTGCTCTCGAACTCCCCTGGCGTGCTGGGGGTCTCGGCCTCGCTTTCCGCCATCCTCTTCCCTGTTGGCGGCAGCGGGCGCGGCAGCCGCGGCCCCGGCACGCCCCCACGCCCGGCGGCGCATGGGCTCCGCGCGCGGTGATGTCATGCGCGGCAGCCGCCGCAGCGCCGCTCCCGTGTGGCCGCCCCTCAGGGGCACGGCGGCGGCGGAGCGAGGGTTGCTCGTAGCCCTTCACAGGGTGGGTGAGGTCTGCCCACAGCTGCGGTAGCAGCCCTAGCTAGGCCCGTGGGCCCGGCGGTTCAGGTATTGCTGCTCAGGGGACGTAAGGCCTCATGATGGCTAAAGGAAGAGCAGAAATGGTTCATCCTCTGTCAGCGCTCTTTATACTAAAGAAATCTTTATGCTAAAGTAGCTGTTTGGTTTGCTACGGGTAAAAGTTGGTGGTTTGACAAACACCTCTGTTAATTCCAGAGAGGTCAGTAAAGAGTTTAGGTTTTACTTGCTTTTCATTAGCTTTTAATGGTTGCTTTATTTTGTTTAATTGTGTATGTTTTGCTTGTGATGTTAAACTGTAACATTCTTCAAAAGCTTTAGATGCAAAGTGTCTATAATAGACATTCATTTAAAAAAAAAAAAAGTAAAAACAATGAAGTAGAGGTGGATACACTGAAATAGAAAATACTTTTAAGTACCAAGTGAGCAAATAATAGCTAACTTCAGTTCAGCATGCTGAATTGTGAAGAGCTACCAGCTGGAAGCATGTGCCTTGTCAAACTGTCTCTAGTGTAGGAGCACCCTCAAGGAGAACAATTGTGCAGGCAGCTGAGAGCAGGAACCGATCCCGGCCTTTATAGTTTCTTCCACCACTGTGCGTAAGTCAGTGCTTTTACTGCAGTTTTGTTTTGTTCTTAGCAGTAATAAACTACAGATACTAAAGCTGTAGTTAGAGCAGCTACAACAAATGCATCAAAAACTATTATAAAAAGTGTTGCGTCATTCAATGAAAATCGTTTGCAGCATTGAATCTATTTAAAAAATATACATATTTAGAGAGAGCAATTCACACCGTGGTCAGTGGCTGGCTTATAAGACCTGCTCTAGAAATTGATGCTCAAGTCTCTGTCATGCAAGGTAAAGTTTTCTGTATGTTTCTGCAGCATACCAAAAATAGAATTCTGTAGATGTAAAAAATAACTTTCCCAATTTTTTAAAAAATACTTATTTGTAGAAAGAGGATCAACTGGAATTGAGCTATTACACAAGGAGCTGCGTGGTTGGTGTTCTGTATTTCAACGTATTATTGTGAACTCAAAAGTGTCTGGAATTCTGGAACTGGTATTTCTTGTTCTCTTCCCTATGGCATTTCCAGTGGTCAAATTTCTCCTTTCCTTTCTTTAACAAGTACAGAGAGCTGAGTTGTAAGATTTTCTAGCTAATCTTCAAGGCAAGATTTACATGTTAGTGCTTTCTGGTGATTAAAAGCATTGTCACGTTGCTAATAATTTCAAAGCCCAACAAAACAGAAGAAGATTTGAATTTTAGTCTCTATCTCTATTTATTTAATTTTGTTTCTGGAAAAACTCTTCTCCTGATTTTTCTTCAACAGAATTTGTCTAAGTACATCTCAGAGTAGAAGCTCTTTAGGCAGAGCAAAAAGCCAGGCAGGTATTACCAGAAGGGATACAGCAATAATTGGAGCACATTTCTAGCAGTAGGTGTTTCCAAATGAAAGTGCAATTTCAGCCCAAAGTGGCTGAGAAACCAGGTGCCCTGGATTAACTGTACCTGGCAAGATCAGATACAGCGGTTCCTAATGTATGCATTTTGAACCTACAGTGTGCTAGTTGCACAGCTGATATATGCATGTGGATGTAAACATGCTGGAATTACTGCAAATGTATGGCTCATCTGCCCACTGCTTACCCAGATCTGACATATGAGGTGCGTGAGACTTGCTGGGAATTCAGACTGCTGAGCTACAAAATACATGAAACCATATCAGTGGATCACCCTCTGTATAAACTCAGATAGGACTTGGAAAAGGAGATTTTAGAAAAAATAATGAAAAGCTTCATTATTATTTTGTCAGGGAAAAGCATTCCTTTTAAGATCAGAGGGAAGTTTTTAACTCTGGAAGTAGATTTGCTGTTTCCATGCAGTTTAGATATATCTGTGTTTTTATGGTCTATCCTATAAAAAGTATTCCTATAGTCTTAGGATTCCTGAAGAGTTAGAAGATACGTCCTTTCTTTGTTATCTGATTTGTCTGTTCATCACATGAAACCATTGTGAAGAACATCCCTGTCCTGTGGTGTGTATTTATACTGTTACAAATAAAGATAGTTTTGGTTTTCAAAGTCTATCTGTTGAAAAAAATAAATTTGGCAATGTTGTGCCTTACCTTTTTATTAAACTGTTGTAACAGCAACCTGCAACGAATTTGGAGAGATGAGGATATTGAGAACCAAAGAGTTCAGAGGAAGCTAGGCTGTTGCTTCTTGTTGGAGTGCCAGCTGTAGTTTAGATTTTGACATCAAACCTACAGATGCTATCACAAGCATTAGAAGGGGCAGATTTAGTGACATATTAATAATGGTGCACAATACTGTACTAATGCATCAAAAAGCTGTGCTGTAGGTTGATGTTTATAAAATACTGCTTTCTGCTAGTCGTTTGCCTGTGAACTTTCAGGAATGTTCTAATGTTCAGTGTAGAGATGAGTGATAGTCCCTTGGGATTCATACAGGTCATCTTAGTACAGCATCTTAATTATTCCAGGGAATGTGACTGATCGTCAGTTGGTCTTGGCTTTTGTCTCTGATATCCATAACTGTATGAGGAGTGAGTGCTCTGATTGCATAGCCAAGACAATAAGAAATTGTATCTCTTCTTCTTGAAGTCCCGTGTAATGTTAACTCAGTCTCCCTGTTCTTCAATTCCCACCTCTAATACAGTGGAAGTGTACTTACAAGGCTATGTGATGAAAAGTCTCTCATTACTTAAGTGAAAGATTCAGGGTCTTTCTAGAAGACAAAATTAGTGCAAAACGTATATTTCTAATCAAGAATGCAATCCTAATCAAGACAGCCAGAATGTAAGGGTTTCTACTTTTCCAAGGTTTTCATAACTGATACTTGACAGAGCCCAGTGTCCCAGGTTGCAGGAGACCAATGAGTGTTACATTTAGAAGCAATGTAAGTCACCTACTGTTCCACTGAGGGCAGGTTCTTACATATTTCACAAATATGAAGTGCTTATAAGATGATAATATTCAGAGTTTTAAATTTAGCAGACTTAGATCATGAATACGCATAGATTTCATGCACAATCTTTATTCTTAGCACTACACTTCCCAGCAGGCCACATAGGAAGCTGGGTAGACAAGATGACCCTGCCTTACCGTCAGTGTGAGGAAGCATGTGATCACTTTGCTGATGAGTCAGATGCATCAAGCTTGAAATGAGGGCAGGGACATAAAAGGTATGTGAGTAAAAACAATCATCGTGCTGCAGTATCACTTCAAAAGTACAAATGCAGGAGGCACGCAAATAATTTAAGTGAGTCAAAGCAAAAACCACATGAGAAGATGATTGGGAAACAAGTTAACACTGCAAATTAATGGCTTTGCTTTTCTGAAAGATCAGAATTGCAGTTCTGTGAACCACATACTTGTCTCTCCCCAAATTTTGTAATGATAATTCCACCAGGTAAGACATCATGGGAATATAATGCGTGTGTGTACTAGCCACGCACTCAGTACCTCCCTAGAGGGCTGTAGATTGTTTTTGTGACTAGCATATTTCCAGCTCTATTTCAACCACCCAGAATTTTGAGCTTGGTGCTATTTTTAACACAATTTTTATTCAAAAATTGCTATTGTAGATAACTCAAGGCACAACTTTGCCTGGCTCTGGGCGGTAAGGAAAAACAATTTTCTACTTAATCCATTCTAGATTTCAGTGGAAACCTTCACGGAAGCCAAGTGGCCCGGTAAGCACAGTGCTGGAACTTAAGCTATTTAAACTCTGTTGCAAATTCTTGATCAGGCTTGTCTGGCCCATGGGCCTCGTGCAGCCCATAACACCACTCAATGTAGACCTCCCCCTGCCCTTCACAAGCACAGTGGTGCTGCCCTGGGTGTGCACTCATGGCTCTGCAACAGTCAAATCATCAGTGCAATCAACACTGTCTGGACTGAAACCAGGGGAAGGAAGCAGAGCGGTGCTGATTCTTCCTCTTGTGCGGTTTACACACAGTCAGTCACATTGAACCCCGTGCATACTGCACGTGGCATGCGCTTGTACAGCTTGTTGAGAACAATGCAGGTTGCCGATACTAATATTTCATCCTACCTCGTGGCATCTCAGAAGTAAAAAAGCCCATAAAAAGAAAAAATCTGGATAAAGGAAGAGTGTTCAACAAAAAATGAGTGGATGAGTACCTTTGTTCTTCTTTTGTCAAGGCAAATAATATGGCAGTATGCCTCATTTGGAAGGAAGCTCTGTCACTTTTCAAAGATGACAGTTCGAAAATATATTATCTGGAAAAAAATGCTGCCAAATTTGATGCATATCAAGGAATGCTTGGTAAAGACAAAATAGAGGAACTGAAAAGTCTGTCATCGCAACAAAATCCTTTTTAAAAGATTGAAGCTCAAGAAGACTGTTATTAAAGCTAGTTAAGTGGTAGTAAATCTGAGTGCGAAAAAATCAAAATCATTTACTGTGGTGAGCTTATTAAGCAATGTTTGGAAAGTGTGGCAGATAAAATGTGTCCTAATATCAGAGATATCTACTAACGGTTCCCCAGCAATGGTCAGTAAAAAAGAGGAACTTATAAAATTAGTAGAAGAAGATGCATATGCCACCAGCAGCTCACGTTTGATGAAATATCACTGCATCATACATCCAAGAAAATTTATGTAAAATGGATAATATCATACAAATCATAACCGAAGCTGTGAATTGCATAAACTTCAATAGATTGAATCATCTCCAGTTCCACGAGTTTCTTAAAAGTATGGGTGCTGATTATGAAGACATAATTTACTTTTCTGAAGGAAGGTGAGTAAGTCAGAATAAAATTCTTAAAAGATCATATGATTTCTGATATGAAAAAAAAACATTTATGGAAAAAGGAAAATTTGTGCCAGAACCCAAAGATGAAAAATTGCTCACAATTTGAGCATTTTCAGTGGATTTGACTGCTCATTTAAATGAGTTGGACATGCTTCTTCAAGGTGAAAATCAGCTTACCTATTCTATGTTCCAAACCGTAACAGTGTTTGAAATGAAACTTAAATTATGGCAAGCTCAAGTGGTGGCAAATAATTTTGTGCATTTTGATGTGTTGCCTAAACACAGCCTTGTGAACAGTGAAAAATATGCAACCTTGCTTTCAGTTTTGATAAAGTAATATGAGAATAGTTTCAAGATTTCACAAAAAAGCATCCATTTTTTTTTGGTCTATTTGCAACTCCATTTTCATGTAATATAAATACATTACCTACACTTTTTTCAAATGGGATGTATAGACTTGCAATCAGGAGTTCAATTCGAAGAGATTTTGATTATGTCTCTTTACCAGACTTTTATAAGACCTACCTTAACAGAGAAAAATATCTGTCACTTCACAATCACACCTCGTTCCTGTCATTGCTTTTTGGCAGTATACACCTTTGTGTACAACTGTTTTCAAGGATGAATCACAGGAAGAGTAATATTTAATCAAAAATCCCCAATGAACGCCTTGAGAACTCACTAAGAATTGCAGCCACTTCATTGAATCTATTGAATGTCTATTGACTCTGATGCACTGGTTTCACACAAATAAGGTCAAATAGATTTGTTTTTTGCTTCTCTCTGTTTTTTAAGTCTTAATTTTAAAAAAAATATAAAGTTTTGTTATTTACATACATTAACTCTATCATATATTTTGTATGATGTCCAAGACAATTCCTCTTCACTCAGTGTATGGCCCAGGCAAGCCGAAGCATTGAACACCCATGCTCTTGATACTTCCGTAGGTGATCTTGGATAAGTTACTTCAGCACTGTTAGCTTCATTCAGCTTCTGTTGTACAGGGGGACAGAGACAGTTTACCATTTGTTTGTGGGACGAAGTATAATTTGATATCAGTATATAACAGTGCTATCAATTATGCTCATTATTTGTGTTAAAGTTGAAAACAAATGGGTTGGGGACAACTTAAATGGTCTCTTAAGCAGGATCAGAACTCTGGAGGTGAATGACAGTTTCAAGGCAGCAGTTAATGTGGCTTTCACTGCATTGTTATGGTAATAAATTTTAATTCTCAGTGTATTAAGAGAGGCAGATAACTGAGTAGCTTTTGGGTGTACAGGTTTCACTATCCCTGCATAAGGATTGTATAGCTGTCTCATATAATATGTTTACTTCAGTGGGACCTGATTTGAATGTCTGGTGGTTAAGATGCAAATTCTTGATCAGGCTTGTCTGGCCTGGTTAAGTGGTTAAGTATAACAAAACCAAACCAGTTCTACAGGGATTTTAGTAGTTACAATTATAGCACCTTATAAACTAACCAAATAGAAGGTGAACTGGTAATGGCTGGTTTTGAGTTAGGGGCTCAGTTTCCCAATGGTTTTGAATTTAATTGAAGATGTTATTTCTCAAAGCAAACTGATCTGGAAATGGGACGGATGCTGTTGTCTCTGAGAATTAGTAAGAAACATTTCAAGTATTTTATGTTTCTAAAAGTCTATTTGAATATGTTCCAATGTAAAAATTGGCTTAGTGTTGTTATGATGGATTTTCTTTAAATCACAGGACTTAAACCACATGAGACTGTACACATACCTGAATAGACTTTCTAGTGCATGCTTTTATATCAGTTCTCTGCTGTTGAAACAGCTGCAGAATGTCAGATGCAGTTTACTGAGTGCATCTATAACTGAAAAGACAATGTAGCTGACTCCCCACAAGCCAGGCTGTGGCATAGCCAGGTTTGTATAGTGATGCAGGAAGGTTTCAGTGCTTCCAGACAGCTCAGCCTTCCGTTTACAGCTAATTAACTGTGTGGATTTAAAAGCTTGAGATGGTACTGGACAAGAAACTCTGTACTGTTCCTTTAGGCATTTCTGTAAAGCCACTGAGAGACCTGATGAGTGTCTTAGCAACTAGAGCTTTATAAATCTGAACTTTAGAATTGAAAGCTGAAAAGATGTGTTAAAGGGAATTAGAATTAGAATTAGCTGTTCTTGCTGTGCGGTCATTTTCTCTGTGAAAATATAGGTACCAATAGGAGGTCATAGCAAAGAAGTGAGCTGCTCACCTGGACTTGTCAGAAATGTACAGAGTTGCATTAGTCGTCAAAACAGGTGTTGATCATGGTTTAGACTTCTTAATCTAGAAGGCAGTAAATACATCATCTTCCACAGTCTCTTATGTAAGTGCAGAGAGATAAGAACAGTCTCCCTTACATGTTAATTACAAACAATGCCTCACACCAACACAGAAAACAAAATGAATATGCACAGCAGCAAGACAGCTTTCTGCCTCATTTATTAATGAATTTGTGAGAGAGGAAAGGGCAAAAGGAATGGATTAGAATGAAGGGAAGGCATAAAAAGTAGAGGAACAGATCTCTGCCACTGAGGTGAGCAGGTCAAGATGACAAGGAAGGAACAGGGTGACCAGTGAGAGACAATATGAAGGTATTGTGTATAGGAAGAACAGAAGTGTTTACCAAATAGAAATAGAAGAATCTGAATGCTGCAGTGAATGTGCCAAGTGCTTTCAAGTCTAGGTGAAGGCTCTTCAGGTGACAGTCAGCCTGTTGTAGTCAGGAGCTCTAAAGGTCTCAAAAGTAAAAAAAATTGAGGATGGTAGAAAATGAAAGAACACACAAGGGGCTTGAAGGAAGGTAAAAAATTTATGTAGTAATGTAATCTCAAAATAAACTAGTCTAATAATGACTATCACTTAAAATGCCAACATTGGACTGTATGTAACCTGAATTACATAATCCCTGTCATCATGAATGTGGCTAATTACATGCTTAAAATGACCATAGGCATCATTACCATAGGCATTAAGATGTGAAAATTTAAGTGAAAACTTGTAGCAGTGATGTCCTGACACAACTGACAAAGCGTGCCATGTGGCACATGCATACTTAAGTATTTATTTACTACTTCAGAGCAGATTTGTCAAGCTAATTGATGAAAAGTTGCTATTGGTCTAATTCCTTAGCATCCCTGTGTCAAGTTACTGTTTTGTGTCTCTACTTTATATTTTGTGAGCATGTGAGCACATAACTATGACAGTTGTCAAATTTAGACTAACTCTCAAAAGCATTCCCACTGTTAAATCTGCTGAGCCTCAAAACACACCTCGGGAGGTGTCATGAGACTCTTCATCTAAAACACTGAGCAAAGGACAAAATTATTCTCACATGTACTCCCACTTCTTGTTTTTAACTTCTGGGGCAAACCTGGTCTAAGAAATAGCCTCTTTTTGTATGAGACACTAAATAGCAACAACACACTTCTGTCATGTAGAAAACAGAATGTAACTTTTACAGACTATAGTCAGTGAAAAATCTTCCTTTCTTCTCTTTGATCAGAACCTTTGGGGCAGATTGGGCATGTTAACCTGTGAACTTGAGATATAACAGTGCTTCTGTACAAGGCTATCCTCAGCTGCACATCCTGCATTCTGAATAAGAAACAGGAAGCACCACAAATGATATAATCATACAACTTAGCTTACTTCTTTCTTATCCTCAAAGGAAGCTTTATTTTTTTGGTTGCCTAAGGCAAAGTTTTGAATCCTCACCTGTTTCCTAGTTACTCATTTGGTTCATAGATGTGTGGAAGAAACAGAGGATTTGTAAAAGACTTTTATTCCTCTTCCTTAATTCTAGGCAGTGCAGGATGACAGACTCTGCAGAGCTAAATGTAATGGAGAATTACCAACGTCTGCTGCAGCTAGTCAGAGGAAAAGGAGCTGCTAGACTGCAACAGAAAACTCAGCAGTAGGAAAACAATGATTGGAAAGAATTTGAAGATGCAGAAGGAAGTGTGGTGACAAATGCCTTGAGGAAGGTAGTTACTCAGAGTCAAAATGTCATTCCTGCAGCTCACACTAGAGAGCACAAGTTGTAAGTGTGGACTGTTACCTTGCTGCCTGGTGAATGCAGGGCAAAGTAAATCTCCCTCTCAATTATTCCAGACATTCATGCTGTAGCACGCACATACTGCTGAAAAAAGGGAGATTCGCTTGTACAGTTGTTTGAACTACTTCTTATCTGTGTAAATAACAGCAGACAGAACAGCTGGTAGCACTTGAGAAATCATTTGTTAGATATTTTCTGTGCCTTGTTAAGGCTTATTGTATGAGCAGCAGGAGCCACTTTGTGACATCTCTAAAATACTGTCTGTTGTCTTGTGCAAAGTGCATTCCCCTAAGGCCTTCGTGGAGCAGGAAGAAGAAGATGGGCTTACTCTTTTTTCCTACCTCAAGGAATCTGTTCCCCAGGGAGCAGGACAAGATATGAGCAATGTCTACACCAGTGCCTGCATGGATTGTTTAAGGAATGGGAGACTGATGAATGACTACACTAAACTGATGGCCTTCCCTGTGTAAGAAATGCTGTGACTGATTCCATGACAGTACCACTATTAATCTGTTGTGGCCAGATGTATATAATGAAGATTAACAAACCATGTTATTACTGTACGTGCTACATGACAGGCTTCAATGCTACTTTGCCCTGCAAATTCTGAAGTGATACACAAGTGGAAAAGCTTGAAAGGGACTTTTCCAGAGCTGTTGTTTGAATCACTGTCAGCTTTTGGAAATGAAATAGCTCATCTTTCAGTTGCCACATTCACATGTTGACAATTGTGAAGTTCAGAGATTTGGTTGCAGTCCATCATCAGCTACGTCCTGATCTAGTACTTACAGATAGCAATACAGATCTTCAGACAAACAGTCACAAGGACAGTATCAGCTGGCATATCAGTGGTTTCATTATAATAATGGATGTATCATCCGTTCCATGAGGAAATGGCCTGTGAATAGTTCAGATGTCATGTGTCTTCTGCAAATTGTTGCAATCATTTCCGGTGGGCAGACCTGTACTGAGGATAGAGGTCACAGTGCTTCAAGAGCTTGTCACATGTCCAAGTGTAATTTAATAACTTGACTGGCAAATAGCCTTATGTTTTTTTAAACACTGTGCATTATACCTTCAGTAGCAAGCCTACCTGCTAAGTGTAACTTAGAGCCTTCAAATTATAGCAACCTGGCATTAATCCTAACTACCTTTATTTACTATTGTTTAGGTACTGAGTGCTAAGAAAACATCCGTGCTGGATTAAAATAAAGTAAATGCTTAATCCCCTTTTTACTCTTTTTACACTAGTTTCTGTTCAACTTATCATATGAATTAGGAGTGTAGACTTATCTGATTCGTATTGTTTCTCTTTTTAGAAGTTATATTCCAGGAAAGTTAGTATTATTTTATCAGCACATGGTTGGTAAAAAGAATTCTTAATTTACTGTCTCTGGTTTGCGTTAATTAATCTTTCCACTCCTGTTTTTCAGCTTCTTCTTTCACTACTTGTGAAATGTGTGGAATACCTTTGTTTCAGGAGTTTTTGTGATGGATTTACCAAAGCCTCTTCACTTATAGCAGCCTCTTCAAAGCTAAATGTATGAGTATTTACCACATGTCCAGTGCTATATTCTTTCTACTACAAACTGACTCATGATACTTCATGCTGTTTAACCTTCAGCTACATGGAAGGGCAATGAACTTCATGGGAATATAACTTCTTCCTTGTATTTGTCTTTTGTTGCAAAGCTTAGTTTTGCCCCTCTCTCTGAAAGTCTCATAACTGTACCATCAGGACATGCATGTGTGCCCACTTAGTGAACGGTACATATCAGCTCAGGGAACACCTGATGCCCACACACAGTTTGCATAAGACAGGAAGGATGTATTGGATTAATAAGAGACATTAAGCTTCAGAGAATCTACTTCTATGGCTAGGAAAACTGAGCAAAAAATGCCATTTTATGTGAGGCTGCTGTAATAAGCTTATAATTAAAGCCTTCTGGGAATGATTTAGACAAAATGACATTTGTCTGTATAAAACACTACCATAAAGACAATTGCTAGGGAAGGAGGCTGTTGAAGCTCTTGCCCAGAAGTTCTGCATTGACAGATTTGAGAGTTTGGCCTTGCATTGCAAGCTGTTCTGGTTATGCCCAGTAGCTTGTGTGATTGGTGTAGGAAGCTGTTTAAGGAGCATAAGGCAAGGAGTGTGTCTGCCTGTGCTCTGATGATGTCTAAACCTACTACATTAAGCCTAAGAAACAAATCTGGTTTTCTTGCAGATGAACCTTTGTGTTTACACGGAAAGGATCTGAATGAGGGTCCTGAAAAACAAGATACAAAACATACATGAGAGATTCAAATCCCTATCATCTATCTTCTTGGGCTATAGCTCGGTCTTTACGTTATACACTGTGTAAGAATGAAGGGACATCTTATACATCCTATGGATGCTGTGGACTAGAAAATTCTTGTGGGCAGGAGGAAGAAAAGCTTCAGGAGTGTCTCCCAGGAGCCTCTGGCTAATTTCTTTTGGTACTTAACAAACAGAATGCTGGGGACCTTGTTTGTGACCTAATTCTGAGTAGTCTAGTAATTAGTTCACAGCTCTAGAGCTCTACAAGTAATGATTCTTACTAAGTTAATTATTTTTTTAGTTTTATTTGTTCTTAAAAAAATCACAATAGAGAGTTCTTCAAATTGAATGTTTTGAATTTTACTGAAGAGAGTTCTAATGAATGCAGCTCAGACATTCAATGCATAACTGCAGATATTCTATCACACAGAATTGTAGGGGTTGAAAGGGACCTCTAGAGATCATCACATCCAACCCCCTGCTTACAGGTTGCACATTAAGGTGTCGAGATGGGTCTTGAATACCTCCAGAGAAGACTCCATTACCTCTCTGGGCAGCCTGTTCTGGTCCACAGTAAAGAAGAGTCTCTTCTCAAAATATTAAATAGCAGATAGAAGTTAGGTCATTTCAGCCATCACTGAATCTTTCTTATTACTTTGAGATGGGTAGTAAAGGAGATTTCTTTGAATGAGTAGGAAAAAAATAAGATGCCTAAAAACACTAGGTATACTTATTGAGGATAAAGTTCATTGCTTTTCACCTTTCTATCACAGGGATAAAGCAGCCTTGGATTTGAATAGGGATTTCAATGTGTTTTCTTTAAGAAAGGGTACCTCAATCTATGTAATAACTGCAAGGAGAAAGCAAACAGAAGTTTAGCTACAGTAGTCTGTTTTACTCATGAAATACTGCATGACCTAATTCTTGTAACATTTGTTGAAACTATTCTTTAACTGTACTGTTGCATTTGCAAAAGCATTTGTTCCCTTTCTGTAAGGGAAGCCAACAGTTAGAATGAGGAAAATACTAATTTCTTGTGCATGTAAAAACACAGAGGACATTCTGTGATGCTTTGAATCCACTGCTTCTTACAAAGAGAAATTAAACTACTGAAATTCTGAGGATGCACTGGAAGTCTAATAAAACATTCTGAAAATGTAACTGGATCTTATGATCTGCAACAAGAATTACTTATTGGTATATGTATTGTACTTGCAGATTCATGTACACTTGGTGTATGTTTCAACTTGTGAAAATGACTGCTGCAGTGCAGTGTTTTCCTGAATGCAGTGTTCTCTGTCCTATCATCTCTTTGCTGCTATTTAAGAGTTGCTTAAGAATTATAGGCCACTCAGTCCTTCTTTATACAACAATCTTTTATATTTGAGAATTGAAAATTTGATGAACTTGGTTGCGTTGTTAATCTTTGCAGCATTCTGAGAATCAAACTCATTTTGCTGTTCCTGGAAACTGCGAACTCAGGTTGACACGGAAAATTTTTAGAGCAAAAGATAAAATATATAAATAGACTTAGGGTGGTCATTTAAACTCAATTAAAGCAGCTGCTTGGTTTGCATTACGCTTAACCATTCATATTCTGAAACAATGACAGCACATATCCCAGATCCCACTAACCTTAGCATATGAAACAGCAGATTTTAGACATCCATTTCACCATACTTTTTCTTCAACAGCTACTTCCCTATGCCCTTCCTTTACCCTGCCTCAGCTGTTCATTCTTGCTTTTTTTTTTTTTTTGGTTCTGTGCCAGCTTCTCAATGGTATTATTTTGATCTGCTACTGGAGAGGATAAGCTGCAGTCTTCTGTAAGTGCAGAGTTTATTGGGAGGAGGAAATAAAAGGTGCAAAGATATTGATAGTAAGTGCTTCAGTGAGAATTGTTTTCAATGAATCAGGCTTGCTGATAGAGAATATCAGTGAACAAATCATTTATATGGAACATGGGGTTTTTCTTCGCAAGGAAAACAGAAATACACATATTAGGAACAATACACCATAGAAGTAATTCCTATTGGTACTAGAAGGCACTGTTTCTTAAACCTAGAGCCTATGTGTTACTGACAAGTCATAGTACAACAAAATAAACAGAAAATCTTGGAAGAAGTGAAAGCAATCTCACATGATTTGTGTTCTGGGAAAATTAAAAGATTCTGTTGTCTAATATTTAGTTGATAACACATTGTGACTGTGATTGCAATACTGAACAGATTTTCTTAAGTTCCTTTTGTGAGGTAGTAACCCATTTGGGTTTTTTTTGGCATTTTTCAAGGTGATGGAATCTGAGGAACTGGCCACCCAGATGCAGCTGGAAATGACAGGGAGATCTAGGGACAGTTTTCTTTCACATTTTCCATAGTTGTTTCTTAGCTGAATCAGAAGTGTACACACACTTCAGAAGGAAGAATATGTTATGCTTCATTTGGAGTATGTGGTGTATTTTGGGTATAGGTTTGGTCTGGTTTGACTCCTCAGGAAAGAAAAGAAGAATAATAGTGTTGCATTAAGCAGAAAAGTAGAACTGAAGTTCTGGGTTCGCTAAAGTTAACAGTAGGCAGTAAGGGAGGGAATGGATGCATCCCCTCAGTGGAAACATCACAGGAGCTCACAAGATCAGGAGCTGTGCATATTCACTGGTTGATGTTGGCTGGATTTTGAGAGGTTTTTTAGGATCTTGGTCTGAGAGCTGATAGAGTTCTCTGCAGCTCTGAATGAATAAACTGCTCGAGTAATTTGGGATGTACACTAGGCATGGTGTATATAATAGGTCTCCCACATTTGACCTTGTATTGAATCTTCTTGTGTTTTATCAGTAAGGGATTAACAACTGGACAGACAAGAGCTTCCCATCAAACTATGAAGGGAAAAACCAGCATACACTTTCTGTGAGACATGGCATTTGAAACATAAATTATAAGAAATTGTATTTTTTTAAATGAATGGTGACTTGTATAAAGACCATTTCAAACTGGCTACATCTTCTCGCCAGCCTGGTGTAAAGGCACAATTGTGGCTTGTCTTAACATGCTCCTCATCAGAATTATGGCATTATAACTAATCTACATTGACCCACCAGTGGTGACCTCCATGAAAATACTTTCAGCTGTAGACTTTATAAACCTCTTAAGGCCTCTTAAAGCATCAGTGTAAGGTTTTTTGGATTATTTTTTCCATGGGATGGGCAGTTCTTGGAAGTATGGGTTCACCACTCACACATTGCTAACAGACATTTTATAAGGTGAGAAGAGATTACTTGTACTCGACAACAGGAGCAAGTCCCATTTTTAATATTTCCTCTTTGAAAAAATCTTTTGGCCAGATTAATAGGGACAGAACTCTAGCACATGCTGGAGGAAGGCTGGAGGGCTGCCTGGTGTGAAGACAACAGAGCAAGTAGTCTGCTACCTACACAGTCTAGAAGGTGAAGGAAAATATTTACCAATGGTATAAGATGCGTAAAATACCACACCCTACATATGCACAGTGACATAATATGACATATAAAAAAAGGGGGGCAAACAAGGACAGGCAGAAGTACGGACATTAGCAGTCCTAATGCCTGGACAGTGGTAGTCCTGGTAACATAAGTCCAGATGGTGTCACCTTCTTCTAAGAGTTGCTGTAATGAGTCACCATAAGACAGCAGCTGATGAGTCTTGAGCAGGTGCTTCAGCTTGTACAGATATCTGAGGTCATGGGGAGTCACCTGGCTTGCCACAACAAGCTTCATAAGCCAGCCTAGTGTCTACAAAAACAGCATTTTATAGATTGATCAATTTGTTTCCAGGCTTCTCTTCTCTGTCTTGCCTTCTGACCTTCATCCTGTCCTACGTGTAGCTTTGTCTAGCTAGACTTATTTCTATCCCAGCTTCCTGGCACCAGTGCACCTTTTCTTTATGAAAAGGCACGTGGATGTCAAGGACCTCTTTAAAAATAACCTCCCATCCTGGTATAACAATTAGAAGTGGAAACTTCAACTCTTCACTTTTATGTTGCTTATAATGTTACCTATCATTTCAATCTCCATAGCTATTTTATGTGAAATGCAATCATGAAATAGATGCTTATAGAGCTCTGGATATACTTGCTTTAGGATGCAGTGTAATCTCCTTTCTGCTTGTATGGTTATGGCCAGAGAGTTCTGCCAGGACTGAATTGACTGCTCAGTAACAGCAAGTGGACATGGACTGAGACAAATTGTATTCATCTCTGTGGCAGCTGATCATGACTGAACCTTGGCATTTCCAGATGTTGCATCTTGCTGTTCGAGGCCAAGGTTTCTATGGTAGGAACATGGAACAGCATTCTCTTAGCACTCCAAAGGCTGAGAAATGTGAGCAGACACCAAGGCTAGCATGTGACGGAGCATGTATGTGCCCATTTAGTTAAAGCATTAGCTAATAATCCCAACTTTGTCATACAAAGCTTATATAGATATTTGAATGCCCAGAAGGAATTAATCCATGATTGAGTAATGTCTAATCTATAAAACTGAGGCAGTGAAGGACCTAAAAATGTATTTTAGTACTTAAGTTGTTGATTCTCCTATAGCTGTATTAATCGCTGTGGCACTATGGGGATAGGCAAAACTAAGTGAAGTCTCCTCTGAATAAAGAGAATAACAGCTTATCCTGACAATAAACTGAAACTTTCTCTATATGAGGCATGATTATCTAACTGAACTTTGAAATGCACCCATAAAATCATGCAAAATTTCTAGTTTTTCTTGTCAAATTTGATACAAGATGAAGGTGAAAACTGCCCAGGGTGGTGTTTTTGTTTTCCAAATATGCAGAACTTTGCAACAAATGAGGTTAAAAGAGGTCATCTAAAGATAAGATTGCTTAACTATCTGTACTTTTCTTTCTCCTAATCTTCCAGTTACTCTTCACTTATACTACTGAGTAGCTGAGGGGAGGAAAAGTCATGGTGTTTTTTCTTACCTAGTTTAAAATTAGATTCCCCTTTCCATGAACATAGAGAATTCTTGCTGAGGCAGGAAAAAAGCTGCGATTATGCTAGCAGGGTAAAAAGTGTAAGAATTTGCTGTAGGAGAGGGAATGTTCTTCCAGGCATGTGTTGCTGTCTTTACAAGCTTCTTTTGTCCTTGCTGTGTTTGTTGGGAGTAATCAGTATCATCGTAACCTATTGTGCAGCCACTTTGAGAGCTGACAAAGAAGGGGTTAATCTAGCTACCAGGACGGTGATGTCTACTCTGAATGTTATCTCTGCGTGAAATGAGACTTGCAGTTAGGCTGTAGATGTAAAGGGTTTAGAGGTCTGAGAGGGAAGTCATTGGGCAGCAGGCTGCAAACAGAATGCTTTCTTGAAGAATGGGAATAGAAATAGGGAATTTTCTTATTCAGAACTTGACTTCACTGAGACTAACCTTTTTTCTTAGCTTTTAAAATTGATTGAAGCTAATACTTTGTTCTTGGCTTATCAAAACCATGCTGTAATATTGTTTTGTTAGTGGAAGAATGATCATTGTATTTACTCCTACTTATGGAGTAGTGTCTTGCATTCCATGTGACAAGTCAGGGGCAGATCCATCAATGGGGTAAAGTTGAAGTTAGACATTTCTCTGAATATACCAGTTGGAAATTAAGATCAGAGTCCAATTGTTTCACAACATAACTGACATATCACTCCACAGCCAAATTCCCTTCAGCAAGTTGACATTTGGCAGCTGGGGAGGGATGGAGATGAAACACGGTGACCTAGATTAGTCAACAAGAGTGAATTATGGGAGAGAAGAGAAATTGTGGCTTTTTGGTATATGGGAAAGAATTTAAGGCATGAGAAGACAGTGAAAATTACTGTTGTGTCAACAGTTTAGGGGCAGGTTCGGCCCGGTTCTGTGACGATTGGTGCGGGGGACCCACGGACCCATGCCTGCTTCCAGTAAGATAAAATATTTCATTTAAACTTGTTTTAGTTGCATATTAATATTATTTTTCATACAATCTAATGTGATTGACTTGGATGTGGAAAAATTGCAAATGTATAATGGCAATGTGCTTGCATTTTTTTTTCTTGAGAAACAGCAAAAAAATGTCTGTAGGAGACAGTACTGACCTTTTTTTATTCAAAAAAAAAAACACCTCTAAAACGAATTCTCATTATATACGAAGTCAAAAGGCTTGATCAGCTACTTGAGTCAGTTGCAAAATGATTCATTTAACAGGGAAATGAAATGCTTGTATTTTAGTAGATGAATCTTAGAATGGTCTGTAAATTAAAAAGCTTTGGTCTCCACATTGTGTTAAATGAGGCCTTCAGCGTTTTCCTGTGGAGGCCAATAGAAGTCTCTCTAATAGTACAGGCTCTGCTACTGTTGTTTATGTAAATGTTCTTTAACCAAAGAAGTGGCCTTAACTATAACTATGATAATAAATATGTAGGTTGCTCTGAAAGTAATGCCTCCTATTTACTTCCTTAGAAACTATAACAGATTAAAAGAGCACAATAACACTACTTGATAAAGCAAATTCTCAACTAAAAACATTATTTTTCAACATAGTCACTACCTTTAACTCTGCATTTTCACATAGAATAAACAGGAGCCTGCATGCTGTGCTTGTAAAAAATCTGCGCCAACAAAGGTGACCCACTGTATCACAGCTGCTATGATGGTGTTATTGCTAGGAAAACGTTGCCCATGCAGTCCATCTTTCATCAACCTGAACAGACGGAAGGTGCCAAATCCAGACTGTACAGTGGGTATGGTAGAACAGTCCAGCTGACATTGGCAGTGTGCTGCATGGTCTTCAGACCAGTATGAGGCCTGGCATTATCATGTTGCAAGGCAACTTGTCTTCTTCTCTGGCCTGACTCTGGAAGTCTGAGTCTTCAGCTTAGACAGTGTCATTATGTATCAGTCAGAGTTGATGGTTTATCCAGATTCCAGGAAATCCAAAAAGATCACCCCTTTTCTATCTCAAAAGACAGTATATATTACTTTATCTGCTGAGGGCTGCATATTGAACTTTTTCTTCAATGCAGAAATCACGTTACAACTCCATAGACTGCAATTTTGACTCCAGCTTGTAGTGGTGACACCATGTCTCATCAGTAGTAGTGATGCTGTTTGATAGGCCCTGACAAACTTGCATACGATGTCCTTTCTTTTTCCTGTCTGAGCATTCATGGTATCCACTCGGTACAAGCTTTGCAATATACCACTATTGTTTCCAGTACATTGAAGCTGATATTCAGCTCTGTGCACAGTTCTCTGGTCATAATCCACCGAATGAGCTGATTAAAAATCTCTTCATTTCATAGTGCAGCAGCTGTGCTTGGATGCCTAGAATGTGCCTTTTCTTCTACCTCACTGTTGCCACTTCTGAAATGCACCACCCACCGCCTCACGTGCTCACATCCATTTGTAAAGGTCAAGCAAGTGTTGATGCATGCAAGTTTTCTGCATGGAGGAATGCAGTGGCACACCTTTGCTTCATACGCACTTCCATGTCAGACACCATTTTGTCAGACTGCCCCTCTGCTGCCATCTGTCATACAGCTACAACATGTATTGGGATATTGGCTGGAAGTTTCAACCTCTACTGCCATATGGCCAACTTAATAAAATAGGAAGCATTACTTTTGCAGCAGCCTTTTTATTAACGGCTAAAGGGGGAAAACATCCATCTTCCAGCTGTCATCCTACATGCTCTGAAGTCTTCCTTCAAATTTTACAGCTGTGTTATTTACAAAATTGTTGCACAGCAGTGAGAGAAGTGGCAAGCCTGGACAAATACTTGGTTTGTTGAGAGATTAGTTGTTTTTCTCTCTTCACCATCACGTCCTACACTGTTGCCATGTGAAACCTCAGCCTTAATCTTCCAAAGCCTTATGTCTGTACTTAAAGGATGTGTTCCAGAATCTCTTGTCAAAGGAAAGACTTTCACTGACTTATTATAGGATTACAGGATGAGTTTGAGTACAATGAGAAATTCCTCCTCGTACAACTGCTTCAGAATTGATAAGGTAGTTACACTGGTCCAAGCTCACTGATCATGGACTGGGGACATTGGGTGACTTCTCCTTGTACATGTAGGAGAGAACTGATATGATTAAGTATTTCTTCTCTCACAGTCTGCCCCACTTGTTTATTCTTTTTTGCTGTTCTCTTTCAGATCAGATGGATCTACAGCCCCTTTCTCTTAAGTTTTAATGACAAAATAGAGATGGTAGTCCCTGTTGTGTCATTCACAACTCAGAGCAGTGTGTTTGCATCACAGTTCTCTCCTCCTCTCAAACCAGTTAACTACTTGCAACCCCTTTTCTAGTTACCCCTGGTCCTCAAGTGAAGTTCTAGCAGGCTTACCACATAGGTGCTGTCACCTGTCAGCTAATTTGTTGCTGTCATATTTTATGGGTATAGAGCAACATTTTATCTTTCTGGTACAAATTTTACACTGCTTTTCTCAAAACAAAACAAAACAAAACAAAACAAAACAAAACAAAATCACTGAAGTAAACAAAGACCTATTCAAAGTAAAGGTTTCTCTCCAACGGGACGGTTTGCTGTTTATTAAAACTACATTCAATTTCACTAGCAGATTTGAAGAATATATTGATTTACAGCAGTGGAAGATTTGGACTTGGCATTTATTTTAGGTGTAATAACAACAGATAGGTAAATGATTTATAATGGCACTCAAACAACTAATGGTAAAATTATTGCTGACTGTGAAGTTCTGTAGGATTCCTGGGTAAGCTGGGAAGACAGAAGTTTCTCAGTTTCTGCTGTGTATATCATCTGCCTTCTGACCAGCTAAACAATTGGATATTATCTGATGTCAGCTAGATTAAAATGAAATAATTACATCTGCAAGAGGAGTGGGGTGTACTGACTGTTTCAATGACTACCTTGATAAGCTTGATCTCCAGAGATAAAACTTACAGTTCTGAGAGTGAAGGCTATATTTAAATTTCCTGTGCAACAAATGGGAAGAATTGTGAATTCTTCAGAATGGGATTTACAATAACCAGGGCTCGGAACAGTTGACAGCCTGAAATAACTGATAAGAGAATATAAGAAGGATGTTTACTTTAAGCCAATGAGAGATGCATAGTTTAGATGCCTTTCTCTCTGAGTTTAAATAACATCTTTCCTCTGTAAACAAATAGAAAAAACTCTCTATTCATGATAAGCAAAGTTATAGGATGAAGAGCCTTGCCCATCACCCTCCTTACACTAATTCAGTGATTAAAACAGAGGCTGAGGCTGAAGAAGGTCATTTAGGATCATTTCTGCAACATCTCTTTGTCCCACAAATGAAGCTGTAGCCAGTTCTGATATTTTCAGCTACTATCTCTAGTGGTATTCTCCACTGGTTGCTCCATACTTCCAGCTCTTCTGCTTACTTCAGGGTCCTCTAAGACCTTTTGGGAAAAGGTAGACTCTATGAATTGACTTTTTCTTCTTCATTCTCGTATTTAGGAAAACTAGGAACTAACAAGCTATGGTATTAAACTAGGTCACGGTGCACACAGTATGATAGTCTAACTTCTCTGCAGCACCAGGATAACTTAAAATCCTACCCTATGTATACAGCTTCCCTCCCCCCACTATCTGCAGTGAATGCCCCTTCCTTCTGCTATTTCTTATATGGCCCTTTTCCCCAAGTCTGGCTTGCAAAAACAGCAAGAAAGCTTGACCACAGTGAGGCTGTGGATTTATCTGTCAAGAAGCAGAACTGCTTAGGTTGAAAAACGTCCCAGAGGAGAAGCAGTTATTTCTTGGCACAGTAGTTCTTCCAGTCAGTCAACTGTGCACAGATGTTTGTATGAGCACAGCAAAGAGCATTGACTGCTTGGGTTAGTACTGCTGTCTAAAAGCTCAGTACTTAATGTATTGAAGGACTAGAATTGTCTAAACTCCTCTGAGTAACCTTCTGTGGCACTTCGCAATCCCTGCTCCCGTTATGCTCTCATACAGTTCCGTCATCCAGTCATTCACAAGGTAAAACTCTGTGGTGTCTGTTTCTTCCCTTCTCCAACTGAAAGAAATACAGAATTATCAAATCTCTGGTATTTAAAGAATCAAGGGAGCTAGGACTACTATAATAAAAAGCCAACATGTTTATGTTTATCCCACCCACATACTCCTCTGACAGCGTCTTCACCCATGCTCATCTCCTTAATCCTCTCTCCAGAATTTCTTACATTTTCAAATGTTAAGAAAGGGGCTAATGCATGATAAGCAGCTTACCAGTTACTAATTATACTGGTTCCTATTTACACATGCAATAATTTCCTTTCATTACAAACGCTAGTTCTACAATTTTCTGTTTTCATCTCTCAGTGCTGCGTGAAAGATCAGCTGTTTCTGTAGCCAGTTTCTCTGCAGGATGGGAATCTCTGTAAGTAGGTGAATATAAAATAATGTAAAATAATCTTCATGTGGATTATCTTGGAATGTATCATAACTCTTGGGAAGCTTTCTACTAGATAAATGATTTGTTATCTACATATTTATCTCTAGAGCAATTTCCTGAATACTACTGGTCCTAGAGTGGGGAAGACAAGTACCTAATCTTTACAGCGATAACAGGTTTGGAGTCTTTTCTTAGGTCAAGACCACAGAGGAGGCTTTGACACTCTGTCTCAGCAGCTGTTGTAAGATGTTGAGTATTAGGCCTTTTTATAACGAGATTTTAGGTCTCTAAGTCACAGAATTATTTGCCACGCAGCAGAAAACATACATAGTAATAGCCAGAATTATTATTAAAAAAAACATTGTTGATGTAGAAATGACACAGCTTTAAGAGAGAAAACGTAATTTTAATAACACCATTACAAGCAGAAAAAGGAACTTGTGCTTTGCAAGACAAGATTTGAACAATCTAACTCTAGTGGAGGTCTGAATTTTCCCTTGAGTTTGTTAACCATACCCATTTTTTCTTAGTTTCGTGTCTTAAAAATTCCTAGTCCTTTATAAATAACTAATCAGAAAAGCAAATGTTGCAAACCAGCAGTGTGCACAGTCATGGCTGTTTCTCATTAGGATATGTAGGATATATAAAGAAACAAGTGGTCTTTTGCAATAGACTGTTGCCACATACAAATCAGGATACAAGGTTAGGAAACAAAAATGCTGTGAAAATATAGAAGACCAAATATTTGATTATATTAATGTGAAATAGCATTAAGCCATTTGTTCTGTGTAATAATTATGGAATTATGAATAATAAAGGCAACAACTGTGGTGTCATACCAGAGAAACTAATTACTACTCTCAAGATTTATTTAACCTTGAGGATGAAAAACAGATCACACCAAGGAATTCAAGACATGAAAACTCAATGTTTCTTCTATCAGAACTAGTTATACAGGTTCCAGCCACTCTTCAAATATGAAGATATGGACATTTTTTACTGATTTTTATTCAGTCGCTGTTGTAATTTCTTTAGGATGAAGTGGATACTTGTACCTTTGATTGTAACCAGCTTTTGATTATTAGTGAGTGGGTTACACGTGTTGCAGATTAATTAGACTCTTGCTAGCAGCACGGTGATGCAGAGTACGTGATAGCATGTGTCACTTGCATCACATCTAAAATCTGTCCTGTTCTTTACAGAGACCTGCCGACAAACAAGCCAAAGGCAAACGTGCCGAATGTTTTGTTACTTAGCACGTGTTTTGGTAACTGAATTCTAAAGAAACACTACATTTTCTCTTCCTGCATCACTTTTAGTGAAGGTTGTTTGTAGAAGGAGAATTTCGACCAATAGTGTGTTTAAACAAACCTAGCTCAGAGGATCTCCTGTCTGTTTTGCAGTTCAACAACAGCTATAAAATAGCTTCCATGTTACCAGTCTAAGTAACCAAATAAAGTACTAATATAGTATCCAAAATTTGTCCACAATTTTCCAAGAGCATAAGATACTGCAATGAAATTTTCAAAAGCTGGCTCTACTATCCTCACACTTCAGTCATTAGTGGGAAAACAGGAGTCCATCTCTAAAGAATGACTTAGTGTTGTATCCTAGCAAAAGGGATGTGAAATTGCTGTTTTATTTTCTAAACTGATTGCATTCTGTTAGGTTTTGTTAGTTTGTTTTTGTTTTTCCTTAAAAAGATTATGACAGAAACCCACAGAAAACTGTAGAGATAGCTTTACCTGATTTTACATTTTTGTATTGTTTCATATAAATCTTTATAATTGCTGTCCCATTGCCTAAACCAGTGTCTGTTAGTCCACTGTCAAATAAAACCCAGAACAGACCTCCCAGCTTAGTTCAAAGCATGAATTAGAACTATGAAGTGAAATTTGGAAGCTGCACTGAAACTGCTTAGAAACCATCAGCATCTACTCTTAGCATGTACAAACCAATTTTTGAGAATATATGCTCAAAATTCTACAGGTTTACTACCCCTTACTAAAATAGCTTAGGAATATATTCACCAAAACATTAATATAAATCCTAAGATTTTTCTCAGAGACGAACAAGATCAGACCCAAGGAACAGGCAGGTCAGTGTCTCTCACTAAAATGACCTACTTTCTGTCACTTGCCAATGAAACTGGAGCAGTTAACCTGAGACCTCTGCAAGCCTAATGGACCATGTGAACAGAAAAATATTGCCATAGACTATCTGTCTCTTGCTCAATATAACTGTTTTAGGAAGATCTGGCATCCAGTTATTGACCAAGAATTATGTTTATGCCAAGCATATTGTCTCTTGCTCAATACAACTGTTTTAGGAAGATCTGGTTTCCAGTTATTGGCCAAGAATTTTGTTTATGCCAAGCGTAGTTTCTCTGTAAAGGATAATAGAATAGAGAGTAATTCAGTTGGTTCTGCAAATGGATGAAAAACTATAACAGGCTATTTTCAGGAAAGTGTAAATAACATTCTCAGTTCTTGTTCTCCAGAAATACATCTTGTGGCAGAAGTCAGTGAGCAGAGCAGCAGTATGCATGTGGAGCCTTGGCACAAGGAATGTAATGGGATTCCTTTCCAGGTTATGATCAGTATTTGTCCTTAGCTCACCTCCCTCTGCAAATCAACACTTTTTTGCCCTGGCCCTGTGGTTCCTCACCTATATTTAACAGCTGAGGTTTTGGTCTTACGAGTACCATTCTAGAAGGTAGCACCCAAACAGTAGTAGGATGTGCCCAAAGAACAGAGACTGACTATAAGATGTAAAATCCATCTTTTTTTGATTGCAGTTAATTCCTCTGACAAATTGGCATATTCAGGGGTACAAAAATGAGTGTTACGGAATAACAAAGAGACCACTGCTCGTACTCTTTTTCCCTCCAAGATCTCAGACCTTGTCACCTGTCCAGTAGTGCTCCTTTGTTGCCTACCACTTACGTTTTGTCCTGTGTGGTTCCCAATCTATAAATTGTGTGCCTTCAGTAAACTTGGTACTTCAGTGGTATCTTCTAAGTATTGGAAAGTACTGTACAAATACACTTTTTTTGTTTTTTATTTTCATACAATGGATTTAATCAATCAGTCTCTTAGGAAAATGGCACACATAAATCATAATTAGCAATGTAGCTAAATGGAAAGGAGTAAGGGAGAAGCTGTCAGTGTCTACATAATGGACAGATGGCACGCCTGTTGAATTTACATGCCAAACATTGGACCGAGTTGGCATCTGTAAACAGTTGTTCAAGCTGCATGCACGTACTCTGTCAAACTACACTACATTTCTATTTCTTTGCCTGAGGCCTTACTCCATTTCCCTGGGCTTACTGGAAAATGACTATGGAGTGAAATCAGTAAAGGATTTAGGATGCCTGTAACACTGATTGCAGCACAGTATATGTAGCGATATGTGAGACAAAATAGACAATTTTGAAATTGCATATTGTACAACTGCAGTAAGGTTAGTTGGCAGGGCTTGTGAAGAGGTTGCAGTTCAGTTTTCTCTGATGGCCCAGTTTTTAGTGCTAGCTTATAGAATTTTTATCCTAAAAAGCTATGAGATTCAGAGCAGATAAGCCTGTATCTGGAATTAAATGAATAAACTTAATGTGAACAAATAAACAACAAACAAACAAACAAACAAAACAAAAAAGGATTTAAACAGGTTTTGAGAGGAAGAACAATTATCTTTATAAGCCTGGAGATAAAAGGCAGATGAGATAGGCAAGTGATTAGCCAGAGGTTCAGTGTGTTAAACTAATCTACCTTTTTGATGAGACAGCTGGTTTCCCAGGCAGGGGAAATAGAATCCATCCTGTCTATATGTGCCACTGGTGATATTTCACATGAGAAACTGTTTACAAAGCTGGAGGTGATGTAGTGGAGAAATTATAAGATCTGTTACAGAGCAGTCAAAGGAGATAAAAACTGGTACTGAAAAAGAATAGGCTTATGCGGGAGAGGGGAATACAGTGTAGAGTAAACTTCATGTGGTGTAAATAGAGAAACATTTCTAAAAATAATAAAATAAAATAAAATAAAAATATCCACAACAAGAACAACAGCAACAACAAAAACAAATCACCAAACCAAAAAATTTAAGCTGAGGAAGGACCTGGATGTTTTAGTCGATCATATAACTAACCAGAATTAGAGGTGCAGTAGTATAAACTGTAACTGTGAGGCTCTAGTGGTGCCCTGTCTGAAGGACTGGTTACAGGACTGGTCAGGGCACATTTGCAGTGCCTGTCTCATGCCAGAGGGCTGTAGGAGCCCAACTACCTGAGCGTCAAAGACAAGGGCTGGCAGAGAACAAGGTTCATCCTGTTGTGCACTGTCACTGGAAGAAAGTTAATAAAGTAAAAGAACAGAGTACAAGAATAGATTGTTATGAATGACTGTGTATCATTTTATGGTAGAAATACCAAGACTCCCAACAGTTAAAGAAATGTGGTTCAGGAACAGACTTGTAGTGACAGCTTAGGGCTAAAAATAATTTTTAAAATGGAGTTGATCTCTGCCTGCAAAATTGAGATTAGCACTGGAAAATCTCTCAATGGAATAATGCCCTGAGAATCTCTTTCTCCTCTGCTATTTAACTGGCTCTCCCTGTCCAGTTTCTGCAGCTGGTCAAAGCTGTCCCTCTCTGAGCATCTCACTGCCTCTTTTCCAAAAGCATGGGTTAAGAAATGGCACTTTCTTGTATGCAGGCTCTCAGTAAATAGTGTGACAGCATCAGTGGATAGAATCCAAACAAACAAACTAACAAACAAACAAATAAATAAATAAAAGAGATTGCTTTTTGTTTTAGAAGAAAAATGGGGGGGGAAAAGGTGGTCAGTCACTTTTAAATTTAGGAAGTGTAGAGTGTGGCTCCATCTCCATTTTCAGCTCCCTCTTCTGTGAGCTGAATGAAGGGAAGCACCGCAATGACAGGTAGGGTTGGGTTGAGGACAGTCTCTGCTCTGCCTATTGAAATGGTGAGATGATGAACGAATGAAGATGCATGGTCCAAACAAATGTAGGTGGCTGGAGAGCTGTTAGAGACAGGTTATGGTGTTCATTCAGAGATTAAATTCAGAGTTCCTCATGATAGCACATATTTTGTCCAAGGATTATTCAAGATCTTGCTGGTAAAACTACCTCATGACTTTTCAGTATTGGCTTCAAGCCCACTCAATCCGAAAAACAGCTTGACTCCTGCCCTGTTCCTGGCAGCGTATCCTACAAATAAATTGCACAACACAACCTCCTCTAGGTGTGTTTTTGAAAGTGTGAGCTCCGCTCTGTCTCTTTTGAGATGCTAGGATATGATGGTGCCTGCAGGCAGCTGAATAGGTTTAAAGCAGCCCTGACGGGCAATTAAATCCTAAAGGGTTTCAAATACAACTGTTCTGTTTTTCTTACAGCGCATCTTTGGGGAGCTCCCCACTAGGCAAGCTCATTGTGAATTCTTTTCTGAGCCACTTGCTCCCTAGCAGCATTACAGCAAGATCCTTATGGAAACTCTGGGATTTGTGGAGATGGATGGGAGTCACAACTACGCTTACACCAAGAGAGGAAACTGGCACCTTTTTCTAGGGAGATAACTTCTGTCTAAGATACTTTCGATATTTCCAGAGCACTTGAATACAGAAGCATAAACACACAGAGCTTCTCTCTGGCCTGCAATGTAACTCTGTGCAGACATATCTGAGCTAGCAGTGAAGAAAACACCTTACAGAACTGAAGGTGTGATGGTATTGCTACACCACTTATTGGCAGGAGTCTGGTGTGCTGACTCAAAGTGACACCTGCTTAATATGGGCCATGAGATAGATGACAAAGCCATGAGACAGCTCTTCCACAGCACTGTGCTGCTAAATGGGCCTGCTCCCTGTTGAATTAGTGGGGTGACACAGCAGTGCAACACACAGTGCTACGCAGACCATTGAAGGTGATTATGGGAGGGCATGGTTTGTTGATGGGACTTGGTAGGTAGGGTGGGTGGTTGGACTTCATGGTTATGGGGGGACGTGGTAGGTCAGGTGGATGGTTGGACTTCATGGTTATGGGGGTATGTGGGTCGGTGATGGGACTTGGCAGGCCAGGTGGATGCCTGGACTTTGTGATCTTGAAGGTCTTCTCCAAGCTAGACGATTCTACGATGCTGTATTAATTATTTGCTGCCTGTCAGTGTTGCCGTGCTACGGAACTTCGGGAGACGTTCAGGTATATCTTCTGCAAACTGAAGACCGCGGGGCTTCGAGCAGCCGCCCGACCTCAGCGTGCCGTGCCGCACCGCGCCCCGGGGCGGGGCCTCGTGTGCGGCCTCCGCGGGTTGGCTGTACCGCCTTGTGCCATCGTGACGCGCCGAGGGACGGCGGGCGATTGGCGGGCGGGCTGCGCTGGGCGCGGCCGCCGTGTAAAGGCGCAGGAGGGCCGCGACAGGCGGCCAGCGCGGCGGCAGCGGGAGAGGCTCGGGCCCGGAGCGGCAGCGCCCCGGCGCCGGCCATGCTGGACCGCGAGCGCGGCTGGAGCGTCTCTTTTGCCGGCTGCGGTTTTCTGGGCGTCTACCACATCGGCGCGGCCACCTGCCTGCAGGAGCACGCCCCGCACATCATCCGCGACGCCCGGCACATCTACGGCGCCTCGGCCGGGGCGCTGGCCGGCGCCGTGCTCGTCGGAGGCGGCTCTCTGGGTCGGAGCGGAGC